>CM057454.1:1062002500-1062385000 GCA_016271365.2 Neoceratodus forsteri
TTAACCGAGTTGTCTATCTTTTCCTCAGTTTGGGCCTTTGCTATTCTGACTGCCTTCCCCACTTCCTTCTGCTTTAACTGGTACAGTTCTCTGTCCTGCTCCTTCTGTATTTCCTTATACTTCCTGAATGCTATATTTTTCACCCTAACTTTCCCCACCACCTCTTTTGAAAACCTTAGTGTTTTTTTCTTTCATTTTGATTTGTTTATTTGTTTCACACAAAAGCTTGTTGCCTCTGTGATGGCAGTTTTGATGTTTTCCCATTGTTCCTCCACCCTTCCTTCTTGTCTGTTTGATAGTGCTTTTCTGAGGCACTCTCCCATTTTGACAAAGTCAGCCCTCCTAAAGTCTGGTACCCTCACTTTTGTATGGCTTGACTCTGCGGCTGTGTTTATTGTGAACCACACTGTTTGGTGGTCACTTAGTCCCAGATGGCTACCTACTTCTAGATCTGAGATCCTCTTTCCATCCCCGTTTGAGAGTACCAGGTCCAAAATTGCTCCCTCACAAGTGGGTTCCAACACTAGCTGTCTGAGGCATGCCCCCTTTACTGGGCTTCTTTCTTCTATCTGTTCAAACTCCTCAAGTAGTGGATTACTTATATTTGGTGACATACGAACGTACAAAATTGCTGGCAGAAAAAAGGCCCACAGGTCTATCAAATCTGCACGATTGTGCAGGTCTTAGTTTCATATCACTACAGCTGCTCCACCCCCACCCAAACCCCTCTTCTTAACTTAAATTGGATCGCCACTAATGCCAAAACATTTTCTCAAAATGTAAAGTCACTGCAGCTAACCCAGTTAATTTCTGAACCCACACATTTAAATTTCAGATTCTTAAACCACTTCCTGATTGACTGGGTCCTTGTTTCTCATCTCACCATGTAGTAGATGCAGGTATCCTGCCTAATGCACTCACAAATCATCATATGGTTTACTGTGTGCATAAGCTACACTGTCCTAAAGCTCCTCCTAAATTTATATACCTCAGGTCTTTTAAATTACTTGACACAACCTCTCTCCTTGCTGATCTTTATTCAGTTTATTGGTCTCCCATCTCTACAGCCTGTAATATAAATTCTGCTCTACTTTACTTTCAGTCTAAATTCTTGGCTCTATGGGTAGTCATGCCCATGCATAGAACCAGAGTGCAGGGTTCACATCTTCCCTGGATAATGGCTGAGGTACTTACTTGTCTCTTCTCCAGAGATGTTGCCTGGTATACTTTTAAAATCATTGGCTCTCAATCCTTATTGGCCCACTACAGAAGCCTTTGTAATGCCTGTACCAAAGCTGACAGACTTGTGAAGCCTGAGTATTTTGGTTCCACACTCCAAAACAACATTAATAACCCCTCCAATTTTTGGAAGGTTATCCATTCCCTTTTCTCCCCTCAGACCTAGTCCCTCCCACACACTCTAAAGACTGGTGACGCCCTTATCTCTGATCCCTCTGCTGTTACTAAGTGTTTTAATTCCTACTTTACTACATGTGCCCTTTCTCTCATCACTTCCTCTACCACCCCCTCTCTCCCTCTCATTGCCTTCTTCTTCTCCTCCTTCATTTTTTTCTCTCCTATCAATCCTGCTGTTTCCATAAAGACCCTGCCTTCCCTAAATCCACTAAAGGGAGGTAGTCCTGATGGTCTTGACCCTAAACATCTCCTTCACTTGGCACCTGCCATTGCCCTTCCCATTACTTTACTTTGAAATCTCTCCTTCTCCTCTGCTGCTGTTCCTGTTGTCTGGAAACAGGCTATTGTCATCCCTATTCACATAGGTAGTGATCCCACTTCTCCTGGTAACTTCCGTCCAGTTTCATTTGTTTTATTTTATTTATTTATTCGTTCTCAGATTACAATACTTTTCGGCACATAACAGCTCTTTTACAAAGGTTCCACATCAGTGAAAAAGGTGACAGACATATAATGGATGGTATTACATTAAATTTTGACAAGAAAATATTTAAAATGACAATATGATGTTAACATTGCAACTAAAATTAAAACTATGAATAGGTAGGAAATCAAAAATAACCTAATAAAAGGAGACATCCCAAGGTGCTTTGTCAATAGGTATAGGTAGAGTTGTGTGAACAAAGTTCAGGTAAGTGAAGAGAAATAGTGGAAAGAAGGTGGAAAGTGCAAGGGGTGAGGTGAAAGAAGGTTCGGGGAAGGAGGCAGGAAATAGGGCAGAGTGGTTAGGGTGAAAGTGGTCATTTGCAGAGAAAGGGGAAGAAGTAGGTACACAAGGATGTGTCAATACTGCTGAGGTAGTGCCATGTCAGTTGAAACAGTCACAGGAACTGTTAGCTGTAAGATGTTGATGAAAAGTGCCTTCTTCCTGCCTTGGCTAAGTTACAGGAATGCATTGTTCTATCTCAGCTTACTTCCTTTTTTGACAACTCCTCCTTTTTCACTCCCTTTCATTCTGGTTTTAGGAAATTCCACTCCACTTCTACCTCCCTCCTTTGGCTCACTGATTCCATACTTAAAGGTATGGATATAGGACTGCTGACGTCTGCCATGTGTGTTGATCTCGCTAAGGCTTTTGACAGTGTGGCACATCTCCTCCTACTTGACAAACTTAAAGTTCGCTGTGTTTACGCAACTGTATGTGATGAGATGATGCTTGTGTAACTTGATTTGCTTTGTGGCTTTCCGCCTCTCTATTCATGGGATATACCACCCTGTAGGGGTACGAGGCAAGGAACCCTAGAGGAGGGTTACCCCCCCACAGGTGCTGCAGGAATAATTGCGTTGGCTAAAGCTAGGTTAGGAAGAAGCTCATGGGTAAGAAAGATGAGTCACTGGAGGAGGAGGAGGGATGGATGGTGGGAAACAAAAAATGAATCCTGGAGGGGCCCAGGATGATTGACCTTTTAAGTCCAATAGGGGAGTGATGTTGTTGCTCCTCCACCCATTGAACCTCGGACTTAAAGCCCTCCCATTCGATGTGCTTATGCAACTGGATATGATGAGATGATGCTTGTGTAACTTGATTTGCTTTGTGGCTTTCCTCCTCTCTATCCATCTGATATACCAACCTGTAGGGGTACAATGCAAGGAACCCTAGAGGAGGGTTCCCCCCTTACAGGTGCCTTGGGAAGGATTGCGTCAGCTAAAGATAGGTTAGGAAGAAGCCCAAAAAGAATACCCAAAGGCATCAAGCATCGAAGAGGCGAGGATGATGAATGAATTCTGAGAAGATGATAAGGGCTGACTTCCTAAGGAGAGAGGGGAAAGCAGGGGCCACCATCTGCCTCCATCCAACAGCAGAACTTAACTAATTAACCGAAGAAAGCACTAACTCTAATTAATATTATGACCATTGGCATGGAGGAGAGGAAAAATGCCCTCTGAGGAGGAAACCTCTGGGGATCCAAGGCCTAGGTCGCCTTCCTTCCAGGCTGATGATGTTTGATTTGAGGACGTATATCATTAAAGAGAACGGTTCATTAATGAGAGGGATATGAGTAGGGAGGATGATGACAAAATAGGGAAAAAACCTCAAAGAAGCACAGATCAAGGAAGGAACATGAGACAGCAGGGACCCGAGAGGGGTATGCTCGAGTAGTCTATGGGAAGGAGTAGATCCATGCAGAAGTCAGAGGAGCAAGGGGTATCCAGATGTGCTCACGAGGAGACTGAGGATAATGCAAACTGACCTGATTGAGCAATGTGAGGGAGTAGACACTGAGGCTGATGAGGCATGCTTGATTATGCAATGTGAATGATTAGACCCTGAGGTTGGAGTTGATGAGGTAGCATAGGATTCGATGACTAGGCATTTGTCTGGAAGTAGATGCTCAAAATTGAAAGAGGAAGTATGATGACGCTAAGAAGACATGGTTGTGTCTGGAACCAGAGGGTAGAGGAGAGATGAATGAACTGGAAAATGTACTTAAACTATGGTGGAGAACAGCCAGCCAGCCCTTAACAAAGAGCAATAGACAGGAATGCATGTCCTGGGAAGGAGATGGAGTTGATTTGAAGTAGCAGGGATAGTATGGATAAGGGAATGCTGACCGAAGTCATGAACCTGAAGACACATGACTGGAGGGCCATGGTTCAATGAGGTGGCATAAGAGTCATGATAGGTATGTCCAAAAAGAAATATCAAATGCAGGCCATGAAGGGATTGAATCCATGATGGCCGGTACTGGAGCCAGACGGAGTCAGCCAAGGTATGCTGATTAGTCAGCTGAGGCATACAAATTCAGCGATGGAAATAGATGAGCAGGTTGGTGTGAGGCATCATGGAGCTGAGAAGGCTAAATGAACTGGAACAAGTCAGCTAGAGACAGGTCGAGTGATATGGCAATGTATTGCATGCTGCTGGTGGCATGCTTGATCGACAGGGACCCTGGTTTTCAATTTTTACCGGTAACACCGGTAACGATCACGGAATCCTGCTTGGTTTGCGGATTTTGCATTCTTGTACCGGTGCTTCACGGAAATTGCATGTCACTGCACAGAATCTCTAAGATTTCAGTATCTTTTTACATTTTTTTTATTTTCTCTTTCTGTGTTCCCTTCTCACAGCATCGGTATCCCCTAGCTTCACCCCCAGGTAATGCTCAGAAACTCCTGTGGACCTGCCCCAATCCTGCCTGGGTTGTACCCTCAGGTGGGAAGGAGGGACCATAGGTCACCCCTCCATTCCCTTAGTGTGTGTCAGGCAGCTCAGTGGGTCCCACATGGAGCCTGATTATGAGGTCTGGGGCACCTGGGTCCCTTTTGCCAGTGGCCGATACGGGTGATTGTTCCTGGTTCTCTGGTCTCTGTCCCTGAGGGCACCGCACTAAAGATCCAAGGAGGTAGGTCATAGAGACATGTCACTGCTCCAGATCCTGGCTAGTGTCCTCCTCCAGATCACTCTGCAGCACCATTGCACCACCACCCATGGTCACACCAGTGGTGGTAAAGAAGCAGGACCTGAAGCCCACCCTCCCGGGAGGAGGAGAGCAGTCCCCAGGTGCTCGATCCTACTCCCGCCAGACCTCCAGCAACCAGAGTTTGCTTCAACCCTGGGTCACTGGCATTGCAAGCAATAGTGCCACTGCAGTGCTAGCGGGCCGACCTAGATTTCGGCATCTTAAAATTAATGCTGCTGTTTTTTCCATTCTTTCTGCTTTGCTGCATATAGAAACAGTAATAAAATCCCCCGAACTGCTTTGTTGTAATCAGCCATTCAGTTTAACCACCCATGCCTAGTGGTTAGAGTAACAAACGGTGATTGAACTGGGTACCTCCAGTAGACTTGGGTTTGAGTCCCATAACCTCCACTTGCATCCAAGCAAGTCACTTAACCTCCCAAGTGCTTCTAGGTCACTCCTTAAAACAGACAGCTCTGCCTAGTGGGCCTTACCTGCTTTACAAAGAATGTAAAAATAAATACCAATATATGTTTACTACATCATAGAATAGTAGTCAGAGTACCATGTAATTTACTTGAGTTTTACTTGGGCTGCAATGATTTTGTATAGGTAAAGGTAAATATTCAGATATGTTTTATAAGCTTGTTTTAGACTTTAGTCAGGTTTTGTATTGTATTCTTTGCATATAAGCATCTAAGCTGTAGATTGATAAATGCAGGATCACTGTTACCGACTAACTTATTCAAGCTTATAATCAGTAGGGCCATCCAAAATCCTCAGTTGTTTGAATGAAAACTAGTCTGAATGAAAGTATGTTCTTTAAGAAGAAACTGCCTTACTACTTATGAAAAGACTTCACAGTTAGCACCCCATTTTGGTGAACTGGGTCATTTGCACCTTTTCTCCTACCTTGTGGTTCTGTCTCTGTGACAACAACATTTTTTCTGATAGACTGCTTCAACAAAAAAGCAAATGTTAAGTATTTAAGAGTACTTAACAAGGTAAGACCCCAGGGGCTGTATGATGCTGGTGGGCAGAGTAGTGCTTAATTCACATCTGAACAAAGACATGAAAACTGGGAGACACCCTTTTCATGGACACCAAGTAGAAAAAAAAAGCATCCACATGCCTGAGAGATGCATGAATCCATTTGAAGGTCCTCCTCTAATCACTTGTGGATTTTTTAGGCGAAAACACTTTATTTCAAAGAAGCAAATTCAAGCAGTTTTTTTTGCTTCTCCTACCCCCCTGGCCAGCCACTCCTTCAGGCCTTCCAAGGCCCCCTACCACCACTGCTGAGTCCCGACCACTATCCACTGACCCTAACTGCTGTGCTACCAGGTAACCCAAAGTAACCCTTCATTGAGAGGGTCCCTACCCCTGTGGGAGGCTACCAGGGGAGAAGAGTTGCCCCAAAGAGCATTCTGTGTATCCTGGGCATGTCAGGGTCAGAACAGACACATGTCTGGGGCTCTGGTGTATGGCAGGACCAGCAGCCATCCTTCGGTTGGCCAGTGGGTGTTTCCCATTTCTTGGGGCATGACTGGCTACATGATGTCCATGCACAAGTCTACATCCGTCACACTCCTGCAGTGAGGACTGACGTGTTGTTGTGCTTGGCCTCCACCATGGACCAGCAAATCCTGAGCCATGAACCCACCCTCCTCTCAGGAGAAGGGGAGTGGTTGTTGGACACTAAGCCTTCACCCACCAGCTGGCCCTCCAACACCCAAGTCTGTTCCCTAACCCTGGTCAGCAGTGTCACAGGCAGATATACAATTCAGGCAGTTAAATTATAGATAGGAAAAAACAAAGGTAGTCCACCTTAGCAGTGATGGTTCAGATTAATTCACATCTGAGTTCTAACAAGCAAAGAGGCCAAGTCATTTGTAACTTGTGCATGTGGAGTGTGTGTGTTGAAAGCGGATCATAGTGCTGTCACTACTGCCATCACCCCAGAGGGATGTGTACTGCATTGTTGCTACTGCCATCACACAGAAGGGGTGGGGGCTGTAGTGCTTCTGCCATCACCGCTGGTGGATAGGGAATGTAGGCCTGCTGCTGTTCCACCTGAGGGATGGGGGCCATAGTGCTGATACTGCCATCTCACATGAGGAATGATGACCGTAGTACTGCTGCCATCACACCTAAGGGATGGGGGCCATAGTGCTGCTGCTTCTGTCACACCAGAGGGATGGGGGCCGTAGCGCTGCTTCCATCACACCTTAGGGACGGGGGCTGTAGTGTTGCTGCTGCCATCACATCTTGTACCTAAAATAACTTTAAATTGGTACAAGGATGGAAGGATGTATAATAGTGGAGGTCAAAATTGCTAAAATGCATGTTAGCAGAGTTAAAAATTGTTAAATAAAGTACACAAAACCAAACACCGGTAAAACCGGATTTTGGCTTAGCAGACAACGATGACAATACCGTTTTTTTCAATGTGCAAAATGGAATATGCCCTTTCTCAATCCCGGTAAACCAGTGTCCCTGTTGATCGAGTGATGTGATGAAGTAGGCTCCTCGAAAGAAGTTAGACTCTGAGGCAATGATGGCCTGACCTACTTAGAGGTTGGATGAGCCAAAGATACCAGCTGTGGGCAGCTGTTCAAGGAGGGATAGTAGACAAGGTGCTGGAATAGGCCTACAGGAAGGTCAGATGAACACCGGACAATGGCGAAGATGGGACAATAGGTAACAGGTCAGGGTACTGAACAGCAAAATCATCGCCTGTCAAGAGAGCTGAGGAGAGGGAGCAGAACGAGTGCACCCGTAAAGCATGAGTATTCAATGTGGTGCAATAGATAGGCAGGCACAAAAGAAATATTGATTGAAGGCCATGAGTGGAGTGAATCCTGGATGGCCGGTACGGGATGAGAACTGCAGGAGTGAGTATGCAGAGTTGACAGGGGCGAGTGAAGCCATGATTGGATAGAATCCTTGATGGCTGGTACAAGATAATAAGTAGGAATGATGACCAATGTCTTGAATGCAGTATAGGGCCAGATTCAGGGGGGGAACCCCAAAAGAAAGTACCAGACAAGGAAGGAGGGAGAGCAGCAGAACACAGCAAATGGTGCAGCTGAGAACTTGAGGGGCAACAAAACTATGCTGCAGGACCCCCCTGGCAGAAACAACCCTTGAAAAGTGTACACAATAGACTAGGATGAAGAAATGCCAGCGAGGAGATCAGGGCCTGAAATCACAATGGTAGGGAAACCAAGCTAAAACCAACCTTGTCACTGACCAAATGAACACTTGGAAGCTGGCAGAGTGTTCTGGTGTGAAGTCCCCTGATCCTTGCAAACATTGGAACCCAGCACTCCAAAGGAATGCCTCTGCTGACAGTATTAGGGCAAGGTGCAAGAGAAACTGCTGTGAACCAGTAGGCGTACGGCCATGCTGTGTGCAGTCAGTCGGCGGGCGGCTGGGCGGCTTGTGGTGGGGAGCTGCTGCCCGCCACTGGTGGGGGGCGGGTTGGTGGGGCTGGGTGACGTTGCTCAGTGGGCAGGTGGGGAGGGGTGCGCCACTTGGCCGCCGGGGATATGGGGATTCATGTGCTGCTTGTGCCCGTGATCGGCTACATGCGGTCCACTGGACCACCAGGGATATAGGACCTATGATTTGTGTTACTCATGCCCGCAATCGGGCAGCATTCGGTCCACTGGACCACCAGGGATATGGGACTAGTCATTACTTCTACTCATGCCTGTGATCGGGCATTGGGGCACTTTGCCATGCTGTGCAGGGGGCGTTGGTCCCCAATGGCTGCAGCCTGGCAGGGTGCCAGGCACAAGTCGTTGGAGATCGGTGCACCTGCATGCAAATGAGGCCACAATGACATGCATTATGGTCCCATTTGCATGTGCAGTTTTGAATATCGTGGATGATGCGTTTAGCCACGGCATTTGTGCTAGCTGTTCTGCTCCTCCCTGGCCACTTGCACTGGCACAGTGCCACTGCACTTTGTGCAGTGCGGGTGGCCACAGAGCAATATTCAACATTGCTGAGCTATGGCGCAGCACCATTGAATATCACCCTGTCAATACCCTGGCGCATCCCAGTTGCACTGTGCCCAGGCTTGCGCCATAGCCTGGCGCAGTCTGAATATCCCACCCACGGAGTACAATACATTTTAAAATGTGAATGAGCAAATATTTTTACTTGTTTAGAGTGCCTTTCCTGGATTCTTCTCCTTGCCTGCAAAATCAGGAGACGCCATTACCTGACTGGGAGTTCTCTGTAGTGGTTGAGAAATTTTTCTCTCTAGCCTTCTAAGGAAGGGAAGGGATCATGTTTGCCCCCAAGGGGGGTTATCCTCTCAATCCCTTTCACTTCCAGATTGCCGACGCCGTCCCCACACTTCTTTGTTTTGTGGGGTCATGCAATGCCCAGTGCGGGGATGTTCTCCATGCAAGTCTATGGGGTGGCATTTTAAAACTTGTTGTTATGATTGTAACCCAACTTTTATAACAAATTGGAGTCTGTATTCAAGTAACACGATCCTTGTTTTTTATAGATCAGGATGGAGCCATGGATGTAGCCTGCTTAAATTTCAGTAAGGCCTCCCAACTCCATTCTACATAGGAGACTCTTAAACAAGCTGGGCAGCCTGGAAGTGGGTGCAAAGGTGGTAAACTGGGTAAGAAATTGGTAGGGGAATAAACAGTGGTAAATGGAGCTCACTCCAAAGAAAGGATGACCAGTGGAGTGCCACAAGGATCAGTACTGGGATTGGTCCTCTTTTTAATGTCTTTTATTATCAACATTGCAGCGGGGCAAGAAGGAAAGGTATGCCTTTTTGCAGATGACACAAAGATCTGCCGTAGGGTAGAGACTTCGGGGGACAGGTGTGTGTCTAAAAAAATGAATAGAGATTGAAGAAAGTTTGAAGAGTGGTAAAAAGTGTGGCAACTAAGATTCTATGCTGAGAAGTGCAAAATCATGCACCTGGGGCAAAGAAATCCAGTGCAGAGTACAAGATGGGGAAGGAATGGTACTGATTATCAACAATCAGGAAAGGGACCTGGGGTAATCGTATTTGACAAACTAAAGGTGTCCAAACAGTGTGGTAAGGTGGTGGGGAGAGTTAGTGGGATGCTAGGGTGCATAGGGTAGGGTATCACCAGCAGAAAGAGGGAGGTGGTGATATCGCAGTATAAATCATTGAGACTTCACCTAGAGCACTGTGTCCATTTCTGGAGATCACATCTCCAGAAGGATATAGAGTAGAGGCAGTCCAGAGGAGGGCAACTAAAATGGTCCAGGGCCTGCATCAAAAGTCCTATGAGAAGCTAAAGGACCTCAGTATGTAGATCTTGGAGAAGGGTGGGGGCTGTTATGATGGAGACTTCCAAATACCTCATGGGTACAAATAGGGTACAAGAGGGTAGCATTTTTCAGAAAAAAAGATGCTCAAGAAAAAGGGGTCATGATGTGATGCTGGGGGTGGGTGGTACATTCAGCAGAAATGAGGAAGTACTTCTTCACAAAGAGTGGGGGATACCTGGAAAAGCCTCCCAGTGGAGGTGGTCTGGGCAAAACCTATAACTGGATCAGTGTTCCCATTAAGGCTGCAGATCTGTGGGTGCACTGCACCCTCTCCAAAAATGTTCAGGGGTACAGAATAAATTATAAGGGTTAATTCACCATTTGTACAACATTTGTGTGGAGTACATAAACTTCAAACAGAATTATGTGAGTACAGTGTACCCTCTTCACACAAAAATGTACTTGAATTTCATAATTTGTACTTGAATCAAGTACAGATGGGGGTAAATGGGAACACTGAACTGGATTCAAGAATGCATAGGATAGGCATAAGGGAACCTTATTGGTTAGGAAAGGGAAGGTAAAGCTGGAAGATCAAGTAACAACTGTGGTATTACAGTAGGTAGGGAAAATGGGCAGACTATTTGGGCCAAGTGGTCCTTATCTGCCATCGTTTTTTATGTTTCTCTATGTAAACAATGCTGGGCCACTGGATGGCAGGTGAAATACAGAGAACCAGCAATTGAGTCAGGGCCAAGTCCCAGGATGGAAAGCTGGAAATGGGCAAGGTAGGGCAGCAGTTTGAGGAGTACAGCGGGAGGAGGCTCGAACGAAGAAGGCAGAGAGAGCCTACCAGGACTGGCAAGCAGTGGGAGCGAGGAGCACCAATAGAGTGACCCTGAAATGGAGCAGATACTGCAACGGAGGAGCCAGAGCACAGGCAGTGGACTGCCAAAGTGAGGCGGAAGAGAGAAGGGCCCCCAAGAAGAGAGCACCGGAGGCTCAGGTTACAGGACAGGTGATTTGGCAGGGCTAGCCAGCAGACTCCATGAGGAACATTCACGGAAGCAAGCCAGGAATGCAAGTGGCCACAGCATAGTGCAGCAGCTAGGGTGAGGAGCAAGGACTTAGCAATGGAGCAGGGAGGGGAGGGGAGAAACAGAGAGATGGAAGGGGCAAACAAAGCCAGAGCGAGTGGGAACAGAGGGAGACAAACTGCACAGGGAGCCAAGACAGAGCAAAAAACGATGAAGGAAGTGGGGAGGAAAAAATGGACAGGGGAAGGAAACACCAAAGCAGTGGGTGGGTGGACAAAGACATCACAAAAGGAAGTGAGCCGAGGGGAGGGAGGAACGAGGAAGTGCGGCGCCTCTGGCAGAAATGAAAAATGAATCCTGGAGGGGCCCAGGATGAGTGACCTTTTAAGCCTGATGGGGGAGTGACGTTGTTGCTCCGCCCATTGAACCTTGGGCTTAAAGCCCTCCCACTGTGAGCCTTTCTGACCCTTCAGTCAGTTAGTTTTTGTTCCTACCTTAAAGGCAGGTCTCAAGCTGTCCGGATAGGAAAATCCATTTCACCTTCACTTCCCATTAGCTCAGGTGTCCCTCAAGGGTATTTCTTAGGTCCTATTCTCTTTTCAGTATTCCTAAATGACCTACCCTCTGTCTGTTCATCTGCATCTGTTCATATGTTGATGACACAGTTCTTTTTGCATCTAGCTGTTCTCTCTGTGATATTACCTCCTGACTTCAGCTGGATTTTGACAACATTCCACACTGGTTCAAGGATAGCCAACTGTCTCTTAATGCCAAAAAAATAGTCTCAATGACTACTGGTACCCGTTAGAGGCTTGCCAAACTTACTTATCCCCTACTACAGTGTTTAATACCCTTGATTGTGCTAATATTGAAGATGTTTCCTCTTTTAAGTACCTCGGTGTCTGCCTTGACCGGTATCTTGATTTCTCTACGCACAATGATGTAATTCACCAAAAGCTTCACCCTAAGCTTGGTGCTTTGTACAGGAATAAAGCAAGTATACTTCTCCCTCCCTGCTGAGAAATTGTCCTAAAAATGATCCTTCCTATTTTTGACTATGGTGATTTAGTCTACAGTAATGCCTCTAAATCCTCCCTTGCCAGACTGGACCCCCTTTTTCATTCTCTGCCACTTTGCTTTAGATTGCCCCTCTTGTATTCACCACTGCTATCTTTACCCAGCTCTTTCCTTCCCCTGTCTTGATGCTAGGGACCTTTCTCATTGTGTCTCTTTTTTATCCAGATTCTGGTTTGGCACTCTTCCCTATTATCTCAAATACCTTCTTTCCCCGCCTCCTTCTTTCTCCTACCCTCTCCGCAACAATACTTTCCATTCTCTCTCTTTTCCTTCTAGAAAGTCTATTATTGGCCAATCTGCTTTTTCTTACTGCTTTCCAACACTTTGGTCCTCCCTTCCCCTTCCTATTCATTCTGGGTCATCTCCTTCCTCCCTGAAGTCTCTTCTTCCTAATTTTTGTCATCCTATCTGCAACTGCTTGTGACCCTTCCTCTTTTTCTCCATTCTCTAGTTTTGCCCACTTCTTACTATTCTGCTGTTTTCCCTTTCTATATATATTAGAGAGTGTGTCATTTTCTAGATACCTTCATTTACTATTCTGCCTATAATATTTATGATTCTGCTTGTACAACTATATTATTGTATTTTACATTGTTATTTTTTTATTGTTAGCTATCTCCTACTCCCTTCTTCCCCAGGACATATCTGGAAATGAGCTGTTTTCAGCTCAGTATGTACTTCCTGGTTAAACTTATAAATAAATAAATAAATAAATAACATGGGCAGAATGGATGAACACTCAGGGGCCAATTCTCAAAGCACTTAGAATAACACAAGGTGCCTGGGTAGCCTGTGACATCGGTGCTTGAATTAAGGCGGCGTCCGAAACGGTGACGCGATGTAGGTGAAAGCCCAAATGGCAATGGGGAGGAGGGTGACTGGATGTGGTGGGTGGGCAACTGCAGTGGCAGGCTGTCACTATATGTACACACATGCGGGGGGGAGTGAACACGACGAGGGCGGCTTGGGAGGGCAGAGGGATGTAGGGGTGGTACTGTAGTCGACTGCCAAACTGCTCAGTGGCGTCGGGGGTTAGCCTCTGCTTGCGGTGCGGAGGTACTGGGTTCGGTCTGTGCGTTATTGCATTTTGTTGCTCCCCGGCCCAACGCTTGTTTTTTATTTGCTTTTGCCCTCGACATACACCACCCTGGAGTTGAGAACTTTAGTAGGGGGGTGCGGGGGGAGAAGCCCCTCTCGTGGGGGGCACAGACCCCCCATAGAAAGCAATAGAACCAAGTCCCCAGTGCCATTCCTCCATGCTCCGAAGATGTCAGGGTGGCGAAATTGTTTTCAATGCCCTGATGTTGCGATAATGCAGATCGCCGTTATCACATAGAACCAGTGCCTGCATCAAAGATAAAAGATGCAAGTGGCACCTTGCATCAAAAAATGTGCCGGGAGCTATTCTCAAAAGCAGCCTGCATAAAGCGAAGGCTGCTTGCCCTAAAGTGAGTGTGTACCATCCTTGAACAGCAAAATTGGCTGCAGCTTGGCACTAGGGGGCTTGCAGTAGACATAGGCTGCCACATTCCCAACCTTGCAATTCTCAATACCCTCCCAGAGGGCAATGATCTAAGTACTGTTAGACCCCTAGAAATCCCCTGGAGGGTGCACCAATGTGCCCCCCCCAGCCCTGATCTCCCATAATAATGAGATAATCCTGGTGGCCTGGTGAACTGCTGGGTCCCAATCTATTGTTACATCAACATTTAATATACTTGGTATTCTGGTGGACCCCCCCCCCTCCCTGATGTCCATAAATTTTTTATATGCCCTGGTGACCTAGCACCTCCTCACTCTTCTTCCCTCCCAAGCCCCTATCCCCCATTATGAAGTATGAAATCTCCATTGGTAGTCTAGTGGATCCCCTAGCCAGATCCCCATTATTTACATTTTTAAAACACCTGGTGTTCTAGTGGCCCCCCACTCCAACCCACACACCCTGCAGTGTCCTACCACCCCGCTCTCCCAACCCTTAACTGAGCTGGTGCCTGGCACAGCCCACCACTCACCATCATGGCCAGCTGCTGACTGAGCACTGAATGAGCACATACTGTACAGTATATAGTACGTGTTCAGTGACGGACAGATCAGTCAGTGAGCACCTACTGTACACAGCACATGCTCATTCACAGGTCAGCTGGTGGCTGGCCACAGTGGTGAGCAGTGAGCTGTGCCAGTTACTGGCTCAGTTATAGGTTGGGGGAGCGGGGTAGTAGAATACTACAGGGGAAGGGGGTCCACTGGACCACCAGGTATATTAAAAAAAATATATATATATATATATATCTATATACACACATATATATATATATATATATATATATATATATATATATATATATATATATATAGTGGAATCAGGCTCAGGGATCCACTAGACCACCAATATTTCATACTTCATAATGAGGGATTGGGGCTTGGAGGGGTAGGGAGGTGCTAGGTCCCCAGGCCATATAAAATACATATGAACATCGGGGAGGGGGGTCCACTAGCCCACCAGGCATATTGCATATCTATGTAACAGGGGATCCAGGTCTGGCAGTCCATTAGACCACCAGGGTTATCTTACTTATTACTACAGGAGATCTGGGCTGCAGGGGCATTAGGGTTCTTCTTCTGCACACTACCACAGGCTTGCAGCAACCTGTCCATGTGTGCCCTCTGTTTAGCATGCTGCTGGGGTTGTGGAAAGCCATGGGACTTTGCCACTGGGACCCTGCCTGATACAGAATCAGGTGTAGGGTAACCAGCACATTGGCAATTGCCTTTGTCACAGCTTGTGCCTGACTTTTGAGAATTGACCCCTCAGTCTTTATCTGCTGGTACTGTCTATGTTTGGATATACATATCTTTAAGGCTTGTATATTTTTCCTGTCAATATTTTGCCCTGTATGAAAGTGTTCCTGCTGGACTATATTAACTTGCTGACTGCTGTTACCCTCCATGGTTCTCCATGAAAAAGAGATTCTGCAGCTCATGGGGTTATCCCAGTTGGAGTAATTTTAGATAGATAGATAGATAGATAGATAGATAGATAGATAGATAGATAGATAGATAGATAGATAGATAGATAGATAGACATAGATAGACAGACAGATAGATATGTTTCTATATTTCTATGTAAACCAACCACTGAAGTGCCTTAATGCTATTATGAAACAAAACTGCTTTTATGATTTTAAATTGAATAAATTCATATAGCATTTATAAAATGAGTAAGGTACGGTATTTTCTGTGTCCTGATTGGTCGATAATGTTCAGCGTCTAGTGCCTTAAGAAGTGTCAAAATCCAGGTCAGAAACCCTTCCAGCAACCAGGATGCCACGCACCTGCATACCCATACCTCCTAGAAATTTTTTGAAATTAAATTTCTGGAAGCATTGTTTGTAAGGTTAAAAACCTTAACAACTCTTACATGCCATAATTATAATGAAAAAAATAAAAATCTTAGCACAATTGAAAATCTTCCCTGTCCTAGTCAGGACATACAACACCTCTATAAAAATCAAATATTTAAAGCCACATCTACTCAGCATTCTTTTTTTCTGCATGAGTTTTAACCCAAAGGCCACCAATCCTTAGTTTGGATTTGATTATCAGTGTCAACTGTGCCCCCCGCCATGCTGCCTGTCAGTCACCACTTTCTTCTTGAATGAAATGACAGCCCATTCACCTACTACTTGCTGCACCGCTTGCATTTCTCCCCAAATAATGATTTCATTAAATATGTCTGTGACTGGCATCACTCATTTCTCACTATGATCAGTACTTCCTGAAGCTGCTGCTAGTAAGGACTGTTTCTCTCTTGTAAGTGCAAGTGGTAGCACTGTGTTCACACCATGGAGGTAGACAAACACAGCAAATGGCACCTTCTCCCTTGCTGCAAGACAATTGCAGGCAAACATTTTGACAGTCTCCCTTCACTGCAGATATCCTTATCCATTTAGAGAGGTTCCATGGCAGAATATCGACAACAATGTTGCACAGCCACGGGAACAATGCCGACAGTCAGAACTGTTCCCGTCATGTCAAAGTGTTTTTCTGCAGGGGACTTTGCCCCACACACTCCCCCATCTGTAAATAACCAACTCAGAGTCAGAGTTGGTTCGGGGTGGAGGATGGAACACCGGGAGTCACAGTGTCAGTGAACAGCGGACCACCACAGCGATCTGCCGAGATGTGTCGCTGTGGTGGACTTCACTCTGAAAATGTCACTGTGCTGCCATGATACCATGTGAATTGGAGCCTACCAGCTGCAGCAACAGTCAGACTCCCTGCAAGGGTGTTCCTCAGGCAGCTAGTTAAGGAACCCACTCATGGGGGGCAATACTGGATCCCATACTGACAAATGGGGACAGTGCTGCTGACATCACAGTAGGTGGCTACCTGGGGACCAGTGATCACTGTATGGTGTGGCCCAATATAAGAAATGGGTCAGAATTGAGATGCACTATGATGAGGGTCCTGGACTTTAGGAGGGCTGATCGTAATAAAATGTGAGAATGCCTCAGAGGCACCCTAGCAAGGATAGGAAAACTGGGGGGAGTCAAGGAACGATGGGCAAAAATAAAGAGGGGAATTGAAAAGGCAACAAATCTCTGTGTCAGGCAGGTTGACAAGGGCAAGAGAAAAAAGAGACTGCTATGGTTCTCTAGAGAAGTAGAGGAGAAAGTAAGGGGAAACAAAACCTTGCATTTAGAAGGCACAAAGGGACACAGGAGGAGGAGGATAGGAAGAGTCACCAGGAGAAACAAAGAGTGGTAGAGAGAGCAGTTAGGTGCACAATAGCACAAACGGAGGAGAATATTGTCCAATCAGTAAAGGGATACAATATTCTTTAGATATATAAGCTAGAGAGAAAGACCAAAGAAGCAATAGTATGGCTAAAAGGGAAGGGGGGGTTGGGAGGAAGAGGACCAAAAAAAAAGCAGACATATTACTTTTGTTCATTATTTACAGAGGAAGGGGTAGGTGACAGGCCAAAGATAAGGGACAAGGGCATTAAAGGAAGGGAGGTGGACACTAGTCCTTTTACAGAGGAGGGAGTCTTCAAAGAACTAGCACAATTAAAAGTATACAAGTCAATGGGACCAGAAGGGGTGCACCCTAGGATACTGAGGGAGCTCAAGGAGGTGCTGGCTGCACCTCTGACAGTTCTATTCAACCTATCACTAGAAACAGGGAGGTTCTGGGGGACTGGAGGAGAGCAGATGTGGTCCCACTACACAAAAGTGGGAATAGGAAGGAGGCAGGAAATTACAGACCTGTCAGCCTGACTTTGGTAGTAGGTAATGCAATGGAATCACTACTGAAGGAAAGGATTGGGGAATACCGTGCAACCAGTGGATTACAGAGTCTGAGGCAATATAGGTTCACAGGGGGGTCTTGCCAGACAAACCTGATCGAGTTTTTTAACTGGGTGACCATGGAAGTGGATCAGGGAGGAGTGATAGTTGCGGCCTATCTGGATTTCAGTAAGGCCTTCGACACCTTTCCTCATAGAAGACTGGTGAGCAAGCTGGGCAACCTAGGAGCAGGTTCAAAAGTAGTAAAATGGGTAAGAGGTTGGCTAAGCAATAGGAGTCAGAGGGTGTTGGTAAATGGGGTCCACTCTGTAGAAGGCAAGGTGACAAGCAGCGTGCCACAGTGGTCAGTACTAGGCCTGGTCCTCTTCAAGTATTTATTAGTGACATTGCAGAAGGGCTGGAGGGGAAAGTATGCCTGTTCATAGATGACTCAAACATCTGCAACAGAGTAGATACACCAGAGCAGGTGAAAAGAATGAGGAATGATCTGCAAAAGCTGGAAGATTGGTCAAGGGAATGGTAGCTGGGTTTCAATGCAAAAAAGTGCAAAATCATGCACTTGGAGCACAGACACCCAAGGGCAATGTACTAACTGAGTGGGGAGGTATTATCAACCACAAAACAGGAAAGGGACCTAGGGGTAATCATTTCTGATGACCTGAAAGTATCCAAGCAGTGTGATAAGGCAGTGGGGAAGGCTATCAGAATGTTCGGGTGCCTGGTGGGAAGGCATCACCAGCAGAAGGAGGGAGGTAGTATTACCCCTGTATAAATCTCTGGTTAGACCCTACCTTGAGTACTGTGCCCAGTTCTGGAGGCCCCACCTCCAGAAGGACATAGATAGGATGGAGGTGGAACAAAGGAGGGCTACCAAAGCCATGCTGGGCCTGCATTAAAAGCACTATTTGGAAAGACTCAAGGAATTAAATATGTACTCTCTGGAGGAAAGGAGGGAAAGGGGAGATATGATGGAAATGTTCAAATACCTCACAGGTATTAATAAGATGCTCCAGGAGAAGGGGTCATGCTAAGAAGCTGGAGGAAGGAGGATCAGAGGAGATGTGAGGAAATAATTATTTACAGAAAGGGTGGTGAATCCCTGGAATAGCCTCCCAGCAGAGGTGCTGGGTGCTAAAATGGTAACAGGATTCAGGCATGCGTGGGATAAACACAATGGGACCTTAAAAGTAATGCAAGGTGGGGGAGAAGACCGGAGATCAAACAGGGCCTGCAGCGGCACAGTAGGTAGAGAATGTAGAGCAGACTAGGTGGGCCAAGAGGTCCTTATCTGCCAACAACGTCTATGTTTCTGTTTCTATGTTACTGTACACAAGAGTAACTTGAAAAGACCTCAGAGGAGTGATGACAGATTCGGGAGAAAACAAATAATCTATTTCCAGTGCTATAAGTGCCATGTCACAGAGACCTGGTATTTTGCCTCAGTTTTTAAAAGTTCAGGCTGACTGCTGTACAAAAGCCTCCAACCACGTACACAAAAAAGGTTCAAACTATGCTCTGCAAATAACCGTGACTCTTGTTCTTGGTGTACATTGGGATCAATCTGCGGAACACTTTTTCTTCCCTTGATAAAAGCCCTGTCTCTTTCTGTCATTGAAGGGCTGCAAAGTATGATATTAAAAGCCCACCAAGTAAAATAAACATTAAACTGTCTTCTTAAACAAACATAAGACAACACTTTTTTGTTATGTACTGAAACAGCAGTGCCATACAGTGAGCAAGCACAGGAATATTTTTAAATTTGTGGTTTAAAATCCAGTTTGTTTAAATTCTTCAATTTTTTTTCTGCATGTCCCAAACTGTAGCAAGGGATCCATTTTCTAAGTGCAATAAGACACTCTGTGGAGGTGGTTGTCATGGGTTAATGCACTTCCAGGCATTGATAGCAGTCATTGCAAGTGCCTACTGCCTCACTATGCACCTGGGTATGCATTAAGTAAGCAATAAAGCATGAAGGGGTGTGTGTAAAACATATCTTACAGCATGGCCAGGGGTGTAGCAAGACATGAGGCAGAAGGTCAAGTGACTTTAGTTGCTGGACGTGCCGTAAAATAGGTTTACTCACATTCCTGTGTGCCTTATTGCGCTTATAAAATTGGCTCCTTTTTTTACTTTTTGCTGTTGGGAAAAGTATGTTTATATGTAGAAACAATAGAGTTACTTGTGTGCATTTGTGATAAAATAGTCATTCCTCCCACTGCAGGTGATGTCATTGATGATCTCGTTGTATGATTGCCTACTTTCTTCTTCCTATTTTTTTCTGTTTTTCTCCACATTGAAGATCTGGAATGTTTATCATGGAAAACATGGATTCGAAATTCTGCTCAGTTCCATTGGCAGAATGTTTCTCTCCTAACACACTGTACACACAGATAACATAGAGGATAATGTATGGGCATCAGTGGTTAACCACACTATGCTATCATCGAGTGGTTCCCATGGTAATCCTATTAACCTCGAGAGCGAAGCTCAAGAGGTTAACAGTGGTTACCATGGGAACCACGAGACAATAGCATAGTGTGTTTGACCATTGATGCCCATACATTGTCTTTTACAGTGTGTGGGCATCGCTGCGGTGGTATCGTCGTTTGGTAAATATGTCAGAACATTTAAACTTGCATTGGAAAATGACGTTTTCCCAACCTTACCATGACAGTGTCAATCGCAGAAGCTGAGAAAGATTTGCGGTCCTGAGTGACTGGTTTTGAAAATGTTGCCGCTGCCATTGTATTTCTGAATTAGTTTTACTTTGATTTTTTTACTCCCGTGTGTGCTGACTGCTATTTCACAGCTGTGAAGTGCTGTTTAAAACTTGATGCCTGAGCACGTGGCTTCACGGGCAGCCGCACGGCTTCACAGATCACTGCACGACTTTATTCAATGTTGTTAACCTATTGATGTGACGTAGCATCAATAGGTTGACAGCAATGGAATGGACGGACGATGGGTTAACAACCTTAGGAAATGATGATTTCCTAAGGTTAACAGCATTCTACCATACATTATAAAGGCCTTTGTTACAGCTAGAGACTCAATTATTTCACTGTCAGGGCAAGAAGAAGAGAATTCCCTGATCAGCAGGTAAAGATAGAAGGGGAATTTTTCACTGTCAGCAAAGAAACAGTTGTAGTGAAAACTATAAACAATACTTATTGTTTCTAATTTGTTTATGTATGTAAGGAGAGAGTGATAATCAGGAAAACAAAACTGTAATTCATTTGTTTTATTTTTTATTTAAAGTAGCTTTATTTTAAGGGCCCTATTGACTTGTTTTTTACAGTGTAAAGGTAGCAGCCATGGTTGTGGTAGAAGATCAGTTCTGACTTTGGGGAGCTAACCGAAATGCTCGTGTTCCAAATGCCTGTTGATCTGGATTCCAGACTCTTCACTGCTGAGCAGTCCTTTTCTTTAACCATGTGTAAACCATATTTTACACATAAATAAGAGCCAATCAGATTACATGATTTTACCCTGCAATTTTATAACCCATGATAACCACCACCCTGGAGTGTCTTATTGCTAACCTGAAATTCTTAATGTATTGTTGTATATGAAGGTTTAGAGCCATTAACATAACCATCATAGAATGTTGTCAGCCTATCAGAATGCTTCATGTCCAGCCATTGTTTTACAACTGAGGCAAGACATTATGCATCTCCTTAAGACAAAGGAGGTAGCTTTTTAGGACAAGGGCAGGCAGGCAATGAAACTGAGGGTAGGATGCTCCAATGGGTCTCAGCCAAAGGAAGCGTTTTCCTGTATGAAATTGATTGGAATCTGAAGGACAGCTTGTATGCAGCCTTTCTTTAGGAAATTCATGAGGCAAACCAGTTCCCTTATTGGAGACAGGGGTAACACACTCAACATGGTATATTCCAACCCTAGAGTGCTGGGAAATGCCAGCTGCAGTATAACCAATGGGTCAGAATGAGTCAGACAGAGAACAAAGTATTATAATAGACCTGGGTGAGCTCTGCCCACTGCAATCAAGTAAGAACTTTCTAGCTAGTCTGTGACATGTTGGAACAGTCGATCTGTGTTAGAGATATTTTGACAAGTGCTTATGTGGGACAAGAGGGGAACAGCCCAGTGTGATTTCATGTCAGACTGGTGGCGGTAAAGTTCTAGCATCTCAGCCTGCTAGCATTAGGTGAAAAGGCTGCATCACAACTATTCACAACGCAACATTCCTATAAAGAACCAGGATTGATTGCTTTGTGATTCTAGAAGAAGAAATAATTTTCAAAAACAGAGTTTGAAAAACATATTAAAATGTGTAGTGTTAACACACAGTTATTCATATATGCTGCTCGTACCTTTCAACCTTTTGTCCCCCAAATGTGGAACATTGCCTGTCAAAATGTGGAACAAATAGGAAAAATGTGAAACACTTAATCAAATCTTTACCTAAGAAGCTCAAAACACTGTTAACGTGTTGCATTTATGTTCAGAAAGTCTGTTATTAATTGAATAATATATTTTTTTGCATCATTTACTATGGATTTTTGCTTTAAAATGTTACCTTTGAATGTGGAACAAGTCCTCACAACGCGGAACAGGGAGCTTTTGTGAAGTGAAATGAGTAACGTTCCTCATAATGTGGTACAGTTGAGAGGTATGCTGCTGCTTAGTATTTATTTTACTTATTGCTCTGAATTACAAATACCTTTTGAGTCAGAGAGTCATTTAAAAAGGTTCCACGTCTGAGCATACAATAGATTAGAATACAGACAAAGTACAATAAAATAGTACAGACAATGGGATATTGAATCACAAAGCAGAATTATGTGGTAAATGAATGTATATACATTTGGGTAACAGCTGGTATTGTGTGCATTTGTAGATACAGTGTGTGCAGATAATAATAGAGGGAACAGACAATGAGAACATTAGGTGACACTTGAGCCATCAGTGAGGAGACATTGTCAAAAAAGCATGGGGTTCCAGTCCCAATGCAAACTGATAAATAACGAGGAAAGGTAACAGCATGAACACATACAGGGAAACAGGTAAGGGGTAACAGGTAGAAAATACAAGTTTACAATATGAATTACAGGTTGGTGCACCAATAGTGTGATGCAGCAACATTTGAGCAGTCAGACTATTGGTTTTGTCAAGTAACAGAGAGGAGAGAAGGAGAAGGAGCCAAAGCAGAAATAGGTAATAAGTCTAGCAAGACCTAATTCTTTCCCAGTCAGTGAGGTGAGGTTTCAAGGTATAAGTGCAAGTTAATCAAGGGTTCTTCATCAGTACATAGTTCTAAGAGCCTATACTCAAGAACATTACCTCCAGTGTTATTATCACTTTACTTAACTGTTCCTACCTCGATTCAGCAATGTGCTGCTGAACAACATGGGCGATTGCTGAATCAGGTTAATAAGGGCAAAGTAAAGTTGTGATAACATTGGAGTTACTGTTCTTGAATATAGGACAATGTGTTTTGCTTATCTTTTGGAGTCTGTCAATGTAATCTAAGAATGTGACTCATTGAACATATAGAGGATTGCGTATGATCACTCATACACAACAAGGGTATTTTTCACTGGAGAGGTTTCCATGGTAACTGGAGATTGTTATCATGGAAACCTCGAGAGTTGAAAAATACCCTTGTTGTGTATGAGCGATCATACACAGTCTTTTATAGTGTATGGTCGCTCATACAAAGACTGCCCTTACTTTGTTCCAGATTTGGGTATAGTTTTCGCTTCCTCTGGCCTGTTTTACCACCGCAGCCATTCTCAGAGCATCACCGGACACCTGATCATGCATGTGCACCCAGCTTCCATGCATGCGCACCCACCTTCTAGATGTTATGCTGCACTAGCTACGTAGCTAGTGCAGCACAACAGCTACGATGACGTAGCTAGTGCAGCATAACGTTGTTGAAGGGATGGATTTCCATCCACAACAACATTCCACCATACACTATATGCAGTTTTCTCAGTCTGTGAAGAGCCATGTTCCAGAACAGATAATACAGCAGATGTAGAAACATAGGGGACATTTCTACTTTGCCTCTATCTCTTGTTATTTATACACACAGACAAACACACACACACACACACATGCATACACACACACATACACACCCACACACACAGACACACAACACTTGCCAACCCACAGAATTCTTTCCTGATTGTTCTACAGCTCTATAGAGTTTGGGGTTTTTCTGATGTGTACTACTGCCCACTAAAAGGTCTGTGTCACTTCCAGTTTCCCAGTTTTTGTTTGGATGTCCTGACTCAACACTTAGTAAGTAAACTCTGATATACAGTAAGTTGGAAGACAGATCACAACACTTTCTCAGATGGATTGCAAAAACATGGGAGCTTAATTGCCTGGTGGCGCTGTTGTCTTTGTCCCAGGCAGGGTGCTCAGGAAATTGTCCACCCCACATCTGAACTGCTAAGTAAAAATACTTCCTTCCTCATCCACACGCAACTGCTATTTCCTTCTTCTCTTCCCCAAATATGTTTAGTTAAGAGCAACTGGTGGAATCTTCAGCTGCCCTGATTGCATGTGTTTTGACATTCCTACTAACTAAATGAATCAGAATGCTCTATCTGCCCCTGTCAAGCTTGCTAAATGATGCACTATAATATACACAGCCACACTGTCTACCATTACTATCAAATCACTGGCAAGTCAAGGTACTTTCAACAAGAAAGCAGCTCTAATGGGTGACTCATTGTCTGGTAGCCCTCCACTTTTCCCTTCCCCTGGAATAACCACACAACAGGTATTGGAAGAAATGGCCACAGCCATGCATTTATTGAAATAAATCACCACCTTTATAGGAGCAGCGTGCGCTGCCAGGAGGATACGCAGCCTTCATGCAGGCCTCCCACACTCTTGCCCCCCAGTTTTTGGGGCCACCCTAGTGTGGGCCTGATGACAGATGTACCTCCTAAGTTGAAACCTCTCCAACAGGAGTGGGTAAGGTCATATGGCTTCCACCCTTGCGGCCGTCCATGTTTGGTGCCGCTGTGCCAGAGGAATAATCCTGATGAGGTTGGACCATGACCCCCATCTGGGTCCGGTCTTGCAGTCCCCAGCCTCATGCTGACCGGAAGTGATGAGCTGTTTGGGAGAATTTGACTCATCTCCTCCTTCTTCCCCTTGTACCCTCAGTCTGCAATCCTCCTGAGCCACCACACCTGGCTGCGACAGTTGTAACATATTTCATCAACAAGTTTAAACAGAATCTCTACTTTAGAATCTATCTTCCTATTTAATATTCCTTTAATTATCAGTTATCTAGTCACTCACTAAATTTTGCAACCCTTTGAAGGAGGTGAAAAACCCAGAAAAACCTTGATTAACAGGAAAACTGGAAAACTCACTCCTTGACCCCTAATGCGGTCTCTCATAATGGGTCAAAGGGGGCCCTCCTCCCTGGCCCCTCACCTTGCTTTTATGAGGGTGGGTGGGTGGAATTCAATGAATGGAAGGGAAGAAGGGAGAGCTGCTGGCTCTCAGCTCACTTGACCCTTCTTTCCCCACCCTCCTCCAAGACCACTGCCTCTGGGCAGCCTTATGTGGGCCTGATGACTGATGTACCTCCTAAGTCGAAACCTCTCCAACAGGAGTGGTTAAGGTCATATGGTCCAGCACCCTTGTGGCCACCCATGTCTGGTGCCGCTGTGCTAGAGGAATAATCCTGATGAGGTTGGACCATGACCCCCCCATCTGGGTCCAGTCTTGTAGTCCCCAGCCTCATGCCGACCAGAAGTGACAAGCCATTTGGGAGAATTCAACTTGTCTCCTCCTTCTTCCCCTTGTACCCTCGGTATGCGATCCTCCTGAGCCGTCAGAGGATGGACGCAGACCGACCCCCCAAGTCGCTGCTCCAATTAGCCTCCAAGACCTGCCTACCAAGCTAACTCCTATCTAACTATCTATTCCACTCTTGACCATTCTCACCTCCTGAAGTGCTGTGGGAAGACTCTCCCCAGCCCCCCAGCCTTAGGTTCCAGACTCACTAAGCCCCCTCTGCCTGCAGCTTGCTGCCAGTGACCCAACCTGGCCGGCTTACTCGCTGCACTGGGTGTGACCCATTGAGAACTTTTCCAGAGGAGGAATCAACGTGCTTGAGTGCTGTCCTGCACTGGACTTTGCATCAAGAAGTTGTGCTGTTCTGGTAGTACCCTAGGGGCCCATTCCTTAGTCCAGTTGGTTGCCCCTGCTACTGCCCAGCAAGTCCGCATATCCCGTATTCCCTGTTCTTAGTACCTTCTTGGAACTTGTAAGAGACAACAAAAAAGTCAATTCCAATGCTGTTGTTGCAGTGCACAAGTGCCTGCCTCTCCTAAGGCACCCTATCCCCTTGCTGGGATACCACCTGCCTGTTGGTGTGCCACAAAGCCCACACCCAACCTATCTGCCATTCCACTCTAGTATCCCTAGGCTGGAAGAAGCCCTCCTGGTACCTTCCGTTGTGCCAGCTGGCCCACCCTTACACCATTTCATACCCCTGAGATAATGCTCGTTAATTTATAATCTTTGGTGTACATATGAATCTAGTTGTAATTGAGTCTGTGACTCAATTCAAGTTGTAATTGTAATTCATAAACCCCCCCCCGCTTTTTTTTTTAATAAATATTTTTACTACTACTACACATTCTCCTCGGACCTTAGTGCCCGCTGCCGCCTATGTGACTGGCCAAACTGGACTTGTCTAGGGGGCCTTGGAGCCTTCTTTTCCCCAAAGCTCTCCAGCTGCTGGGGAGGGAAACCCATTTTTAGTGTATCCAGAAGAGGCGTGAAACTCACCTTTTCCAGCTAACCTATCTTGCTAGTCCCTTGAATAATTGGCTAATCCTATGGGATTGAAATGCCGGAACCCCTCCTTCCGGATCGCAGCTGGGCTCCTGCTAACCAGATCCTTGTTATGAACCTACCAGCTGTCTGCATGACACCTTGTGCTATGCCTGAGGGCTGGCCACTCAGCCCCCATCTCTGCAAGTCCCCCTTATTTGGGGTCTATAGGTCTGCCACCCGGTGTCTGCCTGCAGCTACACCAACCCAGTCAGAGCCCCTTATAACAGAGACGAGACCCTCTTTTTCCAGAAGGGACCCCACTACTAATGGCATAAGGATCACCATGGCCCGGGTGCTTGCCCTGCCACAGCACCAGCAATAGGCTCCCAACAGTTGAGTCCTGGACCTGCCAGGGCCACCCTAGCCTTTCCTGGCTAGTTCCCCAGTTTTTGGAACTCTGACTGTACCCTCACCCCCTACTGTTCCTCGTTATACCAGTGAGCCTGTACACTTCTGCTGTTGCCCGGTCTAGGGCTCCTTGTTGGGGGCGGATTGGTGTTACCTGGTCCCTTGAATGCCTCTTCTCAGGGGACTCCCTAGGTGATGCCTCCAATGATGGGCCTACCCATGTTTTCCTGCCCCCCCCTTCTGAAGCCCAGTAGCTACTGGACCAATGAAATCAAGATGGAGGTGCACAGGCTTCTGTAGGAGACCCAGTTCATGCTCCCTGCAACCACCTCCCATAGGTGTATTTGATTGTCTGTTGGCTCTTATTAAGCTTTTCATTTATTATTTGTCCTCTGTAGGCCACGGAGCGCCCCTACCCTGCCATACCAAAAATTGGGGGGAGGGGGGTCCTGACTCCACCATGACCTAAGCTGGAGGCATGCGAAAAGGGGGAGGAGGGCCCTGAGCCAAGTAGCTCTTCTTGCACACTGTGGTTCAGAAAATTGCTACAACAGGTATAGGTACTGCCAAACAAGCACCTGGTTGTATGTACCCTACCTTACTCATGTCCCCTTAAGGGGGGGAGGGGGTGGCTGCAGCCTAATAGTTCCTATGGACTCTGGGACCAGATCATCCCTGGTAGCAGTAACCCACCTTAACCAGTGTGGGAACCCCAATAAGGAAAGAAGGATACTGCCTGGTCTGCTTTTTGCAGGCCAGCCCCAGTAGTCGCTTTGTCTGTCTTCCCTTGAATCCTGACTATTGCAACCCATGCCTTAGTCCCCATTGCAATTGCCCCAACTGCCCAGAGCCTACCCAAGATGGGATCCTGAGCCCTTTGGCTCTCCTTGCCCCTGTGGCCCAATTAATAGTCCCCATAGGGAAGCTGCTTAAATTCCTAAATATGCTGCCAGTTTGAAGCCACTATGCATGGTAATTCTGTCAGCCATCATTGAAGGACGTGAATATGACAATAGAACCTATCTTGCAGGTGTCTCATTCCCTAATGGCACCCCAATGGGGCCCGTTAAGGTCAATTTTCTTTTTTTACTGCTTATATCATTCTCAAGAGTAAGGCAAGCTGTAGAAGAACTCATACTGAGGATTATGGAAGAGAAAAAGGGGGGTGAAATAGATCGGATTTCGAATTTTTGGTATTCCTTTGTGCATCAGCCCATGAGGATGGGTCTGAACCACTAACCCTCATCCCCTAACCTAGGGTGGAATCTTGATATGATATGCCCTTGTGGTATGTCGTGGTGACCTTATCCTAGGCACTCCATTGCACTGTCTGTCGTGCCCCCCATTGCATAGCTCCTCAACCATTCCTTGCCTGTGCCCCCCACTGCTTATGCAGTGTGCTGATCATCCCTTACTGATGACAGTCCCTTAGTGCAAGGCACCCTGGCTAGCCATATGACATGCTCCTGTCCATTACATGCCTACAGACCCACTCTAAGTGCACAGACAGTCTGGGAGACCAATTCTTTCATCTGTGAATAGAAGTACGTCATGTAAGCTTGGGGCGTCTACTGTCCCTGAGCTTATAGTAGCATATGCTGATCATGGATTCCCTACCTGGTGAACCCAATTCACTCACCTGTGGGGACTTGGGAGATGGACTCCTGTTGCTCCTGTGGGCCAGCACGATGGCAGGTGCTGTCCCCGCTATGGACAGTAGCCCCAGACCTGGAAAGCGCACAACTTCCAGTATCCTGCTAGAATCCCATGATGCGCCATTTTTATTTACTTATTTTTAATCTGCCGTTTAGGTACTTTTTACTTTATATGTTAAATATTGTCACCCCGTGGGCATCAACGGGTACAATCTACTCGGTGATTACATTTTAGTGCACCAAGCCTGTTGCCCCACAGGCCACCAGTGTGCTTCCACCCAACCTGTTCCCTGCTGCTAGGAATGAGAGCTGTACCCAACACCACTGGCCCGTGTGCCTGCTCGGCATCCCATTTCTCTGTGGCTTGTGAGACCCCTACCCTGCTGCATGCACATGGCCGCTATAAGGTATGCCCAGCCATTACTGCAGGGGTTGTCTATACACCAAAGCATGCTCCTTGGGAATATACCCAGGGTCCCATGCCCCTAAACTGGTAGGCCATCGATGGACCCCCAGCTCGTGCGAGAAACAGTGCCTAGGCAAGCTCACCATGCTGATGTCCGGGTATAGCTGCCATGCCAGCCATTACCATTTGTGTATACTCCCAGATAGCACAGCTAACCCTGTAGAAGGACTGGAAATGTAGGCACTGATATCATTATTGTTCTGTGCCATATTCCGAGATAACCCGTGGCTACCACGGACGCCCGGCTGGAACCTGAGCTTCCAGCATCTGTTACTGCTATTTACCATGCCAAGGGATGTGGCCATGCCACCCCGTATGTCCACAGGCTGTTTCCCTCTCAGTCCTGGCTGGAAACTCTAACCCCAAGTCCGTGGCGTTTGCCGTCGCTGCTCGGCCTGAGTCACCAAGACACACCAGTAGTGGGCCTGTCCCCACCTGCCAGCCAAGCCCATGCCCTGAACAGCTCACTGCTACCACGAAATGACTCTGCATCCACTGGGCTGGAGGTGAGGGGGTACACCCATGGATCGCCAAACGCCATGCCCCTCTCCCAGAGTGCCAAGGGTATTGCCCGTCATCGTGGGAACATAATTTGTTAAATCCCCACATAGACATTCCATGGGAATAAAACCTTGCCATTGGACTCAAGCCAGTCAACATTTTTCTTACTTTCTTGTTTTTTTTTTAGTTTTTTTTTTTAACATGAGCAGCCCCATGTGGTGCTTCTAATGTGGGCCACTAAGGAAATACTTGTGAAGCGCTAGGACAGACCACATGCCTAGCATGCCATGGCCCTTGAATCCAGTTGTTCTGCAGCTGCCAAGCTCCCCAAAGAAGGACCAAGAAGCACCCACACCCCTGGTGGATCCATCAGTGAGCAGCCACAGGTAAGGGCATCAAGGGGTGTGGTACAGCATAAGCCATGAGGATCAACATGACTCAGTTTGTCTGCTTTTGGGGGCGGGCTGTGGGTGAGTGGGTGACTGGGTTGCTGCTGCATCCTCATCAGGTCCGGTGCTGTGGTGGCTTGTAGGTGCTCAGAACAGCTCAGGCCTTCGCAGCAGTAGGGCACGCTACCTCGCTCTCGGATATGGCGCTACTCCACGGGGGTGGAGGGAACTCAGTTGGCAGACCTCTGGGGATTACCGGAGCTTGCTCATGAGCTGCACATGGGTGGAAGGCTCAGTATCCGCCCACCCAAGGTGGCCATATTGGGGATGGCTGCCGACAATGCCTCAGCCACCACTTCAGTCCGGAAACTGGGGAAAAGGGGGGGGGGTAGCAGTGGTGCTGCATGCAGTATCAATAAGAAACGGCTTTAGCTTAAACGGAGGTTCAGGCTTCGAGTGACTCATCTAAGGCTTTGCATTCCAGGACCACATCAAAAATGAGCTTGCTCAATGGTGTTACGTCTCTTTAAATAAAGTTTGATTGATTGATTTATATCAGCTAGCTCTTTACAGCCATATGTGCTCACACACAATGTACATGGTAAAAAGGCTGCAGCAGGGTCCAAAAAAAAAAAAAAAGAAAAAGGGAGACACAAAAGGGGTTAAAGAAAGGCAAAAAAAAAAAATATTGAGGCAGCAAGGGACAGAACGGGCATCATGCCCCCCCCCCACAGTGTTTGCTTAATGTTCATGGTGAGAGGGGGCTGACCACAGCAGGAGGCTGTTTTGCACATCACTAATGTGGCAGGTTTTTTTTCTGTTTTTCAAACAGGTCTGCAAGATTTTGGTTCCAGCAGGAGGTATGAATGTGAGTAACAAGGGAGAGGCTGCACGGTAGGGAGGCAGTGAGCCGCAGGCCTCTATGAACCCAGGCCCACTTGGCCTACCCACTCAGGAGTTCAGAGACACCCTGCAGTGGCTGATGGAATTGAGCAGCCCCAATTGGTTCCAGGTAACCACGCAAGAAGTGCCAGCTCAATACCATGGGGCCACATGAGCTACCAGGAGGACGAAGAAGTCCTCAAAGAAGATGCAGGAAGCACTATCAGTCAGAGGTGCCCAGAAGATGGTGGCTGTCAAAGAATGGCAAGACGGGCTGTCAGAGGTGATGGCTGAGGACCAGGAAGTCATGATTGTTGAGATGGTGGACAGAGGTGTAGACCAGGAGGACAGTGCGGGTGATGGAGCCAGCATTGCGCCTCCGTCAGCATTGCCGGATGGTGAGTTGGGTGAGGGGCAGGCAATAGCTAACCCCAAAGGGGGAACAAGCAGATGTTGGGCTGGGCCAGGAAAGTAAAGGGCACATTCATCAAAATTAAAGACAGGCAAAGGGGAGAGGCAACATCTTTGGTGGGCAGACGCTTGTTGGGAAAGGCCCTATGCAGGGTGTGCAAATGTGGCAGGAGCAAGCCACCTGGGGGGAGGCCAGGAGAGAGAGAGGTCGCAAGCTCAGGGTGCCCTTGCACTGGCTCAAGGGCCAGCGGCCACTGGTCAACAGGGATGGTGGCCTTTGCCAGTCCCGTGGGTCGCCCATATATCCCAGTTGCCCTTCACAATACGGGGCAGGTTACACTGGTCAATGGGGGTTTGGGGGCCTGCTCTCCCCACCGGCATTCCAGATCTGGCCCTGAGGCCCCTGGGGTGGACAACAATTTTTTTTGGTGGCAACGCTGAAAACAATATTGCAGTGTCCCAAGCACCCACCTCGGTGGTCGTCCAGGCAGTGGTGCAGGGATCGGCTGGGGGGAGCCTCCCAGTGAAGGTTAATGAGCCATCGCAGACTGGAGGGATGATGGCTCAGGCCAGTGTGGATAATACAGTAAGGCCTGCAGGCTGGGGGCACAGAAAAACAGCAGGCAGGGGGACCACATCAGCCACCTCAGCCATGCCACAGCAAGTGTCCACGGCAGCCATACCCTCAATGCCAGGCCAAGACCATTGAGACTACTTGGGGGTGGATGACCCGATGGACACCCACCTGACCCTAGCTATCTGGGACAAAATCTGGAAAGGAGAGTATACAGAGATATTCAAATTATTACACAGGGAATTGCCAGATGCTGGAGACAAAGATTAACTGAAGCAGGAGAAGTTATGATAGCCAAAGGTTCCACACACATTCGAAAACTGGGCAGCAGTCTTCAATATCTTTGTCTCCATCTACTGTGTCAAGTTCCCACAAAAGATAGGGCAACTGCTCAAATACAGGGACAACATTAAGACAGCTCCCCTAACATTCGAGGGTAATGCGTGATTGAGGTATGAAGAGCTGTTCCGCATGAGACTACCCCGATCTCCAGAGATGCAATGGGATAAGATCGACCATGACTTATGATGCAGGCACATGACATGGGCCAAGCCCTTGAACGTAGCCTACACGGCTAGTGGGCACATGGTAAATAAGACTGCCTGGTCGGAGCAAAAAGGGGTGTATACCTGTCTACAATACAACACAGGAAAATGATTTTGTGACTACTGCAAATTCTGGCACAAGTGCAGCAGATGTGGTGGTAAGCACAAAGCTAGCAACTGCCAAGGGGGAGGGGGCTACAGAAAATGTGAGGGCCAACTGGCCAAAAGTAAGCAGGGAGATGAGTATGCCAAGTTGTCTGGCGAGGTCGCCAATAAGAATTGAGTGCATGGCTGACTGGCTTGGCCACTACCCTTGCAGAAAAGACGCAGAGTACTTATTAGAGGGTTTCTCCTCCAGTTTCTGCATTCCATATCAGGGCCCCTGAGTATCTACCATGGTGAGCAATCTGAAGTCAGCAATGACACTCAGGCATGTGGTGGTGGAAAGGGTACGCAAAGAGGTGATCGCTGGGAGGGTAGTGGGACCATTTGAAAATCCTCCACTGAGCCCCTTATGGATCTCCTCTTTGGAGGTAGCTCCCAAAAAGACTCCAGGTGAGTTTAGGCTAATCCACCACCTATTGTCTCCAAAAGGGGCTTCAGTGAATGACTTCATTGGTACAGAGGACAATGCGGTATGCTATGCATCTTTTGATACAGTGGTCAAGTTCATTCAAAAAGCAGGCAAGGATGCTCAGCTGGCTAAGAATGACATTACATTGACTTTTCGACTGCTGCCGGTTTGTCCACAGGATTTTGACCTGCTGGGATTTTCATTTGAGGGAAAGTTTTACTATGACATGTCAATGCTAATGTGGTGCTTGGTTTCATGTGCAGCTTTTGAGGTGTTCAGCCATTTCTTGGAAAGGGCCACCAGGCAACACAGTGGGAATGGCTTGATGACGCATTATTTAGATGATTTCTTGTTCATAGGGGCCCAAAACACGAAAGCATGCAAGGCCATGCTAGCTTCCTATTCACAGCTCATGGATTGGTTCAGTGTGCTGCTGGCACATGAGAAAACTGAGGGGCCAGTCAACAGGCTCACTTACCTCGGTATAGAACTGGACACGGTCTACGTGGTGTCTTGATTGCCACAAGAGAAATTCTCCCGGCCAGGACAGTTGATGGTGGAGGTTCGGGCCGCCCAAAAAGTCACCTTCAAGATGCTACAGTCACTGATTGGGCACCTGAATTTTGCATGTAAATCAGTGTCACCTGGGAGGCCTTTCATGAGACGGTTGTCCTGGGCTACAAGAGGCATTTTACAACTGCACCATCACATCATGGTGTTGGCTGACATGAGAGCAGACTTAGCAGTGTGGGACACCTTCCTCCAGCACTTAACTGGGGTTTCAGTTTGGCAGACAGGCTTGAAGTTCCGCCAAGACTGCCAAATGGTTATGGATGCAGCTGGTGGCATTTGAGATGGGGCATACTTCTAGGGATCCTGGTTTGCAGGCCCCTGGGATGACAGCTGGATGGAAGTGGGTCTCACAAAAAATGTAACCCTGTTAGAGTTTTTCCCCATTCTGGTCACAGTTTTCATTTGGGGGGACAAGCTCAGGCACAAAAAAGTTCTGTTTCGGTCAGACAATATGGGGGTGGTGGCCATCTTGAACACACAATCACCCAATCCTAAGGAGGTAATGACGCTACTGAGGATCTTCATCCTGAGGTGCCTGCAAATCAATGTGTCCTTCAGGGCAATTCTCGTTCCAGGGGGTTTGAATGTAATCACAGATGCACTGTCTCAATTGCAGTTCGAATGCTTTTGGCAGATGGCACCGGCAGCAGAGAAACACCCTGTCCAAGTGCCTGCTTTTTTGTGGCAAGAGCGGCCAACCTGGTATGACATGCTCTGGCCCCTGGGACATGGTGTAAGTATAGGGCACACTTAAAGTCTTTTGGGGAATTCAATGGCGGAAGGCACCAAAACTACGAGCTGTTGCAACAGCCTCATTTGTTGCAACAGTTTGTGCACCATATGATTGAAGAAGACAGGGCCCCATCTTACATCCACAGTCATGTGTCAGTCATCGCCTTCATGGCAAAGATGCATGGTTTCCAGGACATAAAAGGATCCTTCAGTATCCGAAAGATGATAGAAGGGTGGCATAGAATTAGGGGCACCAAAAAGAACATGAGGCGACCAGTGGACAGTCAATTGTTAATCAAGATGTTAGACAAGTTGTAAGGGATCTGCTCGTTAGAGGATGAAGCAAGACTCTTTAGGGGTCTATTTGCCTGCGTCTTCTTTGGCACTTTCAGGGTGTCAGAGTTAGTGGAGGATCCCACCTTGCAGGCAGGGCAAAACCTGCAATGGGTGGATGTTAGTTTGAGAAGAGATATGCTGCAGCTGTCGCTGCACTAGTCAAAGACAGCAGAGTGTGGCTCCAAGAAACCAATCATTTTCCATCGTGCTCAGGGGTGCGTTTTTTGCCATGGCCCTCATCAAAGAGTACATCGAGCACAGAGGGGTTGGGCACGGTACCTTTTTCACCCATGATGATGGAAAACCAGTGACCAGATACCAATTTGTGGTGGTCTTTAGGAACGGGATTAGGGGAGCAGGCCAGGATCCTAGATATTTCAGTACACACTCATTCAGGATTGGGGCCACCACTGAAGCGGCAAGGTTCGGCTGTCAGGAAGCTGAGATAAAAATGATAGAATGCTGGCAGTCAAAGGCCTACAAAATGTACATCAGGCCTGGAGCAGGGGAGTTAGAAGGTGGCATGCCACATTAAAGATGTTAATTATTAAGTACTTTGGTTCATTTTACAGGTGCACCTCCCGGAATCAAAAACTTTTATGTTGCTGGACATTACTTTATCAGGAGAGCATGCACGTGAGTGACACATCAGGGCCATGGAGACCAACTGGGCATCCCGTTGGATAAAGCAAATGTATACTGGTGTGGAATCACTGGTATGAAGTGGGTGAACCTCATTCCAGCCTTAAAAAAGCTGGGCTTAATCAGGGTGCCACTGCAGGGTTTGATAACTCACTTGGGGGAAAATGACCTGGGGAGCTTGTCATTCATTGATGTGATGCGGGGGACCATGATGGATCTGAGCTGGATAAGGAGAAAGATGCTGGGCACTAGGTTAGCCTGGTCTAAGATCCTGCCCAGGCAAAAATGGAGAAAGGGACAAGTGGCTAGGCCACTTTGGAAGATCCACAGGGAGGTAAATAGGGAGGTGACTCATTTCTGTCTTCCAAGGGATATCCAGGTCATCTGCCACTGGGATATGCATCAGGGAAAGAGAGGTTTTTTTATTCGGATGGGGTGCACCTGTCAGACACAGGGCAGGCAATTTTTAACCTGAGCCTACAGAACGTTTTGGAAACTTGGGTATAGTATTCTCCTGGGGCATTGGTGGGAGAGTCGTAAATAACTTTACGGATCTTGTGTCGGATGACTAAGAATTATTTGCTAAAGAAACACAGGGCCAGATATTCAAAACTTTGCCTCGGGGCTAAATTAGCACTGCTCAGTGGGCTAAATTAGCCCGGATCCAATTGCCCACTATATTCAAAAGGGATAGCCCCAGTGCTAAACCTGCTAGATACAGCATGCTAAGGAAGCCAGGCAAACTGGGCTGGGAGTACAGTGCAAAACTAACCCAGGAATAAGACAGCTCTGAATATAGCAACCAGGAAGTGCAAACCACTACAGCATCCCAGTTCACAGCAACGTGAAGGAAGGTAGAGATGAACTATGTGGCCAATGTGTGTGTTAGCAAAGGAGTGGAGTCAGTAAAGCTGCAAGCAGCAGTGCATGTGAAATTACATTGTGAAAAAATGTACAATATTTCTGAAATGTTTCCACGGCGCAAACACATTTGCGCAGGTTTAGCGTGGAGCTAGGCCATTTGCCTAGTGCAATCATGTTTGCCCGGGATAAAACTTTGCTATATTCAAAAGTGACATGCAAATGAGCCTACTTAGGTAGTCTGTGGGCAAACATCCAGATTAGAAACTTATTATGACCTGATTTGCATGCAATTTGCACAGCACTATTGCAGGGTCCCACAGCTCCACCTGTAGATCAGTCTGGAAGTACAGGGGCTGGCTGGGTCTGCCCAAAGCTCCACTTGTAGGTCAGTCTGGCAGTGCATGGTGGTAGCTGCAAGCTACATTTGTACAGTACAGCATAGCATATTGTGCCCCAGGGGACTACACAGCACAGGCACAGGTGGTGGTGCTGCATGCAATTGTCAAACTGTAGGTCATGCTGCAGTACACAGCAGATATTACAGTAGCAAGGGAGCCAGTAATGTGAGGGACACAGCAATGCCTATGGGTGTAGGGCAGTGATAGGCCCACCTTGCAGGTGTTTACTGACAGTGGACATTACTGTTATGCTGTTGTGTGACCCACAGATGCTGCACCACTGGCATGGGATACTCACAGTGACATATACACGGCTGGCTGTGTGTGCTGTGGTGTCTGTACAAATGTGCGGTATATGGCTGGGGGGCACATACCATCAGACAGGCACACTGGTGTTGGGATATTACCAACACTGGCCCATGTGCACTGCGTGGCTTGTCCCAGCCTTGTGTCTGCACCCAGTCCCAGTCTGTGGTGCAGCCTGACCACTTGTACACCTTCCTCTCAACACCCTCCATGCCCACAGTTCTGTATGTGTGTGCTGGCATCTGTTGGTGTCCACCGAAGGGTGGTCTGCAGGTGTGTGTTGTATGGCACGCACTGCCATGGTGTCCACTGGGAGCCAGGTCACCACTTACTACCTGGCATGGCTGGGACTGGTGGCAGATGATGGCATCATAGGGATGCCATCTGTGAGCAGCATGTTTCCTCTATGTTTGGCTTATTTCTATTTGTCATACTTACTGGATATGGTCACACAAAGCCTCACAAAAGTCATGTAAAGCTGCACAAAGCCACAAAGTCACACAAAGCTGGTTTGTCCAGAGTTAAAACTACCTTTTCCTGGGAGTAATTTGCACTGCGCAAAGTGTTGTGCTAAGTTGTGCAAAAACACTTTGTGCAGTGCCATTCACTGAATATAGCATTGCGCCTGTATTCATGTACATGCCCCCTCAGTTTGCCCCTTGCATACATTATAATTTTGCCCATGCTAATGCAGTTTGCATGCGCTATTTGACCTTTTGAATATAACGGACCCGCACTAACCCTGCGCTAACCCTGTGCAAATGGTTTGCATCCAGCGCAAAGTTTTGAATATCTGGCCCACTTTCTTTTAAATGTGAATGGGGTGGCCCAGTAAGAGCACACTCCAGAAGAGATGTTGCACTGCATTGGAGGGGGCCTGCAACCACGGGGGGTGATGGTCAGGCATTTGAGGCCTGGTGAGGGCATAACTGCACAGCTGAGACCTAGTGGTGTACTGGTTTGTTGAGCCACCTTGTCAAGGAGCTGGCTGGCCTGGTGGGAGTTTTCCAGGCCTTCTTCGGCCTAGGGTTGGCTTGGTTCCTGAATGGTTGATTCATAGCTGATGTCATATGCTGCCCCAGGAGAATACTGTATTATTAGATTTGTATGTGATTATGTTTATGATATTTTTTGTTTGTATTCTGTGTAATCATTTATTGTAACGTGAATGTTACTAGCACTGACAATCAAGTGGAAATAAAGTTTTGGCCTTTTCTGCCAAAATCCAAATGAGTGGTCACATGTGCTTATTTCAGGATTGGGTATGGTTTTATCGGGGCATTGAAAGTCCTGAGAGAGGAATGATTGTTTCTCATCATTCATTGACTCCCATGGGCAACTCAATGGAAGCGATGAGGTAAATCTCAAGATTGTTTACTTACAGTGGTGCTCAGTGACAGGTTTATTTATAACTGAAGATATCCTTATACTATTAGCATGGTCCCCTAATTCTAACTTGACTTTACACTAGAGATTGCTGTTATTTAAAATGTGTGATATTAATAGGATTAACCATTGTTAACTGGAGTTACTATAAGTTACTGATTGACATGACTTAAAATGACGCATCCTATGGTGGAGTCAGCCAGGATGCAATGTTCTTATCACAGTTTCTGCCAGTGATATGCTGCAGAATATTGCAGAACACAATGTAATTTAGTGGCAATTACTCCACTTTGTGATGCAGGAATGTGTGACATGCTTATCACAGAGCATTTATTTTTATTTTTATTTATTTAACAGTATCGGAATTACAATCTTTTGAGTCAGAGACTCATTTACAAAGGCTCCACATCATAGTAGTATAGAAGTGTACAGTATACATCAAATAGCAGACATACAATGAGTAAGGAACATTTTTACATACAGAGTGCAAAACAAAGTTGAGCAAAGATACAAAGTAGGTTATTAAATGAGGGCTACATTTCAAACAATAGTAGGTGCTATGCAAGCTCAGCAGAGTGTCCATTGCATCCTGGATGACTCTGCTGTATCACTGAGCACCATTATATATTCTAAAAGGTCCACTTTCTAGAGGGGGAAGTGAAAGCATAATAAGATCCAAGGGTTCTCTCATGCATATAAATCATCAGTCATAAAAGGCTAGCAGAGTGGACTAAGAAAGAGACAGAGGTTACTGCATTTTATTCTAGTAGCAGGATCTCCTATTCTGCATGTGGTGAGAACCTAAAAGGTTAGCTTAATTTATATGTTAGCTCTGATTCTGGTGCCGACCTAGTGAATGTCAAATAGCAATGGTTGGATGATAACTTTGATCCAGTTTTAGCTGAACTGGTCCCACTCAGTTTCTCTGTGAGTGGAGCGCAGGAATGGCAGAGTGGCATTCTTTTTTAAAATTTAAGATAGCCCTTTTGGTGTAGCCTGGGGAACAGCTGTTTTTTTTGGATGGGCAGCCATTTCGACAGTGGCTGGTTCAAGATGCAAAGTTATCCAGCTTGTCTGTCCTCCACAGTGTGAGATGGATATTCTGGAGGACAGTGCAGAACGGTTATTGGTCATTGCTATAGGATCTGCCAGAATGTTATAATTCTGAGATTTCAACGTAAGAGTCAATTGCCCCTCTGATTATTTGTTAAAGAACTGCAGACCTCATTGGATCTGTATCTCAAACAGGTAGTTGCCTCAGACACACAAAAAAGAGGCCAGACTTTAGGCCTGGTGTTCCAAACAGGATTGGAGATTGACAAACTCTTAATGAATATGGTTGTGTGGTCTTACCACTGCCACATAGGATTCAACCTCAGGGCTCCCATGAACCAGCTTCAACTACAGAGTGACCCAGTATTATGCTAAATGGAAGCTGGATCCAAATAGGATTCTAGGTCTGCTGGACTCCTTGGATCTTGTAACTAAATCCTCCAGTGGATCTACTTCCACCACTATTAGGACCTATAATTTGGCCCTGGCAGAGGCAATTAACACCCTGGTGACAGTCCATCCCCACACTGTAATTTCACACTGATGCACTACTTGATTTTCTGATAAGCTATGGCAGCTAAAAGTATGGGTTGGATGCTAGAGTGCAAGTTGAGGAGATCTTGGCCAGATGATGATAAGCCTGTCCTGATAGTTCATTATGATGGTGTTTGGGAAGCAATGAGGGCTGCTTGAGCTAAATGCCTCTTGGGTCTCATTGCAGATAAGGAAAACTGATGGGTTCTTCTTTTCTGCACTACTGGCAGGCTTTTCATCCTGCCTGTCTGTGGAGAAAGAAGTGCCACCAAGGAGAAGTGTGAGTAGTTGAATATGTTTTTCAAAGCCAAGATATTGGCATCTAGGCCACCTAGGTCAGATCTGCACCACTGCCCAATTTAGTAGTCACAGGAGTCAATAATAAATAATAATAATAATAAAATGTATTTATATAGCACCTTACCCAAAACCAAGGTGCCTCACATTTTAAAACACCAATAATGATAAAATCATAACATGTTCTATAAAATCATACACTTATCATAATATAAACAGTAAACTCAATTATTAAAAGCCTGAAGCCACAAGTAATCTTTAAAGCCTGCTTGAATGACTCCACAGTTGCGCACTCTCAAATCTGGCGGGGTAGAGAATTCCAAAGGGTAGGTGCAACAAACTCAAAAGCTCTTGCACCGGAAGATTTTAAACATACCCTTGGAACCTCTAGCAACCCCTCGCCGGATGAGCGGAGTGATCGACCAGGCTGGTAGGGAATCAGGAGCTCTTTCAGGTAGACTGGGCCTAGTCTATGTAGGGCTTTAAAAATCAGCAAGTCGACTTTATAGGTGATCAGCCACTGAACTGGCAGCCAGTGCAGTTCGCGCAGCACAGGCGAAATATGACAAGATCGCGAAGACCCTGTCAAAAGCCGGGCTGCTGCATTCTGCACCAGCTGCAGGTGGCAGATTTCTACCCCAGGAAGCCCTAGGTAAAGGGAGTTACAATAATCTAAGTGAGAGGAAACAAAGGCGTGGATCAATGTCAGAAGGTCATTGGACGGAACAAGGTGCCTAATCCTAGCAATATTCCTAAGATGGTAAAAGGAAGTTTTGATGACTGCCGACACCTGCGAATGCAAGGTCAGCCCTTCATCAAAAATTACCCCCAGGTTACGCACCCGTTCAAAGGTCACGAGTGAGGCACCACCCAGAAAAAAATCCCAAGGGCGCACCATCCCCCAACCCCACTATCCGACGACCTGGGTCCACAACCAAGTCCTCAGTTTTGTCAGGGTTCAACTTTAGCCAGCTGGAATCCATCCAGTCTTGGATTTCTTTCAGACAGTTGTCAAAGACTGATACAGCTCCATTCTGGTAGGGTGCAAAAGATAGGTAGAGCTGGGTATCATCAGCATAGCAGTGAAACCTCAGCCCATATCTTCTTACAATGTCTCTGAGGGTCAGCATATACACCACGAACAACATGGGTGAGAGGACTGAACCCTGAGAGACTCCACATGACAGAGAAGTAGGGTCCGAGGAATAAACCCCCGACACCACTCTCTGAGTTCTACCCATAAGGAAAGATGAAAACCACCTGAGGACTGTTCCCGACAGTCCACAGATGAACCTCATATGACCCAACATCACCTCATGGTCCACGGTGTCAAAAGCTGAAGAGAGATCTAGAAGGACCAAGATGGAATGGTTCTTCTGATCTCTAGCCATCAGGAGAGCACTGAGCACCCGAACTAGTGCTGTCTCGCTGCTATGTCTCTTATGAAAACCAGACTGGAGTGGTTCATAGATGTCATGGATGGTGAAATGGTCCTCCAGTTGCGCAGCCACAACTTTCTCAATAATCTTCCCTATAAAAGGAAGGTTAGAGACAGGTCTGTAGTTGGCATGGCAGTCTGGGTCCAAGGAAGCTTTCTTCAAGAGAGGTGTCACCACCACCTCTTTCAGAGAGCTAGGAAACTCTCCAGACTCCAAGGAGCACCACACAATCCATGCCAGGACTGGACTGATAACCTCAATACCTCCCAAAATTAGGGAAGTAGGTCCAGAATCCAATCTACAGCACGTGGGGAACACACTCTGGATGATCCGCATGACATCCATGAACTCTGGATGGCCAAAGGTACTCCAAGACAACCGAGGTGTAGTAACCTTACACTGATCAATAGCAGCGCTCATAGAGTGTGCCGGCCAGAGTCCCGCCCTGATGTCAGTCACCTTATTTGCAAAGAATCGAGCAATTTCATCGCACTCTAATTGCAAAAAAGCTCTCCGCACCTGAAGACAGGCTGGGTTGCACAGTCTGTCCACAGTACGGAAAAGCTGAGCTGGTCGATTCCGAGCAACTGTAATCTCCCTGGACAGGAATTCTTTCTTCTTACAGGAGATTGTAGATTGGTAGTCTTGATAATGTTCCAACAATCTAAGGTGGCCGGCATCAAGGGTGGACTTCTGCCAGCAATGCTCCAACCTTTGACCTAGTCTCCGCATCTCCCTCAAAGTCCCATCAAACCAGGGAGATTGAGGGTGAAGGGAGAGAGGCTGAATGCATACAGGGGCAATAGAATCCAAAGTTGTCGATATGGCCAAATTATAGGCCTTCTCGAGCATCTCAGGATCACTGCTGGCAAACAAGGAGAACGATAGGCCTAGAACCGCCATTAGGCGCTGAGAACTTACATCTCATAAAGGGTGGTACCGGACCATCTCCATAGGGATAGGCCTACTGGGGGGGTATAAAAACTAAACCCTACAGTGCAGTAATCGGACCACCCGACTGGATCCACCTCCAAATCAGAAGCTTTGATCCCTAGGAGGAAGACTAAGTCAAGGGAGTGGCCGTGTCTATGAGTATCGAAAGTAACCATCTGTGTCAGACCCAGAGAAGACATCAACTGGAGGAAGTGTTGTCCAAATTGTGAGAGCTCATCGTCGACCCAGGCATTGAAGTTGTAGAGAACCATCAGTCCCGGTGACTCCAATGCCATGTCAACAATGAAGTCCGCCACTTCCTGAAGGAAACGTTTCTCATCACCGGGTGGACGATAGAAGAGAACGATCAGACAACCTACTCACACTACAATGGCACATTCAAATGACTCAGTCTCCCCAACCGATTCACTAGTGAGGTTGAGTTTGGTCTTGAAACAGACTGCCACCCCCCCAGCAGTCCAGTCTCGGGCAGCATATTACCGAGTGCCCGGCCGGAACTAAAGCCTCCAAAATGGGGCCAGAATTGTCATCCAGCCAGGTCTCAGTATTGCAAGCCAGGTCAACCATTGCCTCAAGATCAGCAATAATTGCTGTCCTGTTTTTGACCGACTTGGCATTGCATAACTCCGTCCGAGTTGGACGAATGCCTCATACCTCCTGAACTACCTGCCGACTAATCTAGTTGTGCCCTTGGGTATGGGAACCAGACATGGCAGACCACAATCTGATTTCCATTTTGCCCCAGGGTGTCTCTTGACTACCACAACCCTGACTAGATGACCCCGCTCACTCACCCTCCACTGTTCGCCACCCCCAGTCCTCCTCCCCCTCCTCCATGCTATACCAAGCACTCTACAGTGCTGGTAAACACCAAATTCCAGAGGAGGAGGAGAAAAGAAAGGATGGAGGGCACGAAGAGTAGAGGGTGAGTAGTGCACAACCGTGAAGGCTGACAAACAGCACATTCTACATGGACTTAAACAGGTACTTAATTACTACAATCAATCAATCAATCAAGTCTTTATTTAACCAGGCATTCATCGTTGAGCAGAAGCTCATTTGCAAGATGGACCTGGGTGGAGCATGAACAATTGTATATACAGGTCAACACAGGTATTTACAAGGCAATACAGATAATACTCTTTACAGAGAGGAAGAAAAAGAAGTTCATAGTACATAGAATTATACAGATATTGTACAGATTACACGGTATTTACATACATAGAAGTGTCTATAGGAAGATAAAGCAGGTTATCTAAGGTTGCAGGAGGAAGTAACGGAAGAAAAAAAATAAAAATAAAAATATACACCAGGTAGAGGTGAAGGTAGTGGGGAAGAGAGGGAGGGAAGTAGGGGAGAAAGGCTAGGAGGGCACGGTGCACAGAAAGGAGTTGGTAAAGCTGGATGTAGAGAAGGTGATGAAGAAAGGAGTATGTGAGTTCCGGATTGAATGCTATAAAGTACGGGCATGGTAGATGTCACAACCCAGGGTAGTGAGCTCCTATCCGAGGTTGGAAAGGAAGAATAAGGGGATGGATGAGCCTAGTGTTGATAAGACAGGGGATAAGAGAGAGAACAATTAGGCTGGTGAGGAGCAAGCTGGGAGGTTAGTACTTAAAATTGGGTCTAGGCGTGGCTATATGCCAGTACTGGGTCTGAGTGGGTGAAGCAGTTACATACTTTCTGATTGTATGGAAATAAAGCATCTTGAAAGCATTTATACCGATTAGAGTGCTTAATTTGAGGGTTTTTGTAGATCGCTCCATAAGGTAGGTAGCACGGGCTTATGGCTGCCCTGCCAAAGCGGGATTTTGCTTTGAGTACTTAAGTGTAATAGCTGAGTAACTTCTAACGCGATTTCCCAATTATACCTAGGGAAGACAGCAGAGATATAGGCAGGCAGCTTATTAGAGATGGCTCTATAGGTCCAGAGAGCGCGTTCTGTGGCACCTGAACTTTAGTGATGTCCATCCCACTGCCGCATATAGGGTGCAGTGATGTGTGTCAAGGAGTCCCGTTATAAACCTCAGTGCTCGATGGTAGAGTGTGTCCAGTTTAGCCATGTAGAGTTCGGCATTGGCTGTAGAGGAAGTCAGCGTAATCAACCAATGATAGGAAAATGGATTGGACCAGTTGTTTCTTGGCATCTCTGGTGAGAAATTGGCTGATTCTAAAAACAGTCCAAGCCTTTCCCCAAGTCGCTTTTAGCAAGTCCTCGATATGTTCAATGAAGGAGAGTCTTTGGTCTATCCAAACTCCCAGATACTTGAATTTTGTAACAAATTCTAGTTTTTCACCTAGAACTGTGGTAATTTGGGGAACTGTCCCACTGGACACAGGGTTAGCTGTACGGATAAAAGGAGAGAGGACCATCGCTTTAGTTTTTTTTGGCATTAAGGAGTAGCTTTTTTTGGAGGAGTTGGCTTTGCAAAAGGTTGAATTCTGACTGTAGGTAGAGCTTTTACAAAATACATAAATCTAATTCAAACAAACTTTTAGAAAGAAAATTAACCAAAGCTCTAATCATAAAAAAAAAAAAAAATTCAACTTAAATAGCCCAGGAGAGCTCTCACCTCCCCTGAGCAATACCAAAGCTTTATTAATCCCTAGCTCTGCTCTCACCAGACCATAGGAATTAAAGTGAAACAACAAAGAAAACCTAAACAGAATATCAAATAATAAAAGAAAAAGGAAAAAGCACAATATCAAAACTCTAAATCTGTCCAATGATAAATTTCTCAATCCTTAATTCTGCTCTCACCAGAATCAGAGAAGAGTATATAACAAATAAACATAAAGCAGTCTCTGCAGATGTCCAAATTAGATTGCTCAGTCCTTAGTTCTGCTCTCACCAGAACTAATTTATCAGCGAATACAATAATAATATCTCAGGAATAGATCTTATCCAGAGCCATAATTGTCTGATAGTCTTGGCAATTCTGATAGTCTAGATGAATATAGGCAATCCCCAATAACACAGCACGCAAGAGGTGTTAAACAGGGCCCAGAGGGAACTCCCCCTCCCAAGGAGACAATTTTAGGTCCTGGAAGCCAGCCCCCCCCCCCCCATGGTCAAGGTTCAAAGTGTTTCAATGTTCTATCACCTTGGAGTTAATTTGGCCAGTTGGACATGGAGGTACCATCTGGGTAGTTTAGTTTAGTTTTATTTTGTTATCCAGGAAACTGCACTGGAGTCAAAGGTTATTTTTTCAGGCTTAACCTGGTGTACAGGAAATAAACAGATTAAGATACAAAACTAGATAAACTACAGTCAAGTAATCCAACAACAAAGGTAATCGAAACATGTACAAACTTCTGGGCAGACAGAGTGGGTTCCTGGGCAGGCTTGGTGGATGAAGCAGTCCTTTTCTGCTGACATGTTCTATGTTTCTATTTATTTTAAGATAATACTGTTTGACTGATAGAATAAAAACATTAGCAGAATTTCTTAAAGATGTAGGAATAGAATTCCAGATCGAGGTGGCTTGGAAGTGAAAAGATAGTTGCCCCATACTGGTGCACATAAGAAGCAATTGTAGTAAACTTTGACATATAGAACAAGAATTGTCTGCAGGCTTTAACACATTTACCAAAGAGTCTGTGAGGTGTGTTCTTGAGTCATTATCTAAAAACAAAATTAGATAAAATGCGTTTTGATCTAATTTTCTGGGTAAAGTCACTTTAATTTGCCAAAATGAATGCAATGGTGAACTCTGTTTCCATACGCTGAAGCAAATGTAGCAATTTTTTTATGCTACTTTTTCTTCATCAGTATTTGGGACTGGCATTGACAGCCACAGCAACAAAAATCAATAATGGGTAAGACACTATGCTTTACTCCAAGAACTCTGGTCTCACTATATGGAATTTTATTTTTAATTTTGTACAAATGGACATCATTGCAAATGAACTTGCTCAATGAAATTATCCCAAATAAACAAACTTCAAACTTCACTAGTTAAGCAGTTGATTAATCTGTACAATTGATCCAATGTCTGGTGTTCTTGTGTTGTCATATGTTGTATACCATTAACAAAGGTCAAACTTGGATCAATATGAATTCCCAAATACTTAGAAACATTGACAGTTTCAAGCTGGGGGTTGTCACATGTACTACTAACAGAAAAGCTTTGTTTAAACATTTTTTTAAATTATGTTCTAAGACTAAAAGCATAGCTTGCATCTTAATTACATTCAAGACCAATTTATTTTGTGTAATTCCAAATTCACAAATCTTGAAAATTGCAACAAAATGATTTGTTAATCTGTTGTATATTGTTTGAATGAGTAAACAGTACCACAATGTCAGTGTAGAGCAGCCATATTTGCAGTTTCACTGACCTTTGGTAAGTTATTAATAAAAAATACAAAGGGTGGGATATTCAGAGCAGTTGCGCCATGTGCAATAAGGATGCACCTGCACAAGAGCAGACATGCGCCAAACTGCAATATGCAGCGGCATCAGATGCACAGTACAAAACCCAATGTGCCGCAGTGCAACAGTAATGAATGCATACTCAAGTGCAAGGGGCGGAACCAGGAATAATGTGCGCAGTGCAATATTCAACAGCAGGCGACATGCCCAATAGCGGAGCAAGCGGAAGATGCGCGATAGTGGTATGAGTGAATATAAAAGGGAGCAAGTGAGGGGAGGATGATTGTGCTACAGAAGAACCATAGTGAAGAAGTGTGGAGACAGAGCAGCAGGGAGCCACGCTAAGAAGCAGGTGGCAGGTGTGGCCAAGAGGAGGATGGGGGGCCACTGGTGGCATGTGCGAGTGATCGTGTGTGTGAGTGAGTGAGTGTGAGTGTGCGTGAGGGTCTGAGCATGCCACAGAGGAAGAAGAGCAGTGGGGCAGAGGCAGGGCACATAGTGGTGAAGTGCCAGGGGTGCACCCGGTGCAGGGATAGTACCAGCAGCACACAGTCAGGGGGGGACCAGGTAGACAGCCACCCGGGGGGGGACACAAACTAGGGACATGACCAGTGCCACCTTCCAGATGGAGGCGGTAATGAGGGGTGTGAGGAGGCAGGCAGCAGGGAGGTGCGGCCGTGGAAGGGCCTGTCAGCAGTACACCCAGAACAGGCTGTACCGTGCCTGATCAGCTTCGAGCTGTACAGTGACATCGAGATCGTGGGCTGGTATCGACTGGACTGGGCTATTCTGAGGTGGCTCTGTGAGCTGTGCAGTGAGGAGATGCAGGCATCCACACGATGCAGCCATGTGCTGTCCATGGAGACAAAGATCACAGCCGTCATGTGCTTGCTCACCACGGGCACCTTCCAGAGACCAACAGGAGACATGACAGGCATAACCCAATTGGCTGCATCATGCTTACTCACACAATTTCTCAGCGCACTGCTGCCACATGCTGCGGAGTACATCCATTTCCCCAGCACACTGGCGGAGGGCACAGCAAACATGCAGGAGTTCCACAGGGTAGCATGGTTGCCTAGTGTGCTTGGGGCCATAGACTGCACCCAAGTTGGTATCTACATGCCACCTGGTCCGAAGGGGGTGGCATATATTAACCACAAGGGATACCCGAGTGTCAAATGCCAGGTGGTGTGCTATGCCAGGGGGCGCATAATCAATGTCTGTGCTATGCACCCTGGGGGAGCACACGATGCCTTCATCTGGCACCAGTCTGCACTGTGCCATAGGTTCGAGAGTGGAGACATCCCCACTGGCCATCTGGTAGGTGAGTATGCAGTGCACGCCGGATGATGGGTGCAGATGGGGGGTGTGGGGCATGGGCAGGGGAGCCATGGAGAATGGCCTAGAAGGCCAGTGGCACAGTGGCACAGACCACCATGCTAACAATACCCCTCTACACACAGGTGACAGTGGGTACCCACTGCGGCCCTGGCTGCTCACACCATACCAGTGCCCCTCGACCCCAGCACAGCAACAGTACAATGAGGCGCATGCCACAACATGGAATATCATTGAACATGTATTCAGGCTGCTGAAGGTATGGTTCTGTTGCCTGCACACATCAGGTGGTGCCCTACAATACAGCCCCCTCAAAGGCCTGCAGGCTATTCCTGGCCTGCTGTATCCTGCACAACATGGCCACTGAATGTGGGATAACTGTTGAGGTTGAGGAGAGGGACAGCGGTGAGGACGATGAGGACACCGGTCCAGCTGGTGTTGGGCAGCCACCCTCTGGGTGAAGGGATCCTCGGCTGGCCCGGATGGCCCAGCAGCACCGGGACATCATTGCAGAGGAGCATTTTGGACTACACAGGTAGGTCAACAGGGCCATTTGCAAGCACCAGGGGCAAGGGCACAGCTGACAGACAGGCAGGGGAAGACACCAGGGAAGGTAGGTGGCAGGGGCATGGGGATGGGCAGGGGCCTGCACACAAAGGCAGGGAACAGCAGGGCTGTACACGGTATGCACACACAGGCACTCACACCCCAACCCATACCCACAGGGCCACAGACACACCCACCCCCACAGGCCCCCCCACAGGACCCAACACAACCACACCCAGTGGCTGTCACTGTGCGTGCCTCAGACACTGAGCACTGTTGCACAGTGGTGGGCAGCAACTATGCTGGCATCATCATGCACACACCACAGTGGCCAGCAGCTGGGAGGGTGTGCACAGGGGCCGTGTGAGTGCAGGACAGGGCACCACACCCATGTGTCATACACAGAACACCATAGTGCACACAGGGCAGTGGCAGACTGCGGTCATGGAGCAGGAAGGGTCAGTCATGCAGCACAGTAGCACGGCCACCACTGATACATGGGCAGCCCCATTGAGACCTGCCAGCCATAACAGGCTGACCAGTGGCGTCATGGGGTGACACCGATGGTTCCCCAGGGGTGACAGTGTGTGAACATGACCGTGTCCACACAGGTGTCTGCAGGCCACCAAACATGCCTGCACCTGGCATGCTAGGAATGCCCACAGCCGAACCCAGCATCAACATGGCAGGGGTCACCCGATGCCAAGAACGGGGGGGTGGACATGGCATTCTGTGGGGTGTGTGGCAGCTGGGCACACAGCTGGTTGGCCAGTGTAGCCACAACAGTAGCCATTGCAGTAGTGTGCCTGTCTATAGCTGCAGTCACATCTGCCTGTTGTTCAGCTAACTCTGCCAGGAGCAGGGCATGGTCCCTGCTGCGCCACTCCTCTGTCTGGTGCAGCTTAGCACAGAGTGCATCCACTTCTACCATGAGCCGCACCTGCTGATCCACAGAGGCCTGGAGTAGATGGCTGTGGTCATTCAAGGGGTCGTCTGCATGACCAACATGCTGGCCCCCATGATGTTCATGACCCTGTGGCACAGCATCCCATGATGGTGGGCACCACATGGCGGTGCCTTCCTGGGGTACGTCCTCAAGCGGTACACTGCTGCTGCCCCCTTCCCCATCCCCACATCAACACAGTCCAGCTGCTGCCACTGCCCCTCTGACTGCCGATCACCAGGCACCACCAGTGTAGCTGTAGTGGCACCACCAACCTCACTACCGCGTCCACATGCCAGTGCTGCCCCACTGGATGCTGCAGACATGGCTAGGACAAGGGATGTTCGGCAGGCAACTAAGCCAGCTCTGCCCACACTGACACCTAGGTGGATGCCATTCATGGGATCCCCTGTGACCCACCAACATCACTGTCCAGGATGTGAGTCACGTCATCATCGGTACTGGAGTTGACCCCGATCTGTGTCTCAACACACAGGACACCATGACTGGTGTCATGCTGGAACACAGCCACGGCCTCATCTGCACCTGCACCACAGACATCAGTCCAGTCAGCTGTGCAGGGCTGCAGGTGGTTGCTCCTGCAGACATCTGTGGAGGTGGATGGGCGCTCCACCAGTTCCAGGGCCACCCCATCAGTGGACACACCCACTACCACTGCCCCATGCAGATGCTCAGGAGCTGTAAAGGAACACAGTACCATTAGTGGTTCCACCTGGCCCTGGATACCACCCCCCTGTCTCCCACACACTGCCAGCACTGGTCCTACCATGTAGTGATGGGCTGCACCTGTCTGGAAGCCTCCACCTGGAACACCCTTAATGGCACAATGCCACATGCTGCCGGCCACCTGCTCCTCCAGTGGCGTCAGACGAGGCACATCCTGCTGGCCCCCACCAGTGGCTACATGAGCTGCCCTGATGGCAGCCACCTTGTCCTTTATCCTCCTCTTGTCAATGCCAACCTTCTTCTTGCATTCCTGCACAGAATGATGGTGGCTGCCCTGCTGGTTGATCGCACGTGCCACCTCACCCCACACCGCCACATGGGTCTGTGGTGTGCTCCTCTGTCCACTGAGCAGTGGCTCCCTGTCGAGGTAGACCTCGAACAGGGCATCCAATTCCACCCTGTTGAAGTTGGGCCTCCATTTCTGCACCCTCCCCTGCTCCTCATCCTCCTCATGTTCGGTCATGCTTGTGCCTGGGGAGATGGACAGGTGTTACCATGGACTGTGCAGTCCCATACAGCCCTCCCAGACCACTGTCCCCTCATCTCCACAGCATGGCACCTACCTCCAAAGGCTGAAATACCGATCCATGGTGTGTGCATTTCCATGTCGCTTTTATAGCGCATCGCATGCAAATGAGGGCATGCGCAACTGTAATGGGATGCAAATGCCTTGGATATGCTGTGAAATGGCTCATGAGCTGATTTTCATAACCTGGCTGAATATCGCATGGATGCACCTTGCACAATGGTGTTGAGTATGCTCAAGTTGTGGTGCACTACTGTGACATGTGCAATCCTCCCCACACGATACATGCGCATGGTGCTGACACTTGCACTAGCGGCTCAGCATATGCACTGTGTGCAGGAGGCAGTACAGTGTACAGCCACTACTGTGCCTGTGGTGCTCATGTGCAGTATGTCCAAAGGGGCACACGTACCATGGTGTGCCATGGGCACCATGGTGCCTCTGTGCAGTAGGCCACTGCATGTCATCACACACATGCACCATACCGCGTACCATACAGGGGCCTCCCAATAGTGCAGTGGTGCTCCGTGTGTGGACAGACCCTTGACCCTGTGGCTGCCCTTTGCCCTTAAGGCTCCATGCAGCCGCATGGCTGCCCCCCCATTGCACAGTCTGGTGCCAGCACCATTGCGACTAGCAGCACAGTACCGCACTGCCTCAGCACATGGGACACGTGCGCTACCGGGTGCCATTTTGAGCTCAGCAGAGGCTTTATGATGCCATGCACCAGAGCCCCTGTGTGGAGTGCCATTGAGCTTGTGAACCTGGTGGCTTTTGTGGAGCCCCATGCAGGTGCCCTGTTTGGGCAGGTGCCCCTCCTGAGGCCTCGTACCGAGGTGTGGCAGGAGGTTGCTGAAGGCCTTGAGGAGGCCACTGGGTGCAGTCGAATATGGGAGCAGTGTCACCACCACTACGGCGACCTCCAGCGGTGTGACTCTGACTGCCTGGGGTGACTGCAGGCACGTGCCTGGTGGGGAGCCATGCTACGGCCAGGTAGGTGCTCCTTCACCATCACTAGTCATATCCAACTGTCCTTGGGGCACAGAGTTTGGCAGGCCATGCCTCGGGGGGGCCAGCACCTGTGTTGTCAGTTGTGGGGGTGCATTGTGTCCACCCTGCACCACCACAACCCAGACAGGCTGTGCGGGCACACGCACTGGTGGGGGGTGTCTATGAGTCAGACGTGCACTGATAAGCCTCTCTTCATGTTTCCTCCCTAGGCCCAGAGGGGATGGCCCAGGAGCATCATGGCCAGGACAACACCGGAGGTGTGGCTATGCAGGCAGGGCACAGTGGTGGTGCTAGGGGTCAGCAGCACCCTGCTGACTGGGACAAAGGTGAGTACCATGATTCCCTATACACCTGTGCATGGTGGGTTGCAGGGGTGGTGATGAGGCATGGCCCCTCTGCACATGGCCCCTCCAGCCGTGCACATCCCATGGTGCCCTGTGCACTGTCCTGTGGGACTGCTCATGTGGGTGGGTGTCACAGGTGGGCTGTGGTTGCACTCGGCGCCTGGCTGTACCACTGCCTTCCCACTGCATTGCCATAACTCTGGATGGCCAGGATGGTGCTGTGCAGTGCATGGGCGGTGATGGTGTGCAGCAGTTTGCATGGCTGCGGGTGCCCAGGTAGGCAGATCATGTGGGCGCACTCACTGTGGGTGGTCACATGCCATCCCAGGGGCGCAGGCCACTGATGCACGCCATGCACATTGGGTGGGCTACGTTGGTCAGGCCAGTCACTTATACTGTTTCTGCTCCATTGTAGTAGGTGGATGGCACTGGTTGGCCATGGAGTGGACCCTCCAGGAGATCCTGCAGGTCACCCGGGCCATGCTGGAGCTGCTGGACAGGATGGACAGGGGTGACCATCGGTGACACCACAGGCACCACAGGGAGGGGAAAGAGAGGACTGGGGCCACCAGTAGGGCCTGCAGCACATGACTACACTCCATCCCTCCCCGGACTGTACCCCACACACCCCTGTCCCCCACCTTTGCCTTTCCCATTGTCCCCTGCCCTTCCCCTCCCCCTTTTAGCATCCTTGCACATCTCCTCATTCATTGTAAATATCTGTACATAGTTCTTGTTGCTGTTGTGTTGTTTATTAATATATACTTTCATATCTATGTCCGTGTCGGTCTCTGATTTGCAGCGGGCACATGGAGCCTTGCTGTAGTGGTGTGCATGGTTACTGTGGGGTCGTGCTGGCCTGGCCGTGGGTGTATCTGGCAGGGCTCCTCCACTGGTGTGGGTGGGGGCCATGGTCTCTGTCTGGGGAATGTGTGGTGTGCCCTGTGCACTGTTTGCCTGTGTGCAGCAGACTGGGGTGCATGTGCCATGTCCCAGCTATCCCTGTCAGTGTGTGCCATGCCTGTGGGGCTGTGACTGTTGCTGCTAAACTGCCACCATGCGTGACCGTGGTATGCACGGTTATGCCGACCACACCACCACATGCTTGGCTGCTGGCTTGCCTTCAGGGGCAATCCATACCTGCCACCTTCCAGGCACAGTGCCCTTGCAGCTGGCATCCTGACCCCTGGACTACTGCATGTCTGTCCCTGTTGCCACTCTGTGTGGTGCTATTGTCTGTCTCTTCTATGCAATCCATGGTGGCTGGGGCGGTGCCTGTGGTCTGATGGCTGTTACATGGGGTCATGCTGCATGCGGGTGGTGGCCTGGTCACAGGCCCCTGCATCTGCCATCAGGGTGGCCAGGCTCATGGGGCAACTGCCACATGGCAGTCTCACTGGCACCATGGTGGTGGGCAGGCCACAGGTGCATGGCATCATGGGCTTCATGATGGCAGCATCTGTTGCACTTCTTTGTGTGGCTGTTTGCCGGGGTACCCATGGGACTGGGATGGGGGGCATTGTGTGTGCCCTGTGTTGCCTCCTGTGTGGCGCATGCCTCCATGTGCCACAGAAGGGTACTGTGGTGTCTGGTGGGGCTGGTGCTGAGACAGGGTGTGTGCATGGGTGGCGGACCATGCTCAGGTCATGTGTTCAGAGTGCCTTCCTGCTGGTAGCAGTGTCTGGGGTGGCCCTTCTCATGTGCAGGGTCCCTCGGGTACTGGTGCCAGGTCACCTACTTTGCTGTGCCTCTGTGTGGGCCATGCTGGAGGGCCTTGTGTGGGTTGTGGTGGCATCAGTGGATGGTGTCACTGCATGTGGTGGGTGGTCATGGTGGGGATGTGGTACATGTGCATTGTGCCCCAGGGCAACTGGATGCCTTGACACGGTGGTGGAGGAATGCCTTCAGTGCCATGCACTGTTTGGTCAGGCTTCTGGGCTAGGTGTCTCAGGCTCACCATACTGGGGGTGGTCGGCATTGGTGTGGTGCTGTGGCATGGGTGGGACACACACAATGCCCCCATCCCAGTCCCATGGGTCTATTGGCCGGGGGACAGTGCAGGGGTGCCTTGCCCAGTGGGTGGGGTCTGCTGGGTCACATCTGCTGTTGGTTCAGTACCAGGGTTCATGGGCCAGTGGTCCATCCTGCACCTGTCTGGTTGTGCAGCACATGGGGGTCTTGCCATGGTGGGGGGGCTGGGGGGTTGGTCTGTCTGTCCTGGTGCATGCTCCTTGGCGCTTGGGGCATCCATGGCTGCTGCTCAGCTGCTTCCTGTCTTTGTCCCTGCACATCCCTAGGGGTGCTATTGCGCATCGACCCTGCTCCATTGTGCATCCCTTCATTGTGCTATGGTGCATCGTGTATGATATTCAGCCAGGGTGTGCAGGTTCACCTTGTCCTGCACATGGTTTGAATATAGCACCCATTGCGCCATGGCACACTGGACTTGCACCTGCTCCCTCTATTGCGCCTCTTTTTGGCGCAGTCTGAATATCCCACCCTAAAAGTAAACATCTTAATATGGACACTTGTGGCACACTATTGGAGATTACATTTACTTTTGAAAGGGTATCACTAAGTTTAGTAGTTTGCTTCATAGAATTGTGTGGAATGAGAACATTCTGAATTTGTAGAATTTTGTTAGAATTTTGCTGAATTATTAAAATGTATTAATTTGGTCATAATGCAGCTGTCAATTAAGATAGAGATCTGACGTTTTGCATGCTTTCTTGATTATAGGAGTGTTAATAGTGTGGCAAATATCATGGCATTAGGATGCATTGACCAAAAATTAGAGGTGCTCAAAGTCTGTCATTTTATTTTTTGTGGTAAATTTCATGAATATTTTTTTATTTGCAAATAACTCAGGCACTTTTGGAGCTACAAATCTAAACCTAGGTACATATATAAATGTAGTAATGACTCTTATACTTGCAAATTTTTACATTTTGCTGAATGCTTTCAATATTACATTAAAATAACTAAAATCTAAATTTTGGCAAAATGTTTGGTTATCTATAGCACAGCCCCCTTTAAAGCTTGATTCTTAAAACTCGGTGCACATACCCATGCTGCATATTTCTATGAATCACAGCATTTTGGAGAAATGTTGATAAGGATTTTTAAAATTAGATTGAAATAGCTGAAAATTAAATTGTAATTAAATGCTTGGCCACCCACAACTCATCTACTTTCAATCTAGGACTCTGAAATTTGGTACATTTATGAAAACTATTAGTACATGTATACCTGCCAAATTTGGTATGATTTGGATACATACTTTGAAAACTAGACCAAAATAATTGAAATTTAAAATTTGACAAAATTCAGTGAATTTTTTGAAATTTATCAATTTGGTCATAGGTCAGCCTTCAATTGAGTGATGGATCTGAAATTCTGGCATGTTTACTTGTTGATAGGAGTTATAATGGTGTGCCAAATTTTGCAATATTAGGACACATTATCTCAAAATTATAGGTGCTCAAAATCTGTCATTTTGTATTGTGTGGGAAATTTCATGAACATTTTTATTTTCATATAACTCAAGCACTTTTGGAGCTGGAAATCTGAAACTGTGTACTCATATAAATGTAGTAATTTTTATTTTTTTTTATTTTAGCTTTTGGTTACCGGGTAAGTACACTAGACAAGTATTATGCCTATTTTCAGGAACGACCCGGGAGAGTACAACATACAACATAGGGAACATTTTGATGAATGTAGTCTTTTGATGATTGTATTCATAATTATACTAAACTAAAATCTAAACTTTGGCAGTAATTATTCGAGGGCATCACCAATAATATGATAGAGACCCATCAAGAAAACATCAACTGCTGGGATATACACAGTATGGATTTGTGTCTGGCAGATCCCATCAAACTAATTTAATACAATTCTATGAGCTGGTCAGCAAGGAATTGGATAGGGGTCTGCTGGTCGATGTGATCATTTTGGACCTGAGTAAGGCTTTCGACAAGGTACCTCATAGGGAGCTTGTTGCAGATCTGATCAAATTGGGGGTGAACAGTGAACTGACAAAATGGATTGGAGCTTGGCTCTCAGGAAGAAAGCAAAGGGTTGTAATTAGAGGTTGTGCATGAAGGTGGGAGAGGGTCACCAGTGGAGTACCAGAGGGGTCAGTGTTGGGGCCAATGCTGTTTAACACATACATATCTTCAATGAAGTGTGGGCAAATGGTTTGGATGTCAAATTTCACTGATGATACCAAACTTGGTTCTACAATTCAAAATGTGTCTGACACACAAACTCTTCAGAATGAACTATTGAGATAGGAACTGTGGGTTAATGAACATAAATTGGCATTTACGTTAGATAAATGTGCTGTTATGGATTTGGGCCACTCAAATCCTACAGCACCATACATTTGGGAGAGAGGGTGATTAAGACAACCACAGGGGAAAGAGACTTAGGGATCGTTATCACCAATGACCTCAAAACAGCAGAAACTGCCAAGTCAAGGTTAACAAAGCAAGAGGCATTCTATCCTGTATAGCTAGACACATATCCAGTCAGGACCATAGGGTGATTATTCCACTGTATAAATCACTGGTGAGACTCCACATGGAATATTGCTCCCAGTTTTTATCACATTTAATAAAAAAGACATAAACTTGATGGAGAGTGAACACAGGAGAGCAACCAGAATGATCAGGTCTGTTAAGGATCTGTACTATGATCTGTACTATGATGACAGATGAACTATATGCATTAGAATACAGACAATTCAGGGGGGATATGGGTCTAGGGCATAGAGCATATACCAGTGATGACCCATGAGAATGCTTGGGGTTCAAATATAAGGATACTGACTATGCCATGAGATTCCATGATCTATAATTTAGGGGACATACAAGTAAGACCTTGAAAGGGCAAGTTATTTTCACTCAAAGGGTGGTGGCTCTATGGAACAGACTTCCACTTGAAATTGTAGGCTGTGATACAATGCATAACTTCAAGAATTGATTAGACAAGTACTGTTTTTCGTACTTCATAACAGGTTACTTTCCTTGAGATGAGGGTGAGCTGTACATGGGCTTATGCCTGACCTCTATGATCCCTTATGATCTCCAATGGCAAAATGCTTGGCTACCTATAGCACAGTCCCATTTAAAGCTTGGGACTTAAAATGTGGTGCACATACCCATGCTGCAAGTTTCTCTAAATACTGCAACTGTGGAGACATTTGGATAAGAAATTATACAATTAGATGGAAAAAAATGAAAATTAAATTTTGATTACATCTTTGGCCACCCATAACTCAGTTCCCTTTCAATACAGGACACTGAAATTTGGTACACTTATTGAGGTGGTCTTTATCTGTACACCTGTCAAATGTGGTATCAGTGTGCACTTTAAAAACTAGACCAAAATAACAGAAATTGTAAATTTGCAAAATTCCACAGAATCCTTGTGCAAATTCTATGGAATAGGAATGGTAATTCTGTGGGCATTCCACTGGCAGAATGTTATATTCCACATAGCTCTATTGCTTCCTGTTTTTCAACTAATCCCTGAATCAGGACTATAGGAGAACCCAGACCAAAATATTTTAGATTCTGCCAGAGCAGGCATGGTCCACTGAATCAAATGGGTTGGTCAAGTCTACAAATACCGCACCAGTCATCGTGTCATTTTCCATGGTGCTGTATATCATGAACTTATAGGTTCATAGATTCATAGGTGTAATACGAGTTCAGGGTGGGATCCCATTATGAAATCATCGCCTATTGGTGAAAATTGAATTTCTTTTCACCTATATATATATATATATATATCAATTCAAATTTAAATTGTTCTAAAGCCTTACTGTTGACCACTTCTGTAGGCAAGGAATTCTATAACGGTGGCATTCTCTGAGTAAATAATGTATTTCTCTTAGATGTATTATTTATTTCTGATCTAAACTTCAAGTTATGTGATCTTGTTTCATACCCTGTTTCCATTCTTTGAAGACAAAGAGACTCACATAAGGCCTGGTCTTGAATAGATCTATATGCAAGACACACATCACCTCGAAATGCATGATATTCGAGTGAGAAGAGACCCAAAGATTTTAGCCTTGTACAATAATCATGTCCTGATAAACCTTTAATCTTTTTTGTAATTCTCCTTTGAATTTTTTCTACAGAGCTAATTCCTCCCGCAGATGTTGGTGTGCAGAAGGGGGCACAGTAATCAATTTGTGATCTTACCAAGCTGGAATACAGAGGGATTATTACCTCTGCTTCTCTACTCCTAATGTTTTTAAATATGCAAGATATAGTACCATGGCATTTTTTTATAATATTATCATTATGAGTAGTAAATTTTAAATGCTGTGTTATTATAATTCCTAGATCTTTTTCTGAAGTAATTGATTCTAAATTATGACTATTTATCCTGTATGACGCACACATATTTTTCTTCCCCAAATGCATTACTTTACACTTTTTTGGGTTAAAAGTCATTTTATTCTCAATTGATCATTTAACTAAATTATCAAGATTTTCCTGTAATATACTAACTGTTACTGGGTTATTGACAATACTGCCAAGTTTACTGTCATCCGTGTATTTATGTAACCAAACATATTTTGATGTTTGCATATTTGCAATCAGTAAATTAAATAGCAAGGGGCCCAGCACTGAGCCTTGCGGAACTCCACTGCTTATCTCTCCCCAATCAGAAAAATGACCTTTGATACAAACACGTTGTTTTCTATTATTAAGCCAAGAATGTATCCAATTGACAATATTAATATGAAAACCATATTTACACAGTTCTTTAATCAATATTCCATGAGGCACAGAATCAAAGGCCTTTTCAAAATCTAAAACAATAATGTCCACTGGTAGTCCCTAATCAAGGGCTACACTCACTGGTTCAAAAAAGTTAACCAGGTTAAGTTGGCATGATCTACCTTGAACAAAACCATACTGAGATATATCAGTAAAATGTACCTTTCTCAGGTGGTTTAACATTTTCTGTTTTAGTATTCTCTCCATTAGTTTTCTTATACATGATGTTAAGCTAATTGGTCTATAATTACTTGTTAATTGTTTATTTCCCTTTTTATGTATAGGAACCACATTAGCTAAAGTCCAATCTCTTAAGGCATAGCCTTCATTAAGGGACACATTAAACAAGAGGGTAAATAAGTCAACCAGTTCAAAAGCTAATTCCTTAATAAATTTAGTTGGAACTCCATCTGGGCCTGCTGATGAATTGGCCTTGATGGAATCTATTGCCCTTTTAACTTCTTCGATACTAATAACTAAGACATTTTCATTCTCACTATGAATATCAAAATGTACAATATCTTTACACTTAAAAGTACTTAGAAAATACTCATTAAATTCTTGAGCCATTTCAGATTCTTTAACATTCATTTTATTTTCTTTGATTAAGGGGCCAATTGTTGGTTGATTACCTTTCAGTGATCCAACATAGTTAAAAAATTTATTTTTATTATCCATGGTATCAGTTGCTAATTTCAGTTCAGCATTTTTCTTAGCACTCCTAATCATTTTTTTTACAATGATTTGATATTTGTGCAAATTTTTGCTTTTTCTTGTGTGTCGGATTTTTCTTATATCTTATATACACCTTCTTTTTTTTTTTACTAATCGTTTTATATTTCCATTTAACCATGGAGGAATTCTATTTTTATTATTTGTATATTTTATAGTTTCAGGCACCCAGGTCTCCCACCCTCTGCTACCTTCAACAAGTGTCAGCTTCGGAGACCCTGAAGCTCCTCACCAGCCTCTCCCCCCATGATGGGGCAGGGCACGACAGCCTGGAGCCGAAACTGCTCAGACTAGGGGCCCACCTCCTTGCCAGGCCTGTCATGCACATTTTCAATGCCTCTCTTAGCTCTGGGATCATCCCAGATATATGTAAAGTGGCAAAGGTTGTCCCAGTTCTAAACCAGAGCAACCCCAGGGATCCCCTGAACTACCGACCCATTGCCATCCTGTCTGTCACCTCAAAATTTCTTGAGAAAATTGTGGCCTCACAACTGACCCAGTACATGCAGAACCACAACCTCCTCTCTCCAGCTGAACACGGGTTCAGGAAAGGGCATAGCACGTCCACCGCCCTTACTGTTGTCACCTCCACTATCAGAACTGCTGCCGACCAGGGCAACCTCACCGGTGCCATCTTTGTGGACCTTTCCAAAGCCTTCGATCAGGTTGATCACTCCCTTCTCAGCTCCACCCTCCTATCCCTTGGTCTCTCCACCCCTGCCCACGCTTGGTTCCTCAACTACCTCTCCGGCAGGCAGCAGTATACTAACTTCAATCGCACCCTTTCCACCCTCTCTCCTGTCTGCTACGGGGTCCCCCAGGGCTCCATCCTCAGCCCTACCCTCTTCTCCCTCTTCATCAATGAACTTCCCTCCATCACGGTCCATGGCCATTCCACCCTATATGCGGATGACCTCGTCATCCTGGCTAGTGCCCGGGACACTGCCTCCATTAACTACCAACTAAATGAGGACTTCAAACACATCCAGTCCTGGTCGGTGGAGCATAGACTCGTCATCAACCTTAAGAAAACCCAAGCAATGCTCTTTGGCTCACAGAACAAGATCAAATCCTGCCTCACCCCCCTTCACATACTTGGCACTGATGGCACCCCCCTGCAGACAGTGACTGCAGTCAAGTACCTGGGGGCCACCCTGGATCTGCAGCTTGATCTTAATCTACAAATTTGTAATGTCTGCAAGGCTACCAACTGTAAGCTCGGCCTCACCTACAGAGCCCAAAACTGCCTAACTCCAGCAGCTCGCATGGCCCTTGCCAGAGGGGTTCTCCTCCCCACTCTCTGCAATGGGTTTGTTACCTTCACCCCTGTACCCTCATCCAGCCTTCTGAAATGGGACTCAGCCTATAATAACATCTGCCGCTTTGCCCTCTGTGCCCCCCCTCACTCACCACTGTGATCTCTACTCCCATCTGGGGTGGCTCCCTCCGGCTAAGCACCGCACCTTTGTGTTTGGCAATTTCATTGACAACATTATCCGATTGGCCACCCCCTCTGCCCTCGCCCTTCCCCTCAATCCTGGCCCCCCATCCTACCATCTCAGATCGAGGGTGGCCCTAGATCACCAGGTTCCCAGAACCCAATCCCTCATGGGGGATCACGCCTTCACCTCCTATGCCCCTAAAATCTGGAACTCATTTCCAGTCCCCACTCGGTCCTCCCCCTCCCATCGCCACTTCAAAACCTCTTTCTGGAACTTCCTGAATTCTTCCTCCACATGTCCCTGTACCTCATAATACACCTGACCTACCTGTATATCGAGGGCTATCAGCACCCACTGCACTTACCCTCCTAAATTGGTGGTGGACATCCGCTCATTTTTTCCCTCCTTACCTCCCACCCTCCCTATTTGGCTTCTCCCATTCTTTCTATCTGGCCCCCTTCACTCCACTGTTCCCCCCATCTTCCCTGCTCTTGCCCCCTCCCTTCCCTCCCCTGGCACTTACTTCCATTGCACTTATTGTTCCAGTTATTTATCCAGCGGTGCACTCCCAAACCCACCTAATATATGTCCCACACCCATCCCTTATTGCCTAATGAACTCTAACAATGTCTTGCTTCCTTATTCTTTCCAGGCTATGTCTGTTGTTTTCCTGTTTTTGTAAATTTGACGTGTAATTTCAGCTGCCTATACAACTCTTGTTAAGCCTTTTTGCATTATCTGTATGTAACCTGACTTCATCACTGTTGTATGTATGCCTCTACCTTTGTAACCCTCCCAGGTCACACCTGAAAATAGGCACATGGCTGTCTAGTGTGCCCTACCCGGTTAACAAAAACAAATAAATAAATAAATACAGTATTCAAATGTGTTTTTGATAACTGTACATATCTGTTGGCTATTTTTATTTAATAACTCCAATTTCCAATTCCAAAGTTTTAGGTATTGTTTGATTGCTACGTAATTTGCTCTGTAGAAATTTTTGATTTTGGTTACACCACAATTTGTATAAGAGAAATTTTTGATACTCCAGAGAACTATATTATGATCACTGTCCCCCAATGGTTCGATTACTTTTGTTAATTCCCCTATGTTAGTAATGTTTGTAAGAATTAAATCAAGAATATTTTCTTTTCTTGTTGGTTCAATGACTAGTTGATCTAGGTTATGTGGGAGGGTTAGATCAATACACGTTTTCTCTAATTTTGTTTTTCCAGTAAGTGTTGGCCAACAAATATTTGGAAAATTGAAGTCTCCCATTAAAATAAGATTTTTGTATCCTTCCAGATGTTCTATTGTTTGTAAGAATGTGTTATTTATGTTATTTTCCTAATTTTGTGATCTATAGCATAATCCAGTTGCTAGTGCTTTAACTGTATTTATCTGCACTAGAATAATTTCAAGGTCATTATTATTTATTAAAATTTGCTTACTATTCAACCTTTTATAAATAATGCTACTCCGCCTCCTTTAGAATTTTGTCTGCTTTTATTATATACTGTATAACCTGGGATATTTATACCCCAGGTAGAATCATTAAACCAGGTTTCAGTTATGCCACATATGTCGATGTTATCCCTATGTAGAAAACGTTTTAGTTCATCTAATTCATTATTCAGACTTCTGGCATTAACCAATAATAAATTGAAATTATTACCGATGTTTGTGAAACCATATTATGTTTTGTGCAAGTGAAAGTATCTGTATTATTACCACCAATAGATCCTATATGAGGTAACTTTTGCCCACCCACCCCTACATCAAGTTTAAATTTCTCTCGATATAATGTTATAAATGTTTGCCCAGCATTTCATTTCCAAATTTATTTAAATGGTGTCCATCCTTACAGATAAATTTAAGATTTCCCATGAACTCCTACCAATGGGTAATACAATGTATGTCTTGTTTGTGACACCAAATATGGACCCAGTTATTTATTAACCTTATTTTATCATTTATATAGTTAGAAGCCCTGGGAACTGTGACAATTTCAGAAAAGGCAATTTGACAATCAAGATCTATTAGGAGATTATATAATCCCACAATCTCTTCTTTTATGGTTTGGACATCTTGTTTAAAAACATTGTTTATACCGGCATGAATCTTAACCAGAAGTTTTTTTCCCAATGATTTTAGTATGTTCCTTATCATTTTTGTAATATCTAAGATTTTTGCAGCTCTGAAACTAGAGACAGTTCGGTTTGCTTTATCCAGATTACATATGTCTCTATCTAACTTTTTAATGATGGAGTCCCCCAGTAAAAATATTTGTCTTGTGTCATGAGACTGGCTACTATTTGTATCCATAATACTTTCAACCTGTACTTCCTCACTTACAGGTACATCTAATAGTATTTCAGTATTCCTCCCTGGCAATTTAGTAGTAATAGGTTCATGAACTGGTAGAACTGTGGTTCCGAGATCCTTACTAGCTATTGGAAAATCTTGTTCATGCAAATTTATTAAAGGGTCAAAACTATTCTGTAGAGGCAACTCAAATTGGGCAGCTTTTCTTCCTTTTTAGGCCACTTTGTTACTTTGTACCATAAACCACATATCTTCATCAAGAGAAGAATCCTCCTCAACTCTAGCTCGTTTCCTGTATGGTGTATAATTTATTTTGGTGCTACCTAAACTATCTGGATGTATACTAGTACCTTCCTCAAGGATTATAGTTTCATTTTCAATGCAGTTTCTGGTGTTAGTTTCTGTGCCTTGTGTACAGGATTTTTTAATTAAGGTGATAGTATCCATATAGTTTTTCTCTAAGGTAACTAGTCTCTCATTAAATAGTGATCAAAGCTGCACCCATCCAATGGTCCCTCTAGAAGCAATGCTGCTCAGTGCTCAATAAATGCTGCTGATCTAAATGTAGAGCAAGCTGGTCATGCACAAACCTCTCCTGAATATTTGCTTAAGCAGAGAGAATAGAGATATGCCTGTAATTGTCCAAAGTAGATCTCTTGCCTTTTTTTGAACATCTGAATAACTTGAGCTGACCTCCAGAGGTCAGAGATCTGTCCTGTCATAAACAAAAGATTGAAATAATTTTACCTACTAATGAAGACATTTTTGGGGCAGCCAATTATAGAAATATCAGTACCAAACAATCTCCACCCATTCCCTTATCTACTTTTAGACCTCACAAGCACTTAAGAACTTCAGAAAATGTTACCATTTTGATGTAAAAGTAAGGCCAATCCAAAATGGTAACTTCAGAGGTAACTAGATTATGTTTCTTACAAATGGTAGTCATTACACAATGGCCTAGATATTCAAAGATGTGCCCAGTATGTGTGCAATGGATTGCGCAGAGCAATGCAGATGTGCCATAGGAAGCGGACGCCATATTCAAAAGAGGTGCCACCGACATGCACTGTCACAAAGCTCACTGAATACAGCAAAGATGTGCCACTGCACAAATAGACATGCACTGGAGCAACCAGGATTGTGCATGAGCATACAAGTATGCAGCAGCCAGCAGGCTGAACAAGCACACCAGGCAAAGGGGACCACAAGCAGGGCAGTACAAGAGCAGAGTGGCAAGCCACCAGTGGCAGACCCAAACCACAAGAGCACACTGGCCAAGATGCATGGCAAAGGCACCATGCCAGAGGGCAACAGAATATGCCAGTCAGCCAACACCAACACATGTCACAGAGCACACCAACCCACCCACCCTGAAGGCACATCTGCTGGCAGGCCCATGGCAGTGCACCAACACCACCACAACCCTGACAGGCAGCACCATATGGGACAGTGTCACAGTCATGGTGCAAGGTCACCAGGCACACACAGTGGACAGATGGGAAGGCAACAGGGATGCACAGGGGAACAAAGGGTAAATGGCACACCAACAGTCAGGGACACAGGACACAGCACCACACTGCACACCAGCACTGGAAAGAGCAGCACAGCAGGTGGCTGGCAGGGCAGCACAAGCAGACAGGGACAGAAGATGGTGGACCATGCAGAGGGCAGGAGGAGACCCAATGCCCATGGGCATGCGAGACACAGGGACACAGCATACAGGACCTGACACACACAACAGCACAACCCAAAGGGCACAGCACTGGGACAGGTGGGGAGACGCCCAACTGCACGACACAACAACTGCAGCACAGTGCAACAGGCTGCCTGCAAAGGAGACACAGATGTAAGAAAAATAAAGCTTTACTGGAACAAATTACAACAGTGGTGTGCCAACAGGGGATGCAGGTACAAACAGTTAGGGGCAAATGCAGGGAGTAGCAAAGTGAGACAAAAGGAGAATGGGACTGGAAGGAATCACATAGGTGGGGAACGTGGAACGACTGAAGTAGAGGAGGGAAGGGGATCTCCAGGGAACTGCAGGGATGGGGGATGGAATCAGTGGCACTGTCACTGCAGCATGGTCCACAGGTGGCACATCTCCTGCACCAGGGTCTCTGTGGCCTCCAGATGGCGGTGTCCCACGTGGAACAGCTGATTTGTCCGTCCAATGCCCTGCCTCCCAAGCCATTGGAGGATGAGCAGGCCCCTCACAGTCAGCCCTGGCCTCCGTCTTTGGACTGTGGCTCAGCCTGATCTAGAAGAAGGGACAGAACAGGCAATAAGTTACGTGCATTAAGAAGGCCAAGCCCCCCCCCCATGTGTATGGCATTGGCCAGCTGATGCTGCCACCTGTGGACAGAAACCACAACGGCACATGCACGGTGGACTAAAACAGCTGACCCTGATGCACCCCACAGACAGCCAGACAGCCAGGCCCCCCAGGAGCAACATGCACTCACACCTCCACAGTGTACCCCACATTGCTGGTGCAAAGCCCTCCCGGGCAGGTCAGTAAACCCCCAGCAGCTGTCACACACCATGGGGGATGCGTGCACTGACCCACCGCACCAGGGTTAGCAATGGGGTGCCACCACATGGAGGCCACATGAACGGAGCCACCGCACACTGCACAACATGGCACAGGTGGTGAAGGCAGGCCCCTCCCAAGCAGTGACCACACATTGCGGCAGTGCCCATGGCTGGACCGCACCACCCAACCCAGCCCCATACACGCAATGTACACCATGCTACACACACTTACCTGCCTGTCCAGGTGCCGGTGCAGCTGCAGCTGCAGCACCACCATCACATCACTGCCTGGCTCACCCTGCAGCCGCCCTGGCCTTCCTGCGGTCCTCCGGTCCTGTGGTTGGAACAGAGATACAGACAGGGACATGAGTTGCATGCCATGCACAGCCCCTCAGCACCAACACCATGCACACTGCTGTCACAGCATGGGCAGGTATACTGATCCATGTGTAGGTGCATGCACCTGACCCACAGAACCATGCACTGCACAGGTGCACAGTGCAGCACTGCAGGACACTGCAGCACCCACAGCACTGTGCCCCCCCACAGTCACATATGCAGTGCACCTGTCAGCACAGGTATTGGACAATGTGAACATGCACAGTGCATGTGGACACCTACCTGGCTGTGGCACAGCCCCCCCATTGCACCCTGGCCTGCAGCCATCAGGGGCATGTTAGATCCCACCAGCGGAGGTCTCCATACCGGTGGTGGCACTGCTCCCCCATGCGTGGTACACCCATATATGCCTCTCCAGACCCACCGCCACCCTGTCCCACACCTGGGACCATGGCACCTGGAAATCAAGTCCACCAGTTTGCACATTTTCACCTCACTCCAGTTGGTCACATGATGCGAACTGGACCCGGAACCTGACATAGCTGTATGCCAGCAGACACTGCACTACCGTGACCACTGTGGCCTATGAAGCATCAACCTGGAACTGCACATGTTCGATGCACAGTAGGGGACTTTGGACCACGGCAGTGCAGCATGGAGGTGCACAATAGACGTGCGCTGTAGAGGCCTATCATGCAATACTGCACATGCACACCACAGCATGGCAAGGCAGGAGAAGGGGTCACACCCGTGACCCATGTACACAACTTGCATGACCCTGCACAACGTTGTGCATGTGCCAGTCATGCAGTGTAAGGCAATGCATGGTCAGCGGCATTGCACAACTGCCATGGATGTGCAATGGGGCCATGCTGCGCAGTGGCCCTGAATGCATGGCATGTGCACAGTGCCACATGTGCAATAGGGGAACATCATGTAGCACACACAGCTGCATGATAGGATACAGGACGTGGTGCCACCTATGGCGCACAGGCACATCATGCAGCAGTGCACGGCGCATGCGCTGGGGATGTGCTAGTCAGTTGCTCCAGTGAATCTGTATTGTGCAAGGTGCAAAAGTGAGAGATTCAGATGGTGTATGCAAATAGCCTCATGAGCCAATGCCAGGCAAAATTGAGCTCATGAACATTACATTACAATTGTGCTGGTGCTCATTTGCATGCATTGCTCCATAAAAGTGCCACAATACAGCACAGGACACAGAGAGGTATTGCAGACAGTGAGGTAAGAACCAACACACATTGTGAAATAACTGGGCATGTTGCAGTGCTGCACTGTTCCAGGTTGGGATGCCAAGCTGCTGACGGGCCATTGTCTGACTGTCCACAGGTCGCAACATGTCTGAGATGGAGGGAGCTGAGGAGCAGGGGCCTGCACAGAAGTGCAGGCCAAACTTCATGAAGGATGAGCAGCAGGCCCTGTTCAAGGCCTACCTCGACAGGGAGCAAATGCTGAGTAGGGCCACAGGCATCCTGCAGGAATGTGCCACCAGATGGGAGGATGTGGCAGCCTATGTTAATGCCCACAGGAGGCATAACAGAAGTGCACAGGAGTGCAAGAAATAGATGGGGATGGACCGTAGATGCATTAAGGACATACCAGGTCATAATGTCATACCCTTAATAGCGTACGACATTATGCTGAAACCAGGACCTGTGTGCTTTCTGAGTTGGGCCCCCCTGGAGTTAGAATCCTATGTGGGGGTCGGGGAACGAACCTCCATAGCAGGGGTGTGGGGTGGAACCCCCAAGCACAATAACCTAAATGGGTACCAGCGATTGTGCATAAGGCATTCTGCCGATGCAACATTATGACCCCGTGCACATCAAGGAGAAGGTGGCCACCATCAGAACGTCCCACAGCAGGGTGGGTGGGGAACATAGCACTGCTCCAATACTGATGGCGGGTGAGGAGATGGTGGCAGTGACTATCAGCCATGCCGCCATTGAGGGCATCGCAGGAGGAGGATTCCATATGGGTGGCAGCCCCTCACAGCACTGTGAGTCAGTGGGTGTCATATGTGGGTGTGGGGGTGTCAGCCACCTGGCAGCATGCAGGTGTGACAGCTGCAGTGTTGTGTGCCCCTTGCATGTGTCACATGCAGCAGTGCATGGCTCATATGGGGCCACAGTGCATGGCATTGTCCATCTGTGTGCAGTGGGACAGCAGCATCGGCACTGTACTGTGACTGAGGAACCTGCTCCAGGGTGTGCAATGCTGCTGGCCAGCCATGCAGTGCTGCCTGCCCAGCACACCAGTGGCACAGCACAGTCCATATGGGCACAGGCAGCTGCATGGCACAGCAATAGTGTTGAAGCCCTTGGGGGGGCACTTGCATGCCAGCCATGTGTTGCTGTGACACCATGTGCTGCAGCCACCCACCATGGCTGGCCTGTCATGGGCACTGGAAGTGGCATGTCCACCCTGCTGTGAGGTGCTGCATGGGCGTACCCTGTTGCATGCCAGCACAGTGTTGGTGCGCATGCCCCGTCACACTGGTTATGGCTCTGCATGCACATTGCCATCTCCAACACTGATACCACTCTTCTGTCTTCCAGCGTCATCATGCCTCTGGGGTGAATTGTAGAATGCCAGCGACAATGCTGGGCCCGAAGTGTAGGAGCCATCCGTGTCCACAGGCATCAGGGCTAGTGACCATTGGTGACGGGGCAGTGTGGGGCTGCTGGACTTCCTGTGCCTGGGTGATGACGACATCCTGTCGGACCTCCTGTTGATTGAGGCCCTACCTGGGCTGGTACCGGGGACACAGGATGATTAATCGTGTGACATTGTTGATGACATTACATTGATCCTGGATGGCACAGGTCTGGAAATGCTGCCCAGGGTACAGGACCATACACAGGCAGCGGTTGCCACTGGTGGCATTACTGCACCCATGCAGCTGTACCCTGACCTTGGCCACACAGTAGCGAGCAGCACCGCTGCTGTTGCCAGCCATGAGGGGGGCACTGCCGTGGATGCCAGTGCTACAGGGATGGCCCAGCAGGCAGTTGGGCAGCAGCAGTGGGCTGCAGTGGCCACCATACAGCACACCACAGGGGCTGCTGACAGTGCACCTGCACATCCGCACCCCCTGCACAGTCCCCTGTGCAGTATCCCCAGGTGAGGGAAGTTGAACAGCATGCCACAACACCCCTAGCAGGTTGGCGTCAGCCCCAGGGTGTGCACAGTGCTGACAAGCTGGATGAACACACCAGGCTGCTGTGGTCATCTATGGACAGGGCCCCTACTTTTCTGCGGCACAGTGGGACCAAGTTCTGCGGCAAGATTACCATTTGCTGCAGAACTTCTGCGGCGGTGGTTTGTAATTTCTGCGGAAGTTCTGCGGCACTAACAAACTACCGCATCACCATGTCAGCTTGTCATCCTGACTTCAGTTTCATGGCAGTGGTTATAGCAATCATGATAGTGGAAAGCACAGCAACACTAGTTCAAAAATAACAGTCTTATAAAAATTATTTTATACCTAAAAAAGCAAAACAAATGTCTCTCCCTTAAGGTCCTAGCCTGTTGCTTAAATGACATATGCAGAGGGGATCTTATGTGATAAATAAGGTATTTCTATATGCATGCTATCTATCCCACTAATGAGGTTTCCACAGTCTATCACTTATATATTTGTATGTGCTTTCTGCACCACTCATGAGGTTCCCACTGTGTATCACTTATATATTTATCTGCAATCTGTAATATACATACAAATATACGTGTGTGTGTGTGTGTGTGTGTGTGTGTGTGTGTGTGTGCGGGAGAGACAGAGATACTATGTGTGTGTGTGTATATATATATATATGTATATATATATATATATATTTTTGTTTGTTTGTTTGTTTGTTTGTTTTTTAATTTCCATGAACTTGCATCCTCATTCATACAGGTGCCATGGGAAATGGAATGGAATGGAGGAGTTATTGCAAAACTCATTTTTCATTTCAACCTGCTTTCCCTGACACACTGCATAACACCATCAGGCCATGACATGCATGTGAACCAATTGTGAGATCGAGCTCTCCGGCCCATTACAATGTGTTCACCATGTGACAGAACACTGCACCATACCTTCCCAGGCTCCGAGCAGTGATGTGTTCCACCAATCGTTGTGCTGCCTAGCCAGCTCCCAGAGCTAATCTCTGAACCTGAGTTGCTGGCATGGAAACACAGCATGCTACCCTCTGGCCCAACAGCTGCCCCTGCACACAACATTTCTCAATAACTTTTAGGTGATTCTATCAACCAATGACAATGTGTAATCAATAACCCCGCCAAAAATGCATACAGTGCAATTATTTATTTAACAGGTCTATTCTTTCAACAGGTCTACGCATTATTATATTTCACTTTTCTGGGCATAATTACTTTATTTTTCTTAAAAATTTAGACAGTTAAATTCATTTTACCAGTTATTCATTTCAGATAGCCTCTCTATACCTTAAAGGCACAAATAGGTCTGTACAAAGTGAGGTATGGACTTAACAGGTCTGTGCCATTGACAAGGTTTTGTTTAAGTTGACCCTAGTGCAACAATGTAAGACTGAAAATTGTATTAGGCTGTAGTGCAGGTTGATCAACTATCTCCATGCATGATGTGCTGTGCCACCGTCTCTGGCAGTGGGAGCAGTGGTAGATAAGTGACTGTTCATTTCTGTTGCAGATTGCAGCCATTTCATTAGCTAATGTATGATGTTATAGCACTGCTAACATCACATTCTGAACATATAGAGGGGTTTTGGATAAAAAAGAGGGGAAGGGAACCAGATTCTATGTAAAAACAGAAATATTAATAAAAAATCACCAAGAAAAGTGAATTCTGTGGCACTGCAGAAGTTCTGCAGTAGATTGCAAGTTCTGCGCAAAATTCTGCGGCCGCAGAATTCTAGGGGCCTTGTCTATGGACAACCAGGTGATGCTCGGGGCTGAGATCTGTGCACTGCAGGTAGAGCTGCATCAGCTGTCTGAGTGTGGGGACACTGGACATGCCCAGCTGATTGGAGAGCTCCAGAAGCTGCGGGAGGCCATGACTGCATCGCTGGACCACATTGCCAGTACCATTGCCATTGGATTTGCATCGCTGCTGTCCACTGGGTGCGGCAGGGCACATAGGACTCTCTGTACTGAGACATCAAAACCATGGACCTGATGTGCGGTGACCCCAGCATGGCTGACGCTGGCCTATGACATGACCATCCCCGACACACCCAGCAGTACTCTCTTTGCTGGACTTTTCATGCCTCGAGGACCTGGTCATGTTCTCAGGCCTCTACCCCCGTGAGTGTGTGTTGGTTACAGCTCCAGTGGCTGTTGATCAGCCTGTGGCTGCCACACAGCCTCTGGCGTGGCTGCCCACATGGCCATGGTGGCCATGGCACCACACGGTAGGCCTGCTGGGTGTGCTGTCCCATGCTGCTGCCTGCTGCTGTTGGCTGGTGCACACTTGACTGGGCACACCCATGTGCGTGTGGCAGCAGGTATGTGTGGCATGTGGCACGTCCTCTATGTGTGCATGCTGTGCTGATGGGCTTTGTGTAGTGGGCGTGATATGGGAAGCACTGTGCCGGCCTTGCCTGTGTCCTGGTGCACTCACTCTGATCCATGCCACGTCCAGCAGCACATGTGTGTCTGCGTGATGCCACAGCACCCACTGCTCCTGATTGTGCCACCCACATGCCCCACTGTGGCCAGTTGTGCATCATGTGATGATGCTGGTGTTGCTTGTGCAGGTCATCTTATGGGCAGCTCTGTGTACAGCGCAGAGCCCTCATGTGTGTGTATGAGCACCTGCCTGTACACTGTGATGTGGGCATGTAGCTGTGTGTTTGTGTGGTCCCCGTGCATGCTGTGTGTGTGCTGGTGTCACTGCATGCATTCCTGTGTGGCCGTCCACCTGTGTGTGTGTGTGTGTGTGTGTGTAGTGGTCCATGCATGCACAGCTGACATGTCTGGTACTCACCTGCAGTTCTCAAAATGCTCCTGTACAATTGTGGCCCAGTGCCTCCTTGCCTGTACGGCCATCCTGGGGTCCCTCCTCTGCATGGGTGACTTCACACCCTCATCCAGCCCATCATCCCCATCCTCATTACTGCTGTTGCCTTCATCCACCTGGACAGCTATCCCACGGTCAATGGCCATGTTGTGCCGCAGGCCAGGAATAGGCCACAGGCTTTCACAGAGTTTACTGTAGGGCACCACCAGACCTGTCTAGGCAATGGAATCACATCTTGAGCATGCCAAAGACTTGCTCAACGATATTGCATGTAGCAATATGTGTCTTGTTCTACCTCTCCAGTGCAGCATTGGATGGGAACCAGATGGGGTGAGCAGCCATGGGTGCAGGGGGTAGGCACTGTCACCTGGGTGGGTAAGACATGCAAGTTAGCACATGGCATAGCTTGTTCTCCTCTTGTCACCCCTGCCACCTACAGACACCCTCTCAGCTGGACCTATGCCCCCTGCATGACTGCCCACGCACCCCATCCCATGCCATGCTCACCTAATAGGTGACCCATGGGGATCTCCCCACACTTGAACCTCTGGCACAGGATGGAGCTGTGCCAGATGAATGGGTCACATGCACTCCCAGGGTGGGTGGTGCAGACATTGATGACAAGCCCCGTGGCATTGCACACCACCTGGCAGTTGACCAATGGGTATCACTTCTTATTCATGTAGGTGGCCCCTCTGGGCCAGGTGGTGTGCATATGGCCATGTGGGTGCAGTCTATGGCCCCAATCATGCCTGGCATATGTGCCACCATGTGGAAGTCCTGCATGTTTGCTGTATGCTCTGCCTGTGTGCTTGGGAATCATATGAACTGCAAAGCATGTGGCAGTAGGGCATTGAGGAACTATGTGAGGAGGTGGGATGTGGCCGACATGGTGATTCCAGTGGTTGCCCCCATTGGTTTCTGGAAGGTGCCTGTGGTGAGCAGGCACATTGCTGCTGTCACCTTGGTCTCCACTGTCATGGCGTGACTCCTTCTGGTGGGTGCCTGCAACTCATCACCATCAAAGAGCTGCCTCAGAATTGCCTTGTTCAGCCGGTACCAGACCACGATCTCCTCATCCCCGTAGTCATCAAAGGTGAGGTGGGCATGGTACCGTCTGTGTTGGGCATACTGCCAATGGGCTCTTCCTCTGCCACATTGGTGTTCTTCCCTCCTCCTCCTCCTCCTCCTCCTCACACCCTTCATTACTGCATCCATCACAAATGGCCCTGCATCCATCACAGTCAGTATCTCTGGCTTGCACAACTGCTGTGTGTGTGTGTGTTTGTGCCTCCTTTTATATGCTCAGTTCTGTCTGGAGCATTCTGTGCATTGCTCCTGACTTGCGTCATGTTTTTTGGCTGAATATGCCACTGCGCAGCTTATTCATGGGAACTCCCCCTTGTACTTGCGCTGCATATATTACTGTTGCACATCTGTGCATTGGCTTTTGTGCTGCGCATTCACGTTGATTGAATATGGCTCTGGGGTGCATTTCTGTGGTTGCACATGCGCAACTCAGTTGTGTATTGTGCAACTTCTCCCAGTATCAGGGCCAATGTGGTTTCAAATAGCAGAAATGGTCATTAAAGGCATTAGCTTTTGTATTAAGGGCAGCATCATTTATACCATTGATGTCTATTTTAGTTGTTGAGGCTGACTGTTTTGGATTAGTAAGATTCTTGACCCACTTCCTACAGCTCTTTCAGTTACACAAATGTGCAGCTTGTTGTAGTTTAAAATATGAACGCTAGTTTTAATGGCCTTTAACATTCATTATAGAGGCACCTGCAGTGTTTCCAGTCTGCAATAGAACTTGTAAATTTAAATTTGAAAAGCACTTGGCCAGGATAACTGGCTAGTCCTGGCAGGGTAACTTGGCCAGGTTTTTCAGTGACCAGCTTGTGCAGAAAAACAATGTACTTAGTAAAGTACATAAATATGGCTTACATAATGAACATATGATGATGAGAATTCAAAACTGTGAAGTGGATTAAAACAAGCAGCAAGAAGTATATGTTTTTAGACAAGGCTTCCCTGATAAAGTGATGGGATAGTCATGCAATGTTGACATTAATGGTCTAATCCTGAAATTTTTTGTAGTTATAAAAAAATTAAAACTCATCTCTGGTGAGCAGGTCTAGTTATTCCATATCTGGGTATTTGTAAATTTAAATTTGTCCCATGCCTTGTCCTTAGCCTGTGCTGTACCAAAGCTTGGATACATCCAAGTCCGTGCTTGCTGATAAAGACTGGTGGTGCAACTTGAAACAACAGTTGCAGGGATTGTTAATGTTTCCTTGAGTGGGGGAGATTTTCTGGTATCTTTGAAAAAGGCTATCAATGTAAACCTTGCTTAAGAAGCAGTCTTAAGATCCAATCAACCCTACAAACTATTAGTCTTTTATGTTTGCCATCTACATGCTGCCATTGGAGAGCCCACCAGGAAGTACATCATAGGGTATAATTGCTATATAGAGGATACCCAGTAGTATTTCTACTTTGCACCTAAACAGGTCCAGGGTGACTGCTCAGTGTTGTATTTGAAGAGGTGCTTTGCTGAAGTTAATGGCTGGATGGACTTCAACTGGCTGTCTCTATGTCCAAGTAAGATGCAACTGCTTCTGTCTGTCTCGGATATCTGTTCTCTACTTTTAAAAGTAACCTCAAGCTGGCATCCTTTGATGGTGTTCAGCTTGTGGGTGAATGAGCAGTCAGGAACTTGGAGGTAGTTCTTGATGAAAGGATGACCCTAGAATTCCAGGTGTCTACAGTATTTAAGAGCTGCTTCTACTATCTTAGGAGTATCACCAAGTGGTGGACTTTCTTAGAACCTGATGATCTGAAAACACTAATATAAGCATTTATCTCCTTGCATCTTAATTACTGTAGTGCACTCTATTATGGCATACATTGTGGTCAGGCCAAATCCTGCACCTAGTGCAGAAAACTACAACTTGCCTTCTGAGCACTGAAAGATGATCTGATCATATTACTTCACCACAGTGTGATCTGCTTTCACTGCCAGTTAGGCAGAAGATTGTTTGCAGGATTATTATTTTGACATGCAAGGCTCTGAATGGATTGGGTTCCTACCTACCCTATCTAGTTTCTTGAGCTCCTGAACCACCACTGCCCAGGTAGAGTTCTCCATACCAGAGATATGGAGCTACTCATATTCCCTCACACAAGATTAAAATCAACAGTGGACAGGGCATTCTCAGTTGCAGCCATGGTCTTGTGGAACTCCCTTCTGCTAGCCATCAGGATAATTCATAGATTGAGTCACTTCAAGGTGATAGTTTGAAGGTGGCTTTTTGGCTCTGCCTTCCCTGTTTCCATCACATAAATTAATTGCAAAACATTATTCTGTTTTACTTTTGTTCTTTTATTAATCTTTACATTTTAGGGAACGTTATGTACAGTGCATCCTTGATTATCTGCCCAGTTTCATACAGGAAAAACTAGGCAGATAATCAAGGGTGGTAGATAATTGAGGATGGGAAATAATAAGGAGCAATCAACTAGCAAAACGTTTATACAAACAAAATTTGGTGTATAATCGAAGGTGGCAGATAATAGAGTGATGGATAATCAAGGGAGCATAGTATGTCTGATTATTTACTTATGATCTGATGTGTTTTAGTTGTATATTTTTCAGTTGATTACAGAATGCTGGGTATTGGTAAGAATGTTGTTACATAAAAAAAGCAATTCCTACATTATGCTAGTTGTTTTGCTTATCTTAGCTGCTATTATCTTTTTATAGTTTCCTTTTAGTTTTCTCTTGTCTGATTTAATAAAGCTATTCTTGTACAATTTCTGTGATGTACTTGCATTATTCATACATCATGATTATACAAGTAAATTGTTTAACATAATATTTATGTTACGTACTGTACATATATATGTGTGTATATATATATATATATATATATACATATATGTATACATACAGACATATACATACACATATGTAATATAACCCACTCTGAGGTGTGCGGTCATGCTCTGATATACGCACACCTGGTGTGCGCCATCACGATGAGGCCAAAGGCTCGAATGGCCAACCACCCAAGGCGCATGTGATATCAGAGCATCACCATACACCTCAGAGTGGGTTATCTATCTTATAAAATATCAAAATTGTTTTGGAGGGGTGGTAAAAGTGCAGGTGTGCGGTTGCGCTCTGTTATACGAATGGTCATGTGATGCTTTTCATCCAATAAATCCTAAGCAATTTCCCTACCCATTTTATAAATATGTGTGTCTATATATATATATATTTATATATGTAATTATCATACTATAAATTAAACCCTGTCTGTCACAGATGGGTGAAATCCATCCACTATTTTTACATAGTTTTTGTGGTGAAGTTTAAAAACTTATCAAAGTTCATCCTTAGTGAAGAATAATACCATGTGGAAACACTTTTTTAGACCAACCATTGCAAAGGGCTAGCTAAACTTTGCTGGAACTTTACTGATTCAGTCTGCTATGTATAGTATAACCGCAGCTGTAAAGGAAGTAAAATTGTAAACCTTTTCCCCACACTCATAGCACAATTTGCCCCCTCTATCCATATTCTCAGTAAGGATTGTAAATGCCTCCTTGCTATAACCCACTTAGCACCTCCAACTTCTCCTCTCCTCTTCTCCTCTAAAGTCCCAACAATGAAGACATACCCCTACTCTCCAACCCACTGAATATCCCTGTTCCCACCCTGATCCCCCAGGATTCCAATGTTAATGAATAACCCCTTCCCCATTTCCCACTTAACACCCCAAATCCCCCTCTTGCTCTGTACCTTGGGTGCACTGACTTAGAAATGAAGAATCCATTCATTAGAAGCTAGAGATGGTAACTGGCTCAGCCTTCCTGATAGAATTGCAACCACTGACATTTTACAGTATATCCAAATATGTCATGATATATTGCAGTATAACATATGGATCTTCAAAATAATACTATTGGAAAGTGTACTAAAATGTTCCTGTAATACCATCATTGGGATCCATTGATAGTATTATAAGATCTTGCAATACTGGCAATGGAGCTCAAATGATAGTGTTATGGGAAAGAATACTCAGCTCACACCTGAAAGTAAAGAGAAGACTGTCATGCTTAGAATCGGCCATCAGCTGCCAAAAAAGATGCCCTCTCCTCATGTCTCCAAACCAAAAATAACAATTTAAAACTCACATCCACGTATATGGGGGTTCAGCAATATGGCGGCGGTGTGTGAGCTGCCTGAACTGTGCTAGTTTTCTGAGCTCAGAATTTTTGTTTTAGTTCATTTTTTCTTTTGATTTCTTTTAAAATTGTCAGTTAGCTGTTAGTTAGTTAGGGGTTTTTAGTGATTTATTAAGAATTGCTGCATATTTTTTCCGGTAAGGTAAGTAAAGCGTGGTTTAGGGGCACAGACGCTAAAGTTGTGGCGTCTGCTTGATGTGCTACGGACCTGGACCTGTAAATTCAACATTGCAGTCAGTGGTCAGCATTTCCTCTGATAAATCTGTCGACACCGCAGTGCAGTTTTGGAGTATTTTGTGGTCTTGGAGTCCTCTGCATTTTTTGAGGGGTGCTTAGTGGGACTGTGGACTGTGGGTAAGATTTTTTTTTACCTACACTGCTGCAGTAGGCGCTGGTGGAGTGTGGTGGGAGCGCATTAAGCTTTAACAGTAGCTCTGGTTTTTCTTTCATGTTGTTTGCCTGAGAATTAGCATTGGTGGCAGTGAGACAGCCCGTGGCTACAGGTGCAATGAATGGTGGAACCTGTGAGAGTACATTAAGTCCAGATATTAGCTTTGATTTTCTATCTGCTGTCTGTTTGGGAATAACATTCATGGCAGTGAGAGCTCCCGTGGCCACTGGTCAGCATATGGTGCAATTAATGAGAAATATCTACTTTTCCATCTGAGTCGATGTGGATGTGGTGAGAGCACATCTCATTTCAAAGTGCTGAGGATGGAAAGAAATAACTATCCTCTTTTTGGATTTGTAGGTAGGTGCTCCTTCCCTTTGTGAGTGGACAACCTTGCAGGGTTCTGGGTTGTTTGGGGAGGAACTACTGGGGTTTGGACAGGAGGATTTTTGCTCCTATGGTTATTGGTGAGGGGACTTTAGTGGCTGTTGGGTGGCTGAGGTCTCAGTTTCCCCTCCTACAGCAGCCCCTTGCTACTGCGGGTCTGCCACTCTTGAGAGGGGAAGGTTGCTACCTGCCTTTAGGGCCATGGCACCAGAATAGGGATTGTGATTAAAACTGGATTGTGAATTAGAGGCAACCATCAGTGGCCTTAGTTGATGGTGGTGGTCCCTTGGGGGTGTTCCTAAGGATTTTCTGAGGGGGGAGCTTTTGCTTGCCTTTCAGGGTCCTATATTTTCTAACCACAACCTTTTGGTTTGATCCTGCATTTTGGTATCTTGGTCTGTTTGTGACTGCTATTGCTGAGGAGGTGTCAGAGAAGAACTGGCTGTTTGAAGAAACCTTTGGTGATTGAATTCAGAGGTGGTGAGAGTCCCTCCCATTTCTCTAAGAAATCCTTTGTTTCGATCTCTCAGGATATTTTTTTATACCTAGACACTGATCTATTGTTACCATCATGAGACTTGTAATGTCTGATTTTACTCTTTAATTTAGAGAGGGTGAGAGCCTCTTTTGTTTTAAAACATCTATTGAATTTCTGGACATCTAGGCATTTTTTGGACATTAGATATTTGGACAATGTTTTTTGTTTTAAATGTGCTTTGTTTTTCATATTTTATTTTACTTAATGGTTGAATTTTGTAATTCTGTTTTGTTGATTCTGGTGTAAGTGTGTGAGGATTTTAATAAGTATAGAAGGCCCGCCACCACGGTCGTACGCTATTCGTCCTCCACTCTTCACGCCCTCCGCCCTTTCTCCCTCTTGCCATTACAGTTGTCAACATACCAGCACTGTAGAGCACTGGGTATTGTTCAGAGGGGGGGAGGGGTTTTGGGGGGTGTGAACAGTGGAGGCCAGATGAACGGGGACATCGTGTTGGGGTCGTGAAAACCAGAAGACACCCGGGGCGAAATGGATTCTGGAGTGAGGTCACTCTTGTCTGGTTTCCATACCCAAGGGCACCGCTAATGATGTTGGGCATGTGGTCTGTGTCACTCCAGAGGTCTATCCAACCCAGACGATATTGTGCAATGCCAGATCCATAAGAAACAAGACTGCAGTTATTGCAGATCTCGTTGAGTCTGTGGATCTGGCTTGCATAACCGAGACCTAGCTGGATGAAAATGCTGGTCCAGTTTTGGAGGTAGCAGTTCCAGCTGGGTACTCGGTGTTACACCGTCCGAGGTTGAACCACGGGGGTAGCAGTCTGTTTTAAGACCAAACTGGGCCTTACAAGTGTACCAGTTGAGGGAACTGAGTCCTTTGAGTGTATTGTAGTGGCGGGTGTAGGTTGCAGAATCGTTCTCATCTATCGTGCACCAGGTGATGAGAAATGTTTTCTGCAGGAAGTAGCTGACTTTGTCTTCGACATAGCGTTTGAGTCACCCAGACTGATGGTCCTGGGTGTCTTTAACACCTGGGTCGATGACAAACTCTCGCAGTTTGGACAACACTTTCTCTAATTAATGACATCTTTGGACCTTACACAAGTGGTTACTTCCGCCACTCATAAGAGTGGTCACTCCTTGGACCTAGTTTTCCTCCTGGGGATCAAGACCTCTGACATGGGGGTGGAGCCTGTCATTTGGTCTGACCATTACACTGTGGGATTCAGGTTTTACACTTCCCTTGTAGGTCTACCCCTGTGGAGATGGTCAGGTACCGCTCTTTACGAGATATTAGCTCTACAGGCCTGGCAGCGGTCCTTGACCTATCGGAATTCCCTGGAGTGAGCAATGATCCTGATGCCTTGGTGCTGGCCTATAATAGGGCCATCTCCTCAGCTCTGGATCTTATTGCTCCTGTCCGTGTTCATCCTTTCTCCCTTCGATCTCGGTCCCCTTGGTTTGATGGGACTTTGAGGGAGACGTGGCATCAAGAACGAAGATTAGAGCGTTGTTAGCGGAGAACTACCTTTGATGCTGACCATTTTAGACTGATGGAACATTATCAACTCTATCAGTCTGCAATCTCTCGTAAGAAGGCAGAGTTCCTGTCCAGGGAGATTGCGGCTGCTCAGAACCGACCAGCTCAGCTTTTTAGAACTGTCGACAGACTGTGCAACCCAGCCTGCCTGCATGTTCCAGAAAGCCTTTTCACAAGTGGAGTGTGATGAGCTTGCTCACTTCTTTGCAGATAAGGTGGCTGACATCAGGGCAGCACTTCAGCCTGCTCCCTCTATGGGAGAAGCTATTGATCGGCATTTGGTCACAGCCTCTAGCCTCTCCTGGAGTTCCTTTGACCGGCCTGAGTTAATTGATGTCATGAGGATTGTCGAGAGTAGGTGCCCTACTTGCTGTAGTTTGGATCTGGGCCCTACTTCCCTGATAAAGGGTTGTTATGACATTACTGGCTTAATCCTAGCATAGGTAGTCTGGTGCTCCTTGGATACAGATGCATTTCCTAGCTCTCTGAAGGAGGTGGTGGTGACACCCCTCCTGAAGAAGGCTTTCTTGGACGCTGACTGCCATGCTAACTACAGGCCGATCTCTAATCTTCCCTTTGTAGGGAAGATTATTGAGAAAGTAGTGGTTGCACAATTGGAAAACCATTTAACCATCCATGACATCTATGAACCCCTCCAGTCTGGTTTTCGAAAGAGGCACAGTACCGAGACAGTGCTGGTTCAGGTGCTCAATGATTTCCTGATGGCTAGAGATCAGAAGAGCCATTCCATCTTGGTTCTTCTTGTTCTGTCTTCAGCTTTTGACACTGTGGACCATGGAGTACTTCTTGAGTGCCTGGAGTTCATCTGTGGCCTATCAGGTACAGTCCTCAGTTGGTTTAGATCTTTCCTCACTGACAGAACATAGAGAGTGATGTCAGGGATAAATTCTTCCCGCCCAGTCTCTCTGTCATGTGGGGTTCTCCAGGGCTCGGTGTTGTCCCCCATGTTGTTCACAGTGTATATGCTGCCCCTCAGAGACATTGTAAGAAGGTATGGGCTGAGGTTACATTGCTATGCAGATGATACCCAGCTCTACCTATCTTTTGCACCCGGCCAGGATAGAGCTCTCCAGGTCTTTAATAACTGCCAAACTGAAATCCAGTGCTGGATGAATTCAAGCTAGCTGAAGTTGAATTCAGAGAAGACTGAGGTAATGGTTGTGGACTCGGGTCGTAGGGTAGAGGGGATGGGAGCTGGTTTATCCTCAGGTTTAATTCTGGAGGGTGTCCAGCTCCCTACCTCTGAACAGGTGCGGAACTTGGGGGTGATTTTTGACAATGAGCTGACTCTGCATTCGCAGGTGTCAGCAGTTGTCAAACTTTCCTTTTATCATCTTAGGGACATCGTCAAGATTAAGCACCTTGTTCCGCCCTCTGATCTGCCTACTTTGATCCACACTTTTGTGACCTCCCGCCTTGATTATTGCAACTCCCTTTATCTACGGCTTCCTGGGGTTGATATCCACTGCTTGCAGCTGGTGCAGAACGCTGCAGCCCGGTTATTGACAGGTACGTCCCATGCCTGTCATATTTCACCTGTCCTATGTGATCTGCACTGGCTGCCAATTCAGTGACAGATCACCTTTAAAGTTGGTCTTTTGACTTACAAAGCCTTACACGGACAGGGCCTGGACTACTTGAAAGAGCTTCTGGTTCCCTACTGCCCTAAGCAGTCTCTCCGCTCGGCAGATGAGGGGTTGCTAGAGATTCCGACGGTATCCTTGAAATCTTCAGGTGCTTGTGTATTTATGTATGTTGCCCCTACCCTCAGGAATTCTCTACCCCGTCCTCTTCGTCAGTGTGTGTGTCCATGGAGGAGTTTAAAAAGGCCTTAAAGACCTATTTATGGTCTAAGATTTTTTTAAATTATTATAGTGATTTTATGAGCTCAGATCATTGGTAGACTGAGGTTTTATTTATTACATTTGTAATTATTGTAAGGCGCCTTGAATTTGTGAAAGGCGCGATATAAATAAAGCTTTATTTATTATTATAAAATGACAAATAGGGTACTAGGATTTCTCAGCTACAATACCATTTCGAGGTTCTAAGGACGTGCTGGAATCTATCGACCTTCGCTCTCGAGGTTCACATGTCCACACAACCTCTCGATGATATTATAACATTGTAATACACAGTTCCTTATCTACTATTCTTTTTATAGCGCATGAAATCCTATTCATATCAATGGATTTCCTGTGATACATGATGATGTATTGCATGTGTCTGGATGTACTGTACTTCCACTTGTCACTGACTTCAGTATGAAAGTGCAGATGCACACAGCTCAAATACTATGAACATGCTTTTACTTTTTGGTTTTTTTATTGTTTCTGCTCCCCATTCTGGTTGACCCTTCATTCTGCCTAACCTCCCAGCTTCATTACCCCTACTTCCACCAGGGTTTACCTTCTCCCGTAGTCACCCATGGCTTACTCTCCATGGCAGAGTGGCAAGGAGTCCCTAGACCCACTAGGGCTGGATCCAGATTTCAGGAGGCACCTGAGTTGTCAGGTGCACAGCCTGTGGACAGCAGCAGTCTTCCAGCACAACCAGGAGATTTTATGTTTTTCTCCCCTGGTAGATGTGTCATGCATTGACATCAAGGCATGCCCACCAATGTCTGCCACTTCTCCCCCACCTCATGGCGCTTGGGTTACCTTTCACTTGCCTTCTGCAAGGGGCCGATAAAGCACAGAGCTCTTCCCCACCCTCCACCCAAGAGGAAGAGAGAGGTCCGATGAATGCTCAGTCCTCCTCCCCCTGGCCAGCTCTCTGATGCTTTGGACTCACTTCTGAACCAAGAACATTCATGTCACAAGTGGTAGCACTACTCTGTGCCAGCGGGCTGGCTCATGCTTTTACTTTTATTAATTCAGATGGTGGCCAACTAAGGTGGTGAGAGGAGGGCTGAACCAATCACTGTCTCTGGCTCATAATAAGCGGATCCTTTTATTTTTAAGTCAGCACACCCAAGTGGGTGGAGGGAGAAGGATGGGACTAAGGGTGCTAAGTGGGTTAGGAAAATATGTTTTTTCTTCATTATCAGAACTGTGTGTGGGGGAAGGGCAGCAGAAGGGAGAAAGGGTACTCAGTTGCTTTTTACTTATTTTTTTATTTTATAGTTTTTGGCCAGGAAAGAAACACTAAGCCAGGGCTTTTTTCCTGGTGCAGCCTGGGAGCATAGCAAAGTTAAGTGACTTGCTCATGGCCACACAGTATATAAGTGGTGACTGTGGGATTCAAACCCAGTTTTCCAGGTTTGCAGCTCAGTGCTATTAACCACTACACTATACAGCCTCCTAACTGGTTGGCAGAAGGGGTTATGTCTTTATATTTGGGGTCATGCAGGCAGGAGGGTGGAAATTGGTGGTGCTAGGTAGGTTGGGAGAAGACGTTTCCCAGTCTGTTTACTGGGACTGTGCAGGGAAGGGGTTTTATTTAAGGGGGGATTTAATGCTGTTTTTCTTTGTTTAAACAGGTATCTACATGCAGGGTTTTGCTTTCATGGCATACTGTAGGCAGGATTTGGGAATGGGCGGTTTTCACCAATGAAATCCCATTATTTAGTCCTGGTGTACAAAAAAAAAAGGTTTTTATTAAAACAAGATGGAAGGGGTTTTCAGACATCCAAGAACCACACCCTGTCTCTGCCTCTATATCATTTGATAGTGGTCCCTGCAGGAAAAGTAAATCAAACTTTGCCTGCTTCGTGAAGCCTTTTGACAAAGTACCCAATTTGCTGGTACTTCATCAGACATTCTCAAAGGGCAAAGTCTGCCACTTTGTCACATCTTTGCTGGCAACATTTTATTTTGCAGCATTTCTATCTGGGACTTCACTTGTGTAAGGGAACAGGTTACAATATATTAGAAAATCTGTACCTGCTTCTAAGAAGCAGTACCAAGCTAGGCTCAAACCATCAGTGAAAGAGGGTAGAGTTTTTCAAGGATATGGTTACTACTATGTTCTGCACCTCATACTGATAATGAGAATATGTAAATTGGGTCCATGAATCAAGTAGTCTGGAAGGTGTATTTTTTTATCAAGTGTACAAGGGGGACAAGCGAGAAATAATAGGCCTATGAGAAAGGGGAACTGTCATCTGCAGGAATTCTTAATGTCTGAATGGCCATAGAAAGTTAATTTGAGTGAGCCATTTTGCTTATCTGTGAGTATTTGCTGTCCAGAGTTATTCATATGTTAATCAGCCTGTAAATAAGGACTGGGGGCAGCTATCTGTTTTAGGCTCCTGACTGGAAATGATGTCACTGGCGGTCTTGGTTCTCATTTGGCTGTAGGTTAAATAGGAAACTGTCTGTTTTATTAAGTGCGTTTTATGGTGTTATTACAACACTTTCTACATTTATAACAATTGTTTTGCATGTGCATTGGAACTAGTGAGTTATCACCTTTACATTTCAAACTGTTAGTAAAAATAATTCATCCGAAGTATTGCTTTAACCTCTAGGCTATACTTCGAGCTGATCATCAAAAACTATACATGTCAAGGCTAACTCTGTGTTGCTGACAGGTTGTGGGGCCCCACATCAGGATATCTAACCCTGGCTGTGTTCATGTCAGTACAGATTTCTGGGGCTACCACAGCACCGACTTCTGTCTTTTTCCATTCCCTCTCTGACAGCCTTTTTCTTACAATTTTGAGTGCGAACTCAAGTCTTCAAGATGCAAATGTGGCTCTGTACCCACTGGCACCATGGGGCCAGCCTTGATATGTGTAGTTTTTGATTATTAGCTGGCAGTACAGCCTTGAGAGCTGTGAACAAATTTCGTTCATCCAGCAGAATAGATTTTGATTCCAACATGCTCTGCTTGTGTATTGTGTGACCAGAGAAAGTCACTTAAACCCCCTGTGCCCCCAAAACACACCAGGAACAAGTTGTAGCTCAGTGTGTCTTTCCTGGACAAAGACAATAAAAACAATCTGAGCATGTGTTATGATTCTGAAAATATTACTCTCTTTCTATCCAGATTTGACTTGAATAGAAAAAAAACAGAGCACAATTACTTGTTTATTAATTGCAAAAACACATAGATCGACAACATTGATAAAACATGCATAACCTGAAATACATTATTAAAATATAGAATGATATATGAGTGGATGGGTGTAATCAGAATTTTTGACACACACCAGAGGTGTGGGATGCTACATAAAAGCATCCCACACCAAGGATGTGTGTAAAATTCTTTTTTTTACACACACACAGACATGCATGCGCACACACACACACACACACACACACATTATTTAATTAATGATGATACTTTTTTTTCCCCTTTCAGCACAGTTCAGTTAGTGCGGCACTTATGTCAGAGATAGACACACACAGATACTCATGCATACACACACACGTACACACACACACACACACACACACACACACACATACACACACTGACTAGTTCTCCCTTTTTTCTGCTGTTCTTTTTTTTCTTTCTTTTTTTACATTACAGTGGAAATGGCATTCTGGAACATCACTGGCCATCGGCATAGCCGTGGACTGTAAGACACACTCGAAGGGTATGAGTGGCAGGATCAACCAGATTGATTTTTTTCATTTTCAAGGCAGTATCAAAAAGTCAGATATTTAAAAATATTTTAAATCTTACAGTACTTGCCTTAACAGTGAGAAGCAAAGCTTGAGTGCCAGCACTGGTGTTCATTAACGGAGCTGCCATGTTGGGCAAGACATTCAGCCCACCCACAGAGAAACTACATGTCAATTAGCTTTCTGAGGTTGCACTTGATTGCAGAACCATAGGAAAGGTGGGGCTGGTGATGCTCCTGCCCCGGGCACATGCCTCAAAGAGGCACAGTTTTCAAACCTGACTAATTCACTTAAATCATTTGCACAGGCTACAGCTATGTGTTGTAGCTTTAATTTTTTTTTGTGTGTGCAATAATGAATGCCGACAGCAGAGCCGCATCCACGGAGGACCAACAAAGCGGGGGGGGGGGGAGTCACATGGTCCTTGCTGTCTGCAAAGAAAAATATCATGTGGTATGGATTTGGCACCGCCACGATCCCACTATAAAAGGTACAGGCAGACTTGTGGAGCACGTGGTTGTAGTGAGAGAGTGAGGTGGTGGTGGTTAGTTAGAGACACGAGAAAAAACAATTAGCGATAGCATAGAGAGGTTTAGCGTGAAGTGGAAGGAGGAGGAGGAGGAGGATGAGGATATAGAGTTACAGTGAGTGACAGAGGAGGTCAGGAGGGAAACTCAGAATCTTTGCAGTGGTGGTTATTAATTTGTGTAAGGAAATAAAACAGCAAGCATCATATTATTCACTGACTCTACTGACAGACTGTCGGGGGGGGGTCCGACCATCTCATCGTTCCACATTGAAAAGAAAAACAAAATACTTTTTATTTATTATTTCTGGTGACCATGTAAGTTGCAGCAGGGTAGGCAAGGCAGCTAAGTTTTCAAGTATTAAAACTGCCAGACTGGGGGGGGGGCTCCGTCCATCTGTCCTCCTGATTGTCTAGTCGGTGTTGCTCGAAGCAGCCAAGAAGACTTAAGTCTCAGGCAGATAAAGCTTGGACATCAGAGTTGAAATGATCGATGTTGATGTGACAGTGTCTCTATTTGGTTGTGAATGTATTACTTTGGGCCCGGAGGCCTGGGCCTGGACCGCCCACCTGGCTGCAGTCAGTCAGTGCTTCAGCCTCAGTGCCTGCTTCCTGCTGCTGTATTTTTTGTGATCATGATCAGCGAGGGTGATCGCTGGAGTTGGAGAAGAATACACTAGTACTACTTACTGTCCATATGTGACTTGTACAGTACTGCCTGTGCTCTCTCCTCTCCCACATCTGCTGTCTCCGTTAGTCTGCTCCCGCTTGGTTGGAGCTTCGCTCCTGCCCTCGCCTCACAACAGAACTTGCTTTTCAGTTGCCAATTTGGTGAATTTGCTCCCGTGCCTCCCAGGGCAGTCCTCAGCTCCCTCACAACAAACTCCCGGGTTGCCTGCTAACTCTGGTGGTCACAAAAAATCACCTAATCCCAAACAAGTTCCAGCACAAACACTGTATGTGTTCACAGTAATCCTCAAATCATTACTGTGTATTTCAATCACCCATTCTCTGTTTCACACTGGTCAGCACACATTAAAAGCCACCGATTACAAGCACAGTTTAGCTGAATGATAATCATTATACTCGTGGTACTCGTGTCGGAGGGTGCGATGACCCCAATGACCACAATTCCCGCAGAGCACGGCCAATCTGGTACACAAGGGCAAGATCTCATAGCTGCTTAGCCAATCTAATTGTATAATTAGCCATGGTCCCACATGCATTTTAAGTGGGTTTCACTGTACAACAAAAAATGTATCAACAAAAATCCAGGGATGCAAAAATAAAGAAAACCCCGAAATAACACCCCCTCCTCCAAATAGGATGCTGCTCGCTATTCAGAACAAAAACAGCCCTGCCAAAGAAAGTAATAATTAAATTTATATGCTACGCCACATGTAAATTAAGTGAATGAAGTAATCGCAAAGTGATAATTAAACTGAAGAAGACCAGGCATAAAGAGGGCTAGCTCATGTAGTGCTGAATGATCACTTGGGGTCTTGTCTAATCTAAGAGACTCTGATTTTGAATCCTGATGTTGTTGATTAATTTCAAGTTAAAAGTGCCAAAAATAAAATGTGATTGTTGAGGAAGAAAACTTACTCAAGTGCAATGCAAGCAAGGCACTCAAGCAGCAACCCCTTTACCCCTCATTTTAACGTGGGAGAGCCAGGATGGAATCAAGATGTGTCTTGTGAAAGGCTATTAGACAGGGCTAGGGGCTAGCTAGGGCATAAAATATTAGCAAATAAATAAACGTTATGGATGGTTGTGGTATGGGCCATGGCACAACAAGCACAAAACATGTCAGTAGAACACCACTTTGTTGAGGTAATAAAAAATGCTTTTCCCTGGCCTTGAGTTTCTTGTTTAAATGTATAGGCATACATTCAAATTTCTAAGGCTTTGAATATATATCTACCATGGGAAACAGCATTTTTATTACTTCAACAAATTACTGTGTCTGTGTATCAGTCAAGCCTGTTCTAGTCCACTGGCCTCCTGTCATGACTCATAAGGAATTTATTCATTCACAGAATATTTTCCATATCATGTGCCTTATGTCATGTTGTACCCTACTACCCAGTCTGCAAATTATAATGCATGCATGATGCATGACTGCATCCTTCCCAGATGAGTGGGGCCCATTCAGCTTGGAAGGATAGCATGCAGCCATCAGTCATGCAATATAATTTGCAGACAGTGCTCATGGGATCATGGGACATGGGGAAAATGAGGACACATCATGATGAAGTCAAATCTAATTGTTGTACTAGGTACTGTCTGGGGTGGCTCATTACAGAATATTGTCTCTTAAAGAAATAAGTACAGTAGGCTTCTCCATGAGAGCTGAGCAGACAGTAGAATAATACTGTAACTGTACAAATTGTCTATCACTGGTGGTCTGGCCATCTGTCCCAGTCCCAGAGAGAGCCAGCCAGCCAGTCCAGTAGTCACTTTAATTTAGTGTGGTGATGGTGTCATCTGACTACAGTAATTAAGTTTTCTGACTGTTTATCATCAGCCTAGAGGGCAGCAGCACCAGCCCAGTGGTAGTACTGGTAGTACAGTACACTGTACTTCCTGGGTCGGGTGTGTCCCTCCTGGTTTTGAGCCTGAGGAGTGAGTCAGTAACTGGAGTCCAGCTACTGACTCACCCCTCCCAAACAAAACCGGGAAGGACCCACCCCACCAGGGAAGTACAGTGTACCAGTACCACTACTACCACTGCCTGGTGCTGCTACCCTACTAGGCTGATGATAAACAACCAGATAACTTAATTAACTTAAATGAAATTGGCACCGCAGTTGAGATATATATATATATACAGTATATATATATTCCCTGAAATCAGGGGTAGGGTACATGATGTAGCAAAAGTATGATTTTGTCTTCAAGAAAAGTCTCAAAACTCACCACAGAGCATGTAAACTCCTTAAAGCTTTTGAGGGCCTTGCGGCCCCCAGACCCCCATGCTTTGTGTAGCAATCATTCACAGTATATTTCAAATATGCATATAGGGTGGGTGGTTGATGGCATTGTTGGACAGCCACTTATCCGCAACAATTGCGGCTGTACACTCTGATGCCAGCCAGCCAGAGTCTCCCACATCTCATTTGCCATGGGAGCAAAATATTCCTTGAAATCCAGGGGTAGGGAAACACATAACAAAAATATGTTTTAGTCTTCAAGAAAAGCCCCCAAACTCACCACAGAGCATGTAAACCCCTCAGAGCTTCTGGGGGCCTTGTGGCCCCCATACCCCCAGCTCTTTCCTTCGGGGAGGAGACATGCAAAATTTGTCTCTTGCCCAGGGCACCAAAATGCCTTCTACGGCACTGCTTGATTGACAGATGCAGATAACAACCTCCCGGTTGTAACCAAAAATATCAATCAGAAGGTTGTAACTGGAGATAAATGTGTCGTTATCCGTATGTAGATAAAAGTGCCATTATCCATGTGTAAAGAATGATCGCCATTAATTATAGAGTATTTTACTTCTCTTGATGAAGTTAAAAGTATAATAGTTTCTTACTGAAATACTTTGGATTAAATGGGATTTTCTATCGTAACAATTCCAGAATTCTTCAAGATTATTTTTAATAATAGTTTGAAATGTAAAGGTGATGACTCACTTGTTTAAATGCACATACAAAACAATTATTATAAATATAGAAAGTATTGAAATTACAACACTTTCTACATTTACAATAATGTGCATTGAAACTAGTGAGTTATCACCTTTACATTTCAAACTGTTATAGCTTCGTCAAAAGCAGTAAAACACTCTTTTAATAATGTATTTCGTGTTATGCATGTTTTAACAATTTTGTCTATGTGTTTTTGTAATTAATAAACAAGTAATTGTCTTTTGTTTTTTTCTTTACAAGCCAAATCTGGATAGAAAGAGCATGATAGTGTCAGAATCATAGCACATGCTCAGATTGTTTTTACTGTCTTTGTCCAGGAAAAGCACACTGAGTTATAACTTGTTCCTAGGTGCATTTTGGGATCACAGGGAAGTTAAGTGACTTGCAACAAACTGAGCATGCGCAGTCCATGTGGACATCTACCTGGCTGTTGCACAGCCTCCCATTGCACCCTGGGCTGCATCCATCAGAAGTACATTAGATCCCACCTGCAGAGATCTCCATACCGGTGGTGCCACTACTCCCACATGCACCCATATGCCTCTCCAGCCCCGCCACCACCCTGTCCCACACCTGGAACTGTGGCACCTGGAGATCAGGTCCACCAGTTTGCACATCTTCACCTCACTCCAGTTAGTCACATGACTAAAACTGGACCAGGAACCTGACATATTTGTACACCAGCAGACACTGCACTACCGTGACCACTGTGGCCTATGAAGCATCTACCTGTAACTGCACATGTATAATGTGCAGTAGGGGGCTTTGGACCATGGCTGTGCAGCACAGAGATGCATGACAGAGGTGCACAGTAGAGGCCTATCGCGCAGTACCGCACATGCCCACCACAGCACTGCAAGGCAGGAGAAGGGGTCACAGCCATGACCCATGAACGCACCTTGCATGACCCTGCACAACGTCGTGTATGCACCAGTCGTGCAGTCTCAGGCAATGCATGATCAGTGGCATTGCGCAACTGGCATGGATGCACAATGGGGCCAGGCTGCGCAGAGGCCTTGAATGCGTGGCATGTGCACAATGCCACATGTTCAATAGGGGAACATCCTGTAGCACACACAGCTGCGCGATAAGACGCAGGACGTGGTGATGCCCAGGGTGCACATGCACATTGTGCAGCAGTGCATGGCACATGCGCTGGAGATGTGCCAGTCAGTTGCTCCAGTGCATTCATATTGTGCAAGGTGCAAAAGTGAGATATTCAGCTGGTGTATGCAAATAGCCTCATGAGCCAATGCCGGGCACAGTCATGCTCATTAGCATTGCATTACCATTGCGCTGCTGTTCATTTGCATGCATTGCTCCATAAAAGCACCACAATACAGCACAGGACACTGATAGGCATTGCAGACAGTGAGGTAAGGACCAACACACATTGTGAAATATCTGGGCATGTTGCCAGTGCTGCACTGTTCCAGGTTGGGCTGCCAAGCCACTGACGGGCCATTGTCTGACTGTCCACAGGTCACAACATATCTGAGATGGAGGGAGCTGAGGAGCAGGGTCCTGCATGGAAGTGCAGGCCAAACTTCATGAAGGATGAGCAGCAGGCCCTGTTTAAGGCCTACCTCGACAGGGAGCAACTGCTGAGTAGGGTCGCAGGCATCCTGCAGGAACATGCCATTGGGTGGGAGAAGGTGGCAAAATATGTTAATGCACACAGGAGGCATAATAGGAGTGCACAGGAGTGCAAGAAAAAGATGGGGATGGACCATAGATGCATCAAGAAGAAGGTAGCCACCATCAGGACATCCCACAGCAGGATGTGCAGGGGACCCAGCACTGCCCCCAGACTGATGGCAGGTGAGGAGATGGTGGCAGTGACCATTAGCCATGCCACCATTGAGGGCATCCCAGGAGGAGGATTCCATATGGGTGGCAGCCCCTCACAGCACTGTGAGTCAGTGCATGTCATATGTGGTGTGGGTGTGTATGCCGCCTGGCAGAGTGTAGGTGCGACTGCTGCAGTACTGTGTGCCCCTTGCATGTGTCACATGCAGCAGTGCATGGCACATATGGGGCCACTGTGCATGGCATCATCCACCTGTGTGCAGTGGGACAGCAGCATCGGCACTGTACTGTGACTGAAGCAACTTCTCCAGGATGTGCAATGCTGCTGGCCAGCGACACAGAGCTGCCTGCTCAGCACTCCAGCGGCACGGCATGGTACACAGGGGCACAGGCAGCTGCACAGCACAACAATGGTGTTGAAGCCCTTGGGGAGCACTTGCATGCCAGCTGTGTGTTGCTGTGACACCATGGGCTGCAGCCACCCACCATGGCTAGCCTGTCATGGGTACTGGAAGTGGCATGTCCACCCTGCTGTGCAATGCTGCATGGGTGTACCCTGTTGCATGCCAGCACGGTGCTGGTGTGCATGCCCCTGTCACACTGGCCACAGCTGTACATGCACATTGCCATCTCCAACATTGATACCACTCTTTTGTCTTCCAGCATCATTACACCTCGGGGTGAGTTGCAGGATGCCACCGACAATGCTGGGCCCGAAGTGGAGGAGCTATCCGTGTCCACAGGCATCAGGGCCAGTGACTGTTGGTGACAGGGCACTATGGGGCTGCTGGACTTCCTGTTCCTGGACAATGATGACATCCTGTCAGACCTCCTGTTCACTGAGGCCCTACTTGTGCTGGTACCGGGGACACAGGAGGGTGCGTCATGAGACACGGTTGATGACATTACATTGATCCTGGATGGCATGGGCCCAGAAATACCACCCAGGGTACAGGACTGTACACAGGCAGTATTTGCCACTGGTGGCATTACTGCACCCACGCAGCTGCACCCTGACTTTGGCCGAACAGTAGCATGCAGTGCCGCCACTGTAGTCAGCCATGGGGGGGGGGCACTACTACAGATACCAGTACCACAGGGATGGCCCAGCAAGCAGTTGGGCAGCAGCAGCAGCAGGCTGCAGTGGCCGCCATGCAGCACACCACAGGGGCCACCGACAGGGCAGCTGCACATCCCCACCCCATGCATGGTCCCCTGTGCAGCATCCCCAGGTAAGGGGTGTTGAACAGTATATCACAACACCCCTAGCAGGTTGGCATCAGCCCCCGGGTGTGTACAGTGCTGACAGGCTGGATGAACACACCAGGCTGCTGTGGTCATCTGTGAACAACCAGGTGATACTCGGGGCCAAGATCTGTGCACTGTGGCTAGAGTTGCATCAACTGCCTGAGTGTGGGGACATTGGATGTGCCCAGCTGATTGTTGAGCTCTGGCAGCTGCGGGAGGCCATGACCGCATCACTGGACCACATTACCAGTACCATTGGCACTGGATTTGCATCGCTGGCATCCACTGGGTGTGGCAGGGTACATAGGACTCCCTGTACTGACACATCAACACCATGAACCTGACGTATGGTGACCCCAGCACGGCTGATGCCGGGCTATGACTTAACCATCCCTGACACACCCGGCAGTACTCTCTTTGCCGGGCTTTTCATGCCCGCGAGGACCCAGTCATGTTTTCAGGCCTCTACCCCTGTGAGTGTGTGTTGGTTATAGCTCCAGTGGCTGTTGATCAGCCTGTGGCTGCCACACAGCCTGGGCATGGCTGCCCACATGGCCATGGTGGCCATGGCACCACACGGTAGGCCTGCTGGGTGTGCTGTCCCATGCTGCTGCCTGCTGCTGTTGGCTAGTGCACACTTGGCTGGGCATGCCCATGTGCATGTGGCAGCAGGTATGTGTGGCGTGTGGCACATCCTCCATGTGTGCATGCTGTGCTGCTGGGCCTTGTGGAGTGGGCATGATATGGACAGCACTGTGCCAGCCTTGCCTGTGTCCTGGTGCACTCATTGTGATACATGCCACGTCCAGCTGCACATGTGTGTGTGCGTGATGCCACAGCATCCACTGCACCTGACTGTGCCACCCACATGCCCCATTGTGCCCAGCTGTGTGCCACATGATGGTGCTGGTGTTGCTTGTGCAGGCCATGTTATGGGCAACTCTGTGTACAGCGCGGGGCCCGCATGTGTGTGCATGCACCCCTGCTTATGCACTGTGATGTGGGGATGTGGCTGTGTGTTTGTGTGGACCCTGTGCATGCTGTGTGTGTGCCGGTGTCACTACATGCATCCCTGTGTGGCCATGCACCTGTGTGTGTGTGTGTGTGTGTGTGTGTGTGGTGGTCTGTGCATGCACAGCTGGCTTCTCTGGTACTCACCTGTGGTTCCTGAAATGCTCCTGTACGATTGTGGCCCGGTGCCTCCTTGCCTGTACGGCTCTCCCGGGGTCCCTCCTCTGCATGGGTGACTTCACACCCCCATCCAGCCCATCATCCCCATCCTCATTACTGCTGTTGCCCTCATCCACTTGGACAGCTATCACATGGTCAATGGCCATGTTGTGCAGCAGGCCAGGAATGGGCCACAGGCTTTCACAGGGCTGTACTGTAGGGCACCACCGGACCTGTCTAGGCAATGGAATCACATCTTGAGCATGCAAAAGACTCGCTCAATGATCTTGCATGTAGCAATGTGTGCCTCATTGTAGCTCTTCTCTGCAGCATTGGATGGGCACCAGATGGGGGTGAGTAGCCAGGGGCACACGCAGTAGGTGCTGTCACCTGTGTGGGTAAGACATGCAAGTTAGTACATGGCATAGTTTGTTCCCTCTTCTCACTCCATCACCTATGGCCACCCTCTCAGCCTCTGCCATGTGTGACGTGGGCCTATGCCCCCTGCATGGCTGCCCATGCACCCCATCCCATGCCATGCTCACCTAACAGGTGACCCATGGGGATCTCCCCACACTTGAACCTCTGGCACAGGATGGAGCTGTGTCAGATGAATGTGTCATGTGCACTCCCAGGGTGGCTGGCACAAACATTGATGATGCACCCTGTGGCATTGCATACCACCTGGCAGTTGACCAATGGGTACCACTTTCTATTCATGTAGGTGGCCCCCTCTGGGCCAGGTGGTGTGCGTATGGCCATGTGGGTGCAGTCTATGGCCCCAATCATGCCTGGCATATGTGCCACCCTGTGGAAGTCCTGCATGATTGCAGTATGCTCTGCCTGTGTGCTTGGGAATCGTATGAACTCCAAAGCATGTGACAGCAGGGCATTGAGGAACTGTGTGAGGACATGGGAGGTGGGATGTGGCCGACTGGGTGATTCCAGTGGTTGCCCCATTTGATTTCTGGAAGGTGCCCATGGTGAGCAGGCACATTGCTGCTGTCACCTTGTTCTCCACTGTCACAGTGTGGCTCCTTCTGGTGGGTGCCTGCAGCTCATCATCATCATCACAGAGCTGCCTCAGGATTGCCTTGTCCAGTTGGTACCGGCCCATGATCTCCTCATCCTCGTAGTCATCAAAGGTGAGGTGGGCATGGTACCATCTGTGTTGGGCATACTGCCATCGGGCCCTTTCTTGGCCACATTAGTGTTCTTCCTTCCTTCTCACACCCTTTGTTACTGCATCCATCACAAATGGCCCTGCATCCATCACAGTCAGTATCTCTGGCTTGCACAACTGCTGTGTGTGTGTTTGTGCCTCCTTTTATATGCTCAATTCTGTCTGGAGCATTCTGTGGGTTGCTCCTGACTTGCATCATGCTTTTCTGCTGAATATGCCATTGTGCAGCTTATTCATGGGAATGCCCCCTTGTACTTGTGCTGCATATATTACTGTTGTACATATGTGCATTGGATGTTGCACTGCACATTCACATTGGTTGAATATGGTTCTGGGGTGCATTTCTGTGGTTGCGCATGCACAACTCAGTTGTGTGTTGTGGAAATCCTCCCAGTATCAGGGCCAATGTGGTTTCAAATAGCAGAAATGGTCATTAAAGGCATTAGCTTTTGTATTAAGGGTAGCATCATTTATACCATTGATGTCTATTTTAGTTGTTGAGGCTGACTGTTTTGGATTAGTAAGATTGTTGACCCACTTCCTAAAGCTCTTTCAGTTACACAAATTTGCAGTTTGTTGTAGTTTAAAATATGAAGCGCCTAGTTTTAATGGACTTTTAACATTCATTATAGAGGCACCTGCAGTGTTTCCAGTCTGCAATAGAACTTGTAAATTTAAATTTGCAAAAGTACTTGGCCAGGATAACTGGCCAGTCCTGGTGGGGTAACTTGGCCAGGTTTTTCAGTGACCAGCTTGTGCAGAAAAAACAATGTACTTAGTAAAGTACATAAGAACGGCTTCCATAATGAACATATGATGATGAGAATTCAAAACTATGAAATGTATTAAAACAAGCAGCAAGAAGTATATGTTTTTAGAGAAGGCTTCCCTAATAAGGTGATGGGATAGTCATGAAATGTTGGCATTAATGGTCTAAGTCTGAAACTTTTTGTAGTAAAAAACATTAAAACACATCTCTGGTGAGCAGGTCTGGTTATTCTATATCTGGGTATTTGTAAATTTAAATTTGTCCCATGCCTTGTCCTTAGCTTGTGCTGTACCAAATCTTGGATACATCCAGGTCCATGCTTGCTGATAAAGACTGGTGGTGGAACTTGAAACAACAGTTGCAGGGATTGTTAAAGTTTCCTTGAGTGGGAGAAATTTTCTGGTAGCTTTGAAAAAGGCTATCATGTAAATCCTGCTTAAGAAGCAGTCTTAAGAGCCAATCAACACCGCAAACTATTAGTCTTTTATGTTTGTCATCTACATGCTACCATTGGAAAACCTATCAGGAAGTACATCATAGGGTATAATTGCTATATAGATGATACCCAGTAGTACTTCTCCTTGCACCTAAACAGGACTAGGGTGATTGCTCAGTGCTGTATTTGAAGAGGTGCTTTGCTGAAATAACTGGATGGATGGACTTCAACTGGCTGTCTTTAAGTCCAAGTAAGATGTAACTGCTTCTGGTTGGCTCAGATATCTGTTCTCTACTTTGAAAAGTAACCTCAAGCTGGCATCCTTTGATGGTGTTCAGCTTGTGGGTGAATGAGCAGTCAGGAACTTGGAGGTAGTTCTTGATGAAAAGTTGACCCTAGAATTTCAGATGTCTACAGTATTCAAGAGCTGCTTCTACTATCTTAGGAGCATCACCATGTGGTGGAATTTCTTAGAACCTTATGATTTGAAAACACTAATATAAGCATTTATCTCCTTGCATCTTGATTACTGTAGTGCACTCTGTTAAGGCATACATTGTGATCAGGCCCAAATCCTGCATCTAGTGTAGAAAACTACAACTTGCCTTCTGAGCACGGAAAGATGATCTGATCATATTATTTCACCACAGTGTGATCTGCTCTGGCTGCCAGTTTGACAGAAGATTGTCTGCAGGATTATTATTTTGACATGCAAGGCTCTGAATGGATTGGGTTCCTACCTACCCTACCTAGTTTCTTGAGCTCCTAAGCTACCACTGCCCAGGTAGAGTTCTCCATATCAGAGATATGGAGCTACTCATAGTCCCTCACTCAAGATTAAAATCAACAGTGGACATGGCATTCTCAGTTGTAGCCATGGTCTTACGGAACTCCCCTTTGCTAGCCATCAGGATAATTCATAGCTTGAGTCACTTCAAGGTTATAGTTTGGAGGTGGCTTTTTGGCTCTGCCTACCCTGTTTCCGTCACATAAATTAATTACAAAGAAATTATTCTGTTTTACCTTTGTTGTTTTATTAATCTTTTCCATTTTAGGGAATGGTATGTACAGTGCATCTTTGATTATCTGCCCAGTTTCATAGAGGAAAAACTAGGCAGATAATCAAGGGTGGTAGATAACTGAGGATGGGAAATAATAAGGGTCAATCCACTAGCAAAATTTAGTACAAACAAAATTTGGTGTATAATCGAAGGTGGCAGATAAAAGAGTGGTGGACAATCAAGTGAGCATAGTATGTCTGATTATTTATTTATGATCTGATGTTTTAATTGTATATTTTTCAGCTGATTGCAGAATGCTGGGCATTGCTAAGAATGTTGTTAAATAAAAAAAGCAATTCCTATGTTATGCAAGTTGTTTTTCTTATCTTAGCTGCTATTATCTGTTTATAGTTTCCTTTTTGTTTTCTCTAGTCTGACTTAATAAAGCTATTCTTGTACAATTTCTGTGATGTACTTGCATTATTCATACATCATATATATATATATATATATATATATATACACACACACACGCACATATATACATATATATAAAATTATCGTACTATAAATTAAACCCTGACTGTCACTGATGGGTGAAATCCATCCACTATTTTTGCATAGTTTTTGTGGTGAAGTTTAAAAACTTATCAAAGTTCATCCTTACTGAAGAATAATACCATGTGGAAACACTTTTTAGACTGCCCATTGCAAAGGGTTAACTAAACTTTGTTGAAACTTTACTGATTCAGTCTGCTATGTATAGCACAGCTGCAGCTGTAAAAGAAGTAAAAATTTTAACCTTTTCCCCACACTCAGAGCATAGTTCCCCCCAGTACCCATGGTCTCAGTAAGGATTGTAAATGCCTCCTTCCTACTAACCCACTTAGCACCTCCAACTTCTCCCCTCCTCCTCCAAAGTCCCAACAATAAAGACACACCCCTTCTCCCCAACCCACTGAATATCCCTGCTCCCACCCTGATCCCACAGGATTCCAATATTAATGAATAATCCCTTCCCCATTTCCCACTTAACACTCCAAATCCCCCTCTTACTCTACCTTGGGTGAACTGACTTAGAAATGAAGAATCCATTCATTAGGAGCTAGAGAACTACAGTAACTAGCACAGCCTTCCTGTTAGCATTGCAACCAGTGACAAGTTAAAGTATACCCAAATACGTCATGATATATTGCAGTATAACATATGGATCTTCATAATACTGTAATACTATTAGAAAGTGAACTAAAATTTTCCCATAATACCATCATTGGAATCCATCGATAGTATTACAAGATCTTGCAATACTGGCAATGGAGCTGAAATGATAAGTGTTATGGGAAAGAATACTCAGCTCACACCTGAAAGTAAAGAGAAGACTGTCATGCCTAGAGTCAGCCATCGGCTGCCAAAAAATATGCCCTCTCCTCATGTCTACAAACGAAAAATAAACATTTAAAACTCACGTCCACATATTACAAAAAATGACAAATAAGGGACTGTAATTTCTCAGCTACAATACCATTTCAGGGTTCTAGGGACATGTAGGAATCTATCGACTTTCGCTCTTGAGGTTCACATGTCCCCACAACCTCTCAATGTTATTATAGCCTTGTACTACACAGTCCCTTATCTATTTTTCTTTTTATAGCGCATGAAATCCTATTCATATCAATGGATTTCCTGTGATACATGATAATATATTGCATGTATTAGGATTTACTGTACTTCCACTTGTCACTGACTTCAGTATGAAAGTGCAAATGCAGACAGCTCAAATACTATGAACATGCTTTTACTTTTTGGTTTTTTTATTGTTTCTGCTCCCCATCCTGGTTGACCCTTCATTTTGCCTGACCTCCCAGCCTCATCACCCGGACTTCCACCAAGGTTTACCTTCTCCCGTAGTCCCCCATGGCTTGCCCTCCACGGCAGAGTGGCAAGGAGTCCCTAGACCCACCAGGGCTTGATCCAGATTTCAGGAGGCACCTGAGTTGTCAGGTGCACCTGTGGATGCCAGCAGTTTTCCAGCACAACCAGGAGATTTTATGTTTTTCTCCCTTGGGAGACGTTTCGTGCACTGACATCAAGGCATGCGCACCAATGTCTGCCACATCTCCCCCACCTCTTGGAGCTTGGTTTGCCTTTCACTTGCCTTCTGCCAGGGGCTGATTAACCACAGAGCTCTTCCCCACCCTCCACCCAAGAGGAAGAAAGAGGTCCGACCTATGCTCAGTCCTCCTCCCTTTGTCCAGCCCTCTGACACTTCAGACTCACTTCTGAACCAGGGACATTCATGTCACAAGTGGAAGCACTACTGTGTGCCGGCAGGCTGGCTCATGCTTTTACTTTTATTCATTCAGATGGTGGCCAGCTAAGGTGGTGAGAGGAGGGCTGAACCAATCACTGTCTCTGGCTCATAATAAGTGGATCCTTTCATTTTTAAGTCAGCACACCCAAGTGAGTGGAGGGAGAAGGGTGAGAATAAGGGTGGGTCAGGGAAATATGTTTTTTTCTTCATTATCAGAACTGTGTGGGGGAGGGTAGCAGAAGGGGAAAAAGACTTTTTTTTTATTTTTATTTTACAGTTTTTGGCCAGGAAAGAAACTGTAAGCCAGGGCTTTTTTCCTGGTGCAGCCTGGGAGCATAGTAAAGTTAAATGACTTGCTTATGGCCACATTGTATACAAGTGGTGACTGTGGGATTCAAACCCAGTTTTCCAGGTTTGCAGCTTAGTGCTATTAACCACTACACTATACAGCCTCCTAACTGGTAGCAGAAGGGGTTATGTCTTTATATTTGGGGTCATGCAGGAAGGAGGGTGGAAATTGGTGGTGCTAGGTAGGTTGGGGGAAGAGGTTTCCCAATCTGTTTACTGGGACTGTGCAGAGGAGGGTTTTTTATATAAGGGGGGGATTTAATGCTGTTTTTCTTTGTTTAAACAGGTATTTACTTGCAGGGTTTTGCTTTCATGGCATACTGTAGGCAGGATTTGGGAATGGGTGGTTTCCACCAATTAAATCCCACTATTTAGTCCTGGTGTACAAAAAAAATGTTTTTAAGAAAACAAGATGGAAGGGGTTTTCAGACATCCAAGAACCACTCCCTGCACTCCCTGTCTCTGCCTCTATATCATTTGATAGTGGTCCCTGCAGGAAAAGTAAATCAAACTTTGCCTACTTCGTGAAGCCTTTTGGCAATGTGCCCTATTTGCAGGTGCTTCATTAGACATTCTCAAAAGGCAAAGTCTGCCACTTTGTCACATCTCTGCTGGCAACATTTTACTTTGCAGCATTTCTATCTGGGACTTCACTTGTGTAGGGAACAGGTTACAATATATTTGAAAATCTGAACCTGCTTCTAAGAAGCAGTACCAAGGTAGGCTCAAACCATCAGTGAAAGAGGGTAGAGTTTTTCAAGGACATGGTTATTCCTATGTTCTGCACCTCATACTGACAATAAGAATATGTAAATTGGGTCTGTGAATCAAGTAGTCCTGAAGGTGTATTTTTTTATCAAGTGTATAAGGGGTACACGCGAGAAATAATAGGCCTATGATAAAGGGGAACTGTCATATGCAGGATTTTTTAATGTCTGAACGCCCATAGAAAGTTAATTTAAGTGAACCATTTTGCTTATCTGTGAGTATTTGCAGTCCAGAGTTATTCATATGTAAATCAGCCTGTAATTAAGGACTGGGGGCAACCATCTGTTTTAGGACCCTGACAGGAAATGATGTCACTGAAGGTCTTGGCTCCTCTTTGGCTGTAGGTTAAATAGCAAATTGTCTGTTTTATTAAGTGTGTTTTATGGTGTTATTACAACACTTTCTACATTCATAACAATTGCTTTGTATGTGCATTGGAACTAGTGAGTTATCATCTTTACATTTCAAACTGTTAGTAAAAATAATTCATCTTCAGGATTGCTTTAACCTCTAGGCTATACTTTGAGCAGATCATCAAAAATGAGAGGTGTCAAGGCTGGCTCTGTGTTGCCGACAGGTTGTGGGGCCCCACATCAGGATATCTAACCCTGGCTGAGTTTATGTCAGTATAGATTTCTGGGGCTGCCATAGCACAGGCTTCTGTCTTTTTCCATTCCCTCTCTAACAGCCTTTTTTCTTACAATTATGAGTGTGAACTCAGGTCTTCAAGATGCAAATGTGGCTCCGTACCTATTAGCATCATGGGGCCAGCCTTGACATGTGTAGTTTTTGATTATTAGCTGGCGGTACAGCCTTGAGAGCTGTGAACAAATTTCATTCATCCAGCAGAATGGATTTTGATTCCAACATGCTCTGCTTGTGTATCGTGTGACCAGAGCAAGTCACTTAAACCCCCTGTACCCCCAAAACACACCAGGAACAAGCTGTAGCTCAGTGTGTCTTTCCTGGACAAAGACAATAAAAACAATCTGAGCATGTGTTATGATTCAGAAAATATTATGCTCTTTCTATCCAGATTTGACTTGAAAAAAAAATAGAGCACAATTACTTGTTTATTAATTGCAAAAACACTTAGATGGACAACATTGTTAAAACATGCCTAACCTGAAATACATTATTAAAATATAGAATGATATATGAGTGGGTGTGTGTAATCAAAATTTTAGACACACACCAGAGGTGTGGATGCTACATAAAAGCATCCACACCGAGGATGAGTAATAAAATTCTTTTACACACACACAGACATGCACTTGTCACACACACACACACACACACATGCACACACACACACACATATTATTTAATTAATGGTGATACTTTTTTTCCCTTTCAGCACAGTTCAGTTAGTGCGGCATTTATGTCAGTGATAGACACACACACATACTCATGCATACACACATATGCATACACACACACACACACACATAAACACATAAGCACAGATACACACACACACACACACACACACACACACACACACACACACACACACACACACAGTGACTAGTTCTCCCTTTGTTCTGTTGTTTTTTTTTTCCTTTCTTTTTTTACATTACAGTGGAAATGGCATTATCACTGGCCATATTGGCATTGCCGTGGACTGTAAGACACACTCGAAGGGTATGAGTGGCAAGATCAACCAGATTGATTTTTTTCATTTTCAGGGCAGGATCAAAAAGATAGATATTTAAAAATATTTTAAATCTTACAGTACTTGCCTTAACAGCGTGAAGCAAAGCTTGAGTGCCAGTACTGGTGCTCATTAATGGGGCTGTCATTTTGGGCAAGATGTTCAGCTCACCCACAGAAAAACTATGTGTCAATTAGCTTTCTGTGGTTGCGCTTGATTGACAGGTGCTGATAACAACCTCCCGGTTGTAACCAAAAATATCATCCAGAAGGTTGTAACTGGAGATAAATGTGCCGTTATCTGTATGTAGATATAAGTGGGCAGTATAGCGCAGTGGTCTAAGGCTCTGAGCTGCAAATCTGGTGACATCCAGCAGACCAGACCTGGGTTTGAATCCCACAGCTTCCACTTGCATACTGTGTGACCCTGAGCAAGTCACTTAACCTCCTTGTGCTCCCAGGTCGCTCCTGTAAAAAAGCTTTCAGCTTAGTGTGCTATACCTGGTTAAAAAAAACAAGTGCCATTATCCATGTGTAAAGAATGATCGCCATTAATTAAAAAGTATTTTACTTCTTTTGATGAAGTTAAAAGTATAATAGTTTCTTACTGAAATACTTTGGATTAAATGGGATTTTCTACTGTAACAATTCCAGAATTCTATGGGATTATTTTTAATAATAGTTTGAAATGTAAAGGTGATAACTCACTTGTTTCAATGCACATGCAAAACAATTATTATAAATATAGAAAGCATTGAAATTACAATGCTTTCTACATTTATAATAATGTGCATTGAAACTAGTGAGTTATCACCTTTAGATTTCAAACTGTTAGTAAAAGTAATCCAGTAGAATTCTTGAATTGTTAAAGTGGAAAATCCCATTCCACCCAGAGTATTTCAGTAAGAAGCTGTTATACTTTTAACTTCGTCAAAAGCAGTAAAACACTCTTTTCAATCAATCAATCAAAATCTTTATTTATCCATGCAGACATCATCGAGCAAGGCTCATTTGCAAGATGGACCTGGGGATAACAAGGTCAGGTACACAAGGAAAATCATTATATATAAAAAATATATATACACACATACACAATTATATATACACAATATACAAAATACATATGTATACGGAGGCAATAATGATACATAGGAGTAGGGTACAATACCTGAAAGGCATATTACAAAAGAAACATATACAGTTGTGAAGTGATAAGTGATGGGCCATTCACAAGATAGCATATTGTGGGAGAACCATATACAGATTGCAGCCCCCATGTGCAATTATCGTGCTGGTGCTAAAACTTGGGGAAGCAATTTAAAAACTGCCGGATGGTACAGTGGTGAGCAGGGAAGGGTAGAACCAGGTGGGGGGTCGAAACCCAGAAAAGTGTATATTATTAGGATCTTGGGGTCGCTTTTAGGAGTCAAGGTAAGGAAGTAAAAAGGTGGTAGAAGAGCTGGGATAAGGACTGGGTTGCCAAAGAGGGCTAAGATGGATACTAGGAACTTTGACAGGTAGGAGTATGACAATGGGCCATGAATACATATAGAAGGACAGAGGATAGGAATAAGATCCACAATATGAGTGAGATTACTGAGGATTGAGGGTTAGAAGTGGGTAGGATAAAAGAACCTAGGCTGGGATCATGGAAAGCAGTTGCAGGGCTCCTTAATGAGATGAGAGTAAAGGGTCTTGAAGGTATCGACACTGACTGGAGAACTCAGCTTCAATGATTTCTGAAGTTTGTTCCATAGAGAGGGCAACAAGGCACTTATAGCCGTTCTAGCAAAGCAAGACTTGACTTTGTGGACTCTTAATGAGATGGATGTAAGGCTTCTCAAGGCATACTTGCCTATTTGGTTTAAAGGGAGGCAGTCAGCAATGTATTGTGGAAGTTTGTTTGAAATTGCTCTGGGTGTCCATAGGGCAGCATTTCTGTTCCATCTACATTGGAGGGAAAACCAGCCCATGGCTGCATATAGGGAGCAGTGGTGAGTAGAAAAGGGGAGACCTGTGATGAATCTCAGAGATCTATGGTATAGCGTGTCCAGTTTTACGAGCTAGGAGGCAGGACACTGACTGTACAGGAAATCCACATAGTCTATCAGAGAGAGGAATGTTGTTTGGACCAGACGTACTTTAGCATCTCTTGTTAGAAAGTGGCTGATCCTAAAGAAAAGTCCCAATCTTTGCTTTAGTTTTTTTAGAAGATCCTCTGTATGATCTATGTAGGATAGCCTATGATCCAGCCACCCTCCCAGGTATTTGAATTTATTAACGAATTCCAATTGTTCTCTAAGAACTGAAGAAATTTGCAGTATTAAGCCTTCATATGCTAGATTCACTGTATGTACCAGAGGAGAGAAAAGCACTGCTTTGGTTTTCTTAGCATTAAGTAAAACTTTTTTGTTTAGGAGCTGGTAGTTGAATTTGGTTTGCAGGCCACTGCATGCGGCTTCTGGGGTTGGGTGGCTTAAGTAAAGGTACTGTATCATCTGCGAACAGATGGACGTTGGCCCTGGTTATACAATCATCAATATTGTTGATGTAGATAGCAAACAATAAGGGACCTAATATAGATCCCTGAGGGACCCCTCTCAGGAGAGGTTTGAGGGTTGAGAATTTGCCTTCAGTCTTAACTTGCTGAAGGCGGTCAGAGAGATAGCTATTAAACCACCGCAAGGACAGTGAGACCAACCCTATTGCACACATAGAGGAGAGATGCAGTCTATGTTCAACAGTATCGAAGACCTTACTTAAATCTAAAAAGACAGCACAAACATAGTTCCTACTGTCCAATTCTCTTTGCCAATCGTCAGTCACCTTTGCGAGAGCTGTAATAGTACTATGTTTCACTCTAAAGCATGATTGGACTGGATTTAGGAGATTCATAGATTCTAGGTACAGTCGCAACTGATTGCTTACAACTTTTTTCAGTAGTTTTGACAGTACTGGAAGAATTGAAATTGGTCTGTAGTTGTTTAGATCACTAGGGTCTTCTGACTTAAAAAGAGGAATGACGTGTGCCATTTTCCTTGTGGATGGGATAAACCCTTGGGACAGGGACAGGTTAAATAGGTACGTTGTGGGCATGGCTAACACGTGCTGTGCCACTCTTAGGAAATAGGGGTCAATCGTGTCAGCGCCGGCACTTTTTCCAGTATCCAGCTTCAGCATCAAATCTTTAACTTCTTTGAGTGAGGTAGGAGTCAGGGAGAATCTTGGATCAATGACATGGGGTTCCATCTCTTTATCGCTAATCTGTTGATGTAGTAGGTTAGCAGGTGAGTTGTCAAATGCTAGGCCTGTGGTTGCGAAATGATTGTTGAAGGAATCCAATACTTCCAATCTATCACTAATGATATCATTGCCATAGATGATCTTGTCCAGTAGAGAGTTTCCAGGCGTATGTCCGGACAGATCTTTGAAGGTTTTCCAGAATTTAGTTGGATTCTAGGAGGCAGCATCAAATTCAGAGCAGTAATAGGCAGCTTTAGTATCTCTGACCAATTTTGTGCAACAGTTTCTTGCCCTTTTAAACTGGCTCCAGTCCGAGTGGTTCTGATTTTTCCGTGCTTTTTCCATAACTTATCCCTCTCTAATAAGGCAGATTTTAGTTCTGATGTAAACCAATGACACTTTTTTTTTTTTTTATAAATGAGCTTTAATAATTGGGGCATATTTATTTAAGGCCCAAAGAGAATTTCATTGAAAATATTATAAGCTGATTGTCCCATTTTTGCCAGGTAGAAATCTTGCAATGCATGGAGTGTTTTAGTTCGTAGATATAAGCAGGTAAGTCAAAATTGTGTCTAGATCTCTTAGCTGAGAACTTTGGTGCAGGTGAAAGTTTACTGAATGATCTTACACCAGCTATGAAGCAGTGATCACTTATGTCATTGAAAAAAAAGCCATCATGGGAGAAGAGATGCAGTTTACTCACTAAGATAATGTCCAGCAAAGAGCTATTGTCAGGATTGTTTTTGTTAATACACGTAGGCTCATTGATTAGTTGCGTTAGTTCACGCGTATCACAAAAGGACGAGAGAGGTGTTGAGGAATTTGATAGCCAGTCAAGGATAAGGTCTCAAAGAATAATTGTTTCTAGTGACTCTTGCCCAATGAAGGTGTTGATATGAGAGAATATCTGAAGACTGGAAGAGGGGGGTCTGTAACAACCTATTATACGCAGAGACAAGATAGGTGAGAATGCACCCTTACGTGAAAGACATTCAAATTCATTTACGACTGTTGTTGAGTCAAGACAATGCATTGTGAATTTATCCTTGACGTAAATGACTATCCCTCCTCCTCTGGAGTGCCTGTCTGCTCTAAATAGCAGGTAATTTGGGATATTAATCTTTCTATCAGGGGTAGTTGGTCTAAGCCAGGATTCAGAGATCACCAAAATATCTGGTGTGGTATGAATGACTCATGCCTGGATCATAGATGTCTTTTTTAACAGGCTGCATACATTAACATGCAGAAAGCTCAAACCTTTGAGTTTGGCTAGGTCAGCAGGTGATGTAATAGCATTTGGGGCCCAGGATTGAGCTCTACATTGCCTCAGCATATTAGTAGAAGAAGCAATAACTTTTTTAGGGCAGCAAGTGTTAGATTCAGAATTCTGATTTTACTTCGTTTGTGGTGGGTGGTATCTTGGGCTGGCAAATCTCTTCATATAGGGTTCTTCCAGTGTAGTATAGCATAGACTAACACTTTGATGGTAATGGTCAGTGCAAGTCCATCTTTAGGTAGGACAGGTGCCATGTATTGCATAGGTAAATCAGTTCTAGTTCCAACAACGACAGTACATCAAGAATGACACTGCAAAAGCGGGAAGTTATATACACTTAAGAAGCCCTGGGGACAGAATGGTAGCATCTCATAAACTCTATACGCCATTGTTGGGGGAACCTGATCTCTGCCATATGGCATGAAGAGGATGAGGAGGGCCCAGAATAAGAGAGTCTGAGCAGCCCACATGGTTACCAGTAAAGGTTTGAAAACAGAATTATCAAAGAGGAGGTATCACCCTCAAGGAGAAAGAGAGGCTCACTTTAAAATTCTATAGATGAAGGGCGGAGAGATAAGATCAGAGTTTGTTATGTCAAAGGACAGGATAGGGAGCATGAAGTGGTATGGTTTTGAAAGGGGTGTGGGAGAAGTGTATAAACATAGAAACATAGAAGTTGACGGCAGATAAGGACCGCAAGGCCCATCCAGTCTGCCCATTTCTTTTTCTACCTTATAAATGTGCCATCGGCCTTTGCTCTGTCAGTGACCTATCTATTCATAGTCATTTGTATTGCTCCCTTATGCCTATCCCATGCCTGTTTGAAGCCCTGCACTGTATTCATAGCCACCACTTCTTGTGGTAAGCCATTCCATGCATCTACCACCCTTTCTGTGAAAAAATTTCCTCACATTCCCCTTAATCGCCTCCTCTAATCTCATGCTGTGTCCTCTTGTCCTGCTATTTTTCTTATATTTAAACATGTTAGACTCTTTACCTTGTTTATGCCCTTAAGGTGTTTAAATGTCTCGATCATATCACCTCTCCCTCCTTTGCTCAAGGGATACATATTGAGCTCCATTAATCTGTCCTCATATGTCTTCTGATGCAGTCCTGCACCATTTTGTTTGCCCTTCTCTGGACTGCCTCAATTTGTTAATGTCCTTGTGAAGGTGTGGCCTCCAATACTGCACAGTACTCCAGATGGGGCCTAACTAATGTCTTGTACAGAGGGATTATTACTCTCCTCTTACGACTTGTGATACTCCTACTAATACACACCCTAACACCCCCTAGCCTTACCTACTGCTTTAGAGGTCTGCTTGATGATTTTAGGTCATCAGTGATGATGATGCCCAAGTCTCTTTCTTCCTTTGTGACTGCTAGCAACTCCTCCCAGCCTATAAGTGGCTTCAGGGTTTCTCTTCCTATGTGCATGATTTTGCACTTCTTTGCATTAAATCCCAGTTGCCACTCTTCTGACCATTCTGCTAGTTTATCCAGATCTCTTCTCATTCTGCCCACCCCATCTGGATCATCTACTCTGTTGCAGATCTTGGTGTCATCTGCAAACAGACAAGCCTTACCCTCTAGTCCATCTGCGAGGTCACTAATGAAGATGTTGAATAGGACTGGCCCCAGGACTGATCCTGAGGTACCCCACTTGTGACTTGCATCTCTTCTGACTGTATACCATTTACCACCACTTCTGTTTGCCAGTCAACCAGTTTGCCACCCAGTTGACCAACTTCTGACCCACCCCGAGCCTACCTAGCTTATTTATCAATCTTCTATGTGGAACAGTGTCAAAAGCTTTGCTGAAGTCAAGGTAGGCGACATCAACTGCTCCCCTTGGTCCACCACTCTGGTTACCCAGTCAAAGAAATCTATGAGATTAGTTTGACAGGACCTTCCTTTGTAAACCCATGCTGTCTTGGATCCTGTGCCCCTATGGATTCCAGGTGTTGCACTATCCTTTCCTTAAGGAGTGCCCATAATCTTGCCCACTACTGAGGTAAGACTGACAGGTCTGTAGTTCCCGCCTCTCCCTGCTACCACTCTTGTGGAGTGGGATCTCATGAGCCCTCTCCAGTCTTCTGGGACCTCCTGTGCTCAGAGACTCACTAAACAATTCTGCTAATGGCTCTGCTAGTTCCTCCTTAGCTCCTTAAGTACCCTGGGATGTATGCCATCAGGTCCCATTGCCTTATCCACCTGAGCTTAGCAAGCTCTTGTAGGACCCTTCTTTTGTGAAGGAGTAGTGCTCACCTCCTTCCCCCCTGTGTCCATGATGCTGAGCTGTGGGCCCTGCCCTACCTTCTCTTCAGTAAATACTGAGCAAAAGTATCTATTTAGGATAGATGCCTTTACAGGGTCCTCTCTCCTCACATGCTCCCTTTTCTCCATTAAGCTTAGCAATACCCCCTCTGGACTTTCTCCTTTCACTAATGTATCTATAGAAAGTCTTGTCACCTTCTTTTACTGTTCGTGCTAGTGTTTCCTCAGTTTGGGACTTTGCCTGCCTTACTGCCTTACCTGCTTCCCTTAGGGCAGTTTGGTATGCCTCCCTATCTTCATCCCGCTGTGTTCCCTTATATTTTCTGAAGGCCAGCCTTTTGGCTCTGACCTTTTCTGCTACTGTATTTGAGAACCAAAGTGGTTTCCTTCTTCTTTTGCACTTCCTTTTCTGTCTAACACCATGGGATGTTGCTTCAGTATTGTATCCTTAATGCTTGCCCACTTTGCCTGTACCTTCTCACCTGTGTTTCTTTTGCCAGGGCTAGCTTAACTCTGTTGGCCATCTTATCAAAGTCAGCTCCTCTGAAGTCCCATATTTTTGCTTTGGAATGGGATGATTTAGATGTAGTAGCCAAATTGAACCATACCATGTGATGGTCACTGGCCCTCAGGTGACCTTCTACCTGGAGATCTGTGATCCCTTCTTTGTTAGTCAGTACTAGATCTAGGATAGCCCTGTCTCTTGTGGGTTGCTGTACCAGTTGTTTGAGGCCTCCCCTGCAGGAATCCACTATGAGTCTAGTTCTGGCAGATGTTCCTGCTGGTATTGACCAATCTGTATCTGGCATGTTGAAGTCTCCCATTATCAGAACCTCCCTTTAGCTGTCATGTTTTGTATATCTTCTAACAGTAATGTGACTATGTCCTCCCTCTGGTCTGGGGGCCTGTAGACAACCCCAGTTCTTATGGCTGTCCCATTTCCTGTTTCCAGGGTGACCCACAGTTCTTCTGGCTCCTTATGTGTATTCTGAATTTCTGTAGCTTTGATATTTTCATTAACATACAGGACCACCCTCCCCTCTTTTGCACTTCGTCTCTTCTGAACAATACATAGCCAGGTACTGAAGTCTCCCAAGTGTGGTTACTGGTAAACCACGTCTCACTAATTGCTACTATGTCCAGTTTAGCCTCTGACATTATTGCCTGCAGGTCTGGGATCTTATTTCCAGGCTGTGAGCATTTGTGTACATGATTTTCCATTGGCCAGATTTTGGTGTGTTAGTTGTTGGGTGAAGTTTGGCATTACCCTGTGCATCGTATGGGGAGACAAACCTTTTTCTTACCTGGTGATGCAAATGAATGGCAAACACGCTGAATTCCTGTTTGACCACTAGCTGAGGGGAGGGTGTTCTTCCCATTTGACGTATGTGCTGCACCTCTCCCCATTTGCTAGTTTAAATATTCTGCAAAGACGTCAAACTTCTGCCCCAATGCACTGGCTCCCTCTTTAGTCAGATGCAGTCCATCAAATTTAAAGAACTTTCGCTCCCCAGAACTGTTGCCAGTTCCTACAAATCTGTGTCCTTTTCATGGCACCAGCCCTTGAGCCACGTGTTTAGCTCCCCTGTCTCCCCTTCTCTGACCTTCCGTCCATCTGCTCCCTTCTCCCAGACTGGCAGGATCTCAGAGAAGGAGATGCCGGACGAAATAGATGATAGTTTGTCACCCAGCCTAGTCAGGTGTTCCTTGGTCTCCACAACTGACCGGCTGGCGAGATCATTAGTCCCTATGTGTACTAGGACATCAATGTTTTCTCCTGCTTTGTGAACAATTTTAGCAATGCGGTCAGTGTCTCTCCATGCTGATGTACCTGGGAGACATCTGACCATCACCCCTGGCTGGAGATGGGTATCAACTCCCTGAATCATGGAGTCTCCTATGATCAGAAGTTTTTTGGATTTCCTTTGTGCTTGTTTAGTTTTGGTTCCTGATTTGGGTGAGTATTGTTGTGCTAGCTCCTGTGCCACAGTGTCCTGCTCTGCAGTGTCTTCTGCCTCTTTATTTGATTTCAGAGATAGAGGCAGATACCTGTTTGTAGTGTTTATATGGTTTTGGAGGTAATGTGTTGGAGAGTAGAGGTGATGGGGCACCTGATTTGCTCCTCCTAACCACCTGCCAACCTCCTGGACCAACTACCCTCTGCGGTCGAGGTTTTTCTGTTGGATGCTGGGGAAATGGTGGTGGTTCTTATAATGTATTTCCTCTTCAATATGAAATTTGAGGCGTGCAATCTCTGCCCATGCTGCCTGGAGCTGAGACCTAAGATCTCCAAAGGCCCAGCATGAGGACAGTGTCCTAAATCTTGTAAGACTGTCCTTCTGAAAATTGTTCCACAGTACCTGCAGTTAATGAAATCCATTCCAAATAAGTTGCTGGGTTTGTAACCTAGTCAGAGTAATTAGAAGAAAAAAAATGCAAGTAATGGTTTAATTGTGCTTTGTTTAACTTGTTATAACAAGTTAAATTACTAGTGCCCTTAAATGAGATCACCTTGTGGAGGCCCCACTGATCCGCCCTTCCTGCTCTGCCACAGGAAATGTCACAACTGTGGTACCCTATAAAAGGAGTGTAGCGTGGGGTGGTTGGGATGGGGTGGGTGGCTGGGCCCTTCCCTGCCTAAAAAGAAGAACCACGGACGAAAGAACAAGGAGGTAAGAGCAGAAACAATCAGTCAACAACAAATGCAGTAACCCTGAAAGCTTATCCTAATGTTAGATAAAACTGTAAAACCTGTAAAGCACCACCTGTAATAATTTCAGAGAAGATATCCCTGTAAGAAACACTTTGCTCCAGAGAAAAATAAAGCAGTAACAGAAGATATACCTTGCAAAGACAATTTGACTCAGAAGATTACAGCAGTAATCTGTTAGCTCACACCTGTCGGCACACCTTGTAATAATGCAGAAGAAGGTATACCAGCAACAACAATTTGAATCAGAGAAAAAATAAAGCAATGAAATGTTAGCAACAAACAGTAGCAATCCCTGTGAGTAAAAAATAAAAACACCACCACACAGTAAATCTGCTTAGCCAAACTAATAACAATCTGAAAGGGGGGAGGGTGGGCAGGCGAAAAGTTGTGGCTTTAGCCGTACCTTGTGCCACTGCGAGTCCACTTCTGTGGAGGCAGGCGGCGGCTAAGGGACCGCCGACCATCCACTGGCCAGGAGAACCTCAGCTGGGAGCTGAGAGCCCTGGTGGGCTGTTTCTCAGCTGCAGAGAGAAAGGCAGACACACTTTTAAAAGCCTGAAGAAGACAATGGGGTCAATAGCACAAGCGGGGGGTCCAATTAAGTAAAATAAAGGCAAGTGATTTAGATTGGCACCAGGCGCCTACAGCAACTGCAACACAGAAGGGCTATGATTAATAGCTCCTTCATGAGGAATTACAGGTCAACCAATGACAGCATTTACACAAATTTTAGTTTTAAACAGTGGAACCATCTAACATTTAAGTAACTAAACATTCAGAAGCTTTAAAACAGATGAGGCAGGAGAAAAAGCAAATAAAGACAAGCTGGTGTCCCCAGGACCAATCAGAAATGGAGCCCAAAAGGCACTCAGGTTCCGATTGGTTGCGGCTTTAGCCATACCTTGTGCCACTGCAAGTCCGCTCCTGTGGAGGCAGGCATAATTAATAAACAAGAAATTGTGTTTTGTTTTTTCTTTACAAGCCAAATCTCGATAGAAAGAGCGTGATATTTTCAGAATTATAGCACATGCTCAGATTGTTTTTACTGTCTTTGTCCAGGAAAGGCACACTGAGTTATAACTTGTTCCCTGGTGCATTTTGTGAGCACAGGGAAGTTAAGGGATTTGCAACAAACTGACAAAAATGTGCTGCACTCAGGACGAGGACAGGGTGTGAGTGCCGGCTTATGAGCCCTGCTGAACAGTTTAGAGTAAACCAAAATGCACTCGCACTCCAGAGTGAGGAGTGTCTCCTCCAATGAAGGTAACTCACCAGATGCACATTGAAAAGCAAAATTTGGTGAGTGCATATTGGTTTATTTTAAGTTAAGTGACTTGCTCTGGTCACACAATACACAAGTAGAGCATGTTGGAATCAAAACCAATTCTGCTGGATGAATGAAACTTGTACACAGCTCTCAAGACAGTACTGCCAGCTAATAATCAAAAACTACACATGTCAAGACTGGCCCCATGATGCCAGGCCAGTAGGCACGGAGCCACATTTGCATCTTGAAGACATGAGTTCTCATCCAAAATTGTAAGAGAAAAGGCTGAAAGACAGAAGTTGGTGCTGTGGCAGCCCCATAAATCTGTACTGACATGAACACAGCCAGGGTTAGATATCCTAATATGGGGCCCCAATACCTATTGGCAACACAGAGCCAGCCTTGAGATGTGTGATTTTTGATGATCAGCTGGCAGTATAGCCTAGAGGTTAAAGCAATCCTGAAGATGAATTATTTTTACTAACAGTTTGAAATGTAAAGGTGATAACTCACTAGGTCCAATGCTCATACACAGCAATTATTGCACATGTAGAAAGTATTGCAATAACACCTTAAAACACACTTAATAAAACAGACAATTTCCTATTTAATCTACAGTCAAAGGAGAGACAAGTCCCTCTGTGACATCATTTCCTGTCAGGAGCATTAAACAGGTGGCTGCCCCCAGCCCTCAATTACAGGCTGATTTACATATGAATAACTCTGGACTGCAAATACTTACAGATAAACACAATGGCTCACTCAAATTAAATTTCTATGGGCTTTCCGATATTAAGAAATCCTGTAGATGACAATTCCCCCCTTTTTTTTTGAATACTCTGTTTATTAAGAATTTTCTCTTACAAACAGCACATATATGACATACAGCTACAGACAATAAAATAAACAGACAGACATACATCCTAAATAAACTAGGAATACATATCCCATATTAACACATAACACATATTATCGCATATTATCACTTAGATGCAATTGAGTGTGCATTACAATCTATACTGCCATACATAGTCAAGTATCTGCATTTACCCACATGACATAATATCCAGGAAAGCCATTTCATTCTGTACACAATAAAAGTGCCAAAAACACATCTCAAGGAATAGCAAGTCGGCAACCAATAAAAAGAACTCATCCCCCTTAGTCAGGTGCCTGTTCTGGGGCCTAGATATTCAGCCCTGTTCAGAGCATTACATTTTCAGATATACTCAGGGACACCAGAAAGAGGTCCTACTCCCTCAAGAACACTGTCTCTTACAGCCCATGTAAGCCTTTCTAATGCAAGAGAGTGGATAACCATTGTCCGCCACTCAGTTACCATAGGCCCATTCCCAGTGACCGAAGTATTCTGCATATAGTGCCTTGCCAAAACTAAAAGAACTCTTATCCATCTCAGCAATGGCAACTACTCCTCCTCTCCTTCCACTACCTCCATCCTGAATAAACAAATCAGTGGATCCTGGATCAGCTGCCCTCCTGACAACTTATTCGCCTCCTGCACTACCCCCTTCCCAAAATTTAACCAAGACCGGGCATGTCCAGAAGCAATAAAAGAAGGTGCCCAACCCTTTGTTACACCCCCGGCACAGTGGTGATACCTCAGGATGCACTCTATGAACCACCACTGGGGGCCAGTATATTCTATGCAAAAATTTATAGAAGGCCTCCTTAAACTTATTACACACTATGATCCCCTCCGGCATCCCTAAGACTATCTTCCAGTTCTGTTCCGATATTTGTTGCCCCAAATCCCTCTCCCAAAGAGCCCTTGTGGCCCCCGTTAGGTCCGGCAAGTTCTGCTTATCTTGTTTAGCCACTTTTCCAATAAATCCTTTGGGATCTTTCTTAGCCTGACATACCATCTGCTCTATCCTGTTTTGGTGCAGTCCTCCCCTGTCTCCCATCCTCCCTACAAATGATTTCACCTGCAGGTACCAAAATAAATGCGATGTCCCCAACCTCATATCCCGCTTAATCCTATCAAACACACTTAGCTCCCCTTTCTCCAACAGAGTCCCTATATATGCCACTCCTCCCTTCTCCCTTTCTAAGAACCCCTTATCTTCCATCCCCGGCATGAAGAATGGGTTCTGCACTATCGGGAGTAGCACAGTCTCTCTCCGAGCCAATCCTCTCTGCCGCCACAGGTGGTCCCAAGCCTCTAATGTTTCCCCAACGAATGGGTCCCCACCCCCCAGAGCCCTGTATGCCCATAATCCCTTACAATGGAGGTAAGCTGTAAATCTCCCTGGGATCCCTCCCTGTTCCAGACCTACCCAGCTAGCCACATCTGGTCTATGAACCCAGTCGGCTGACCCTCTAAGCTGCACCGCCCTGTAGTAAGTACCTAAATCTGGGAAATTCAGTCCTCCCTTAGTCCTATCCGCCTTGAGCCTTTTCAGACTAATTCTGGGCTGCTTGCCTTGCCAAATAAAGTGTGAGAACCCCCTCTCTAACCGTTTCACATCCCTCATTGTTAATCTCAGCTGGAGCATTTGCATGGGATATATAATACGGGGCATAATATTCATTTTTATGACATTGATCCTCCCTATCCAAGACACAGGAAGTGGCGTCCAATGCTTGAGATCTGCCAGGACCATTTTTATCAGGGGGTAATAATTCATCTTATACAGCTCTTCCCATCTTCGCCCTATCCGGACCCCTAAATATTTAAAGTCTGTCTGAACTACCTTAAATCCCAGTCGCTGTGCCTCTTGACCAACATCTGGGAATCCTATGATTTCAGATTTCCTGATATTAATCTTATACCCGGAGAAATCTGCAAACCTCTCAATAATATTCATCAAGTGCCCCATGGAGCTGTGCAGATCTCCCAGGAATAGCAGCATATCATCCGCGTATAGCGCCACCTTATGCTCTCTCCCCTCCACATCCCTTACACCTACCACACCTTTATGTTGGCATATAGCTGCCGCTAAGGGTTCGATCACCAAAGCGAACAATAGGGGGGATAGCGGGCACCCCTGTCTCATACATAGAAACATAGAAACATAGAAACATAGACTTTGATGGCAGAAAAGGACCACTTGGCCCACCCAGTCTGCCCATTTCCCTACCTACTGGATAAGCTGCAGATTCTAGTTAACCAACAGCCTGCTTCCTGCAACCCCGCACTATAATTGCTTTGTGTCTGTCCCAAGCATGTTTGAATTCCCCCACTGTTTTAGACCCAACGACCTCCTCAGGAAGGCTGTTCCATGTATCCACCACTCTCTCCATGAAAAGAATTTCCTCACATTACCCCTGAGCCGTCCCCTCTATCTTTAAACTGTGCCCCTTGTTCTTACACATCTCTTTTTCTGAAAGATGCTACCCTCCTGGACTTTGTTGATTCCCTTGTGGTACTTGAACGTTTCTATCATGTCCCCCCTGTCCCTCCTTTCATCAAGGGTATACATATTAAGCTCTCTCAGTCTCTCTTCATATGGTTTCTGATGTAGACCCTGCACCATTTGAGTTGCCCTCCTCTGGACTGCTTCCATCCTGTCTATGTCCTTGCGTAGATGAGGTCTCCAAAACTGCACACAGTACTCAGATGGGGTCTCACCAACTGTCTGTATAGAGGGTAATCACTTCCTTTTTCTACTTGTGATGCCCTTCCTATGCATTCCAGTATCCCCCTGGCTCTCCTTACTGACTTCTCACATTGCTTACCCACCTTTAGGTCATCTGATATGACTACTCCCAGGTCCCTTTCCATTTTTGTTGTTGTTAGTACCTCCCCTGCTATTGTGTACTTTTCTCCTGGGTTTTTGTTTCCCGAGTGCATTACTTTGCACTTTTTGCATTGAATCTAAGTTGCCATATGTCTGACCATTCCTCCAACCTTGCCAAGTCCCTTCTCATCCTTTCTACCCCCTCTTGTGTATCAACTCTGTTACAGATCTTTGTGTCATCTGCAAAGAGGCATAGCATGCCTTTCCCTCCAGACCCTCTGCAATGTCACTTATAAAGATGTTAAAGAGGATTGGACCCAGTACTGAGCCCTGAGGTACTCCACTAACCCCCCTTTCTTCGGAATGTGTTCCATTCACTATTACCTTCTGTGTCCTGTTGTGCAGCCAGTTCGCTACCCAGGCTACCACCCTGGGACCCACTCCCAGGCTGGCTAACTTGATTATTAATCTTTTAGTGGACTGTGTCAAATGCCTTGCTAAAGTATAGGTAGGCCATATCCACAGTCCCTCCCTGGTCTATTACTTGGTCACCCAGTCAAAGAAGTCAATTAGATTAGTCTGACATGACCTTCCTACTGTAAATCATGTTGCTTTGGGTCCTGTGCCCCGCTGGCCTCTAGGTGCTCAACAATTCTTTCTTTCAGAAGTGATTCCATCATTTTCCCTACCACTGAGGTCAAACTTACAGGTCTGTAGTTTCCTGCTTCTGCCTTGCTCCCACTTTTGTAAAGGGAATCACATCTGCCCTCCTCCAGTCCTCGGGTACCCCATCCTGCCATGATTTGTTAAAGTGTGGTCAGTGGTGTCACTAGGTCCCCCTTAGTTCTTTTAGGATTCTAGGGTGAACTCATCAGGCCCCATTGCTTTGTCCACCTTGAGTTTTAGGAGTTCTTTCAGGACTCTTTCTTCTGTGAATGGACTGGTATTGACCCCCTACCCAGAGTGCTTCTATTGTCTGGTTTAGGTAACTGCTCCTCATCTTCTTTTGTGAATACTGAGCAAAAGTATTCATTCAGTATCTCTGCCTTTTCACTGTCTCCCTCTGCCCACCTCCCCTCTCCTTTATTAATCTTCACTATCCTCCCTTAACCTTTCTATGCTCCCTAATGTACCTATAGAAGGTTTTATCCCACTTTTGACTGAGTTGGCTATTTTTTCCTCGGTTTGTGCCTTTGCCATTCTGACTGCCTTCCTACTTCTCTCTGCTTAATTGATACAGTTCCTGTCGCGTCCCTCTGTGATTCCTTATACTTTTTGAATGCAGCCTTTTTCTCTTTAACCTTCCCTGCCACCTCTTTTGAGAACCATAGTGGTTTTTTACTCCTCTTTGTTTTCTTTATTTGTTTTACACAAAGACTTGTTGCTTCTATGATGGCAGTTTTGATTTTTCTCCATTGTTCTTCCACCTCTCCTATTTGGCCAGTTGCTAGTGCATTCTTCAGGTGTTCACCCATTTTCCAAAGTCAGCCCTTCTAAAGTCCAGTATCCTTGTTTTTGTATGGCTTATCTCCATGGTTGTGCTCATTGTGAAGCACATGTGCAGTGGTCGCTTGTTCCCAGATGTCTACTGACTTCTAAATTTGTGATCCTCTCTCATTTGAGAGTACCAGGTCTAGTATTGCTCCTCCCGAGTGGGTTCCAGCACTAGCTGTCTAAGGTCTGCTTCTGCAGGGCATCGAGAATGACCCTGCTCTTGGATGTGGCTGCAGTACATGTCCTCCAGTTAACATCTGGCATATTCAGGTCCCCCATCAACAGTATCTCCCCTTTTCAGCCATTTTGAGAATGTCCTCTATCATTTTCTTGTCCATTTCCTCCCCTTGAGACGGGGGTCTGTATACAACCCCTGTGCAGATTGCGATGCCATTCCCCATCTCCAAGGCAACCCAGAGTGCCTCTTGTCCTCCCCCTTTACTTTTTAGTTCTGTAGCTTTTATCCCTTCCCTTATGTATAGAGCTACTCCACCTCCTCTTTTGCCATCCCTGTCCCTTCTGTAGATTGTGTACCCAGGTATGTTGACATCCCATTCATGGTTCTCGGTGTACCATGTTTCTGTGACTGCCACAATATCCAATTGTTCATCTTCCATCAAAGCTACTAGCTCAGAAAGCTTGTTTCCCAGACTACGGGCATTAGTAGTCATTGCCTCCATTTAATGTTGGCTTGATCCTTTTTCCCATCCCTGCTCTTATTGCTCTTATCTATTTTACCATCTACCCCCATCCTGTCCTGTGTTGAGCTCTGTACCTCAGTGTTTACCCTACTACCTGCCCTGTTTTGTGGGGGGAGGCTTGACTTTTCCTGCCTTTTATCAGTACCTCCCCTTATCTAGTTTAAAAGCTTGCCAAGGAAGCATTTAAACCTGTCACCTAGGAGCTTGGTCCCCTTTGTGGACAAATGCAGACCATCATACCAGTATAGACCTTTATCTCTCCAGGTAGACCCCCAGTCCCCAATGAAGCCAAAGCCTTGTGCTCTGCACCAGTTTTGCAACCATTCATTAAACTGCATGGTGTGCAGTACCCTAGCCTCATTCCTGCCATGGACTGGTAGCACCTCTGAGAAGGTTACTGTGTTCTACCCATCTGAGGCCCCTCCCAACTCCACAAATTCATCCTGCACTGCACTGATCCCATGTTAGCTAGGTCATTTGTCCCAAGGTGGACAATGATATCTAGTTCTCTCTCCTGTGATGCTGCTTCTACAATTGTGAGGATTCGCTTCTTGTCCCTCAAGCCATGGCACCAGGCAGGCCTTACTTCCTTCTCTCCCTTCCCAGTTCTACCCCTAACAATTGAGTCCCCTATCAGTAGCTGTTTCCTTCCCTGTGGTGTCCCTTGCCACACTTTTGTGGGTCTCCCTTGTGGATGTCCTCAGCATTCTTCTGGGTCTCCACTGAGGGTGCCATCATAGAGGAACCTTGCTCTGCCAGAATGGCATCTAATTTGTGTAGAGGTACAACTTGGGGGCTTCACCTCTGGTCCACCACCCGCACCCTCCCAGAACCCACTGTGGTCCTAATGCTCTTCATACTCTGAAGCCTCTGACTCAGTGGTTGTGGCAGTGGTGCTCTTTGGGAGGGGGAGACCTCCTTAGTCCTTGCTAGTTCAGCCTGGAGGTGGGCAACCTCCTCTCTCAGAGCTGACAGTTGCCTACAAATAGGACAGCAACGCAGTTTCCAGAATGTTTCCTGGAAAACTGCTGCCCCACAGCCAGTGCATTGCACCACTCCCCACATGTCCGCTCCCTTATTCTATACAATATGTAATTATATATGTATTATTATTTGTTTTGTGTAACTACTCTTTATGCACATTGCAGGGTTATTAGGAATATGACAGTTCTTCCCAAGACCTATTGAGGAGTGATGTCAGAACCGAGTAAGCTATAGGAAATGCCATGCCTGGGGGGTGGGGGTGGGAAGGGTGGGTGGGTAGTGCACAGCCACTGGTGACTGTTAGAAACAATCAGAAACAACTGCTCCACCACCCTGGTGAGTACTGTCCTATAGTAATACAACTAACACCACAATTTACTAGACCACGGCTCCAACACAAACCAAACCACTCTACTGAGTCCAGGGATAAAAATGAACTCACTCCTCAGCCAACAGGACACTTAAAATGTTGCAAAAATATCCTTCAAAATGCTAGGTCTCAACCCCCGCACTCAAGCAAATTCAGTTGTATCTCACTCTGGTTATAAAATTACTACCCTTTTAAAAGAATCCTGCAATTCTCTGCTTAATGCCAATAAGGAAAAATACAAATAAAAATAGCCCTAACCCAACCTATGAATGAGTCCCCCAGTCCAAACCAGGCCATCACTTCAAAAAGATACTCCCATTCCACCCTATCAAACACTTTTTCAGCATCTAGGGAGAGCATCCCCATCCCTCCTCTATTCTGGCCAGCTTGCCATATGATGTTTAGCAGTCTTCTCACATTATGATAAGACTGATGCCCCCTGATGAACCCGATCTGGTCTGGGTGAATCACTTCTGGCAGGATGTTTTCTAATCTGGTGGCCAGAACCTTGGCCAAAATTTTCATATCTACATTGAGGCTGGAAATGGGCCAGTCAGCCATGCAATGTAACTCATTCTGTCCCCCCTTATGTATTAAGCAGATATTTGCCTCATAACAGGAATCAGGTAGCTCCGGGGCTCCCCCTTACTTTCTCTCTCCTTAAATACTTTACTCAGAGTATCTGCCAACTGCCCCCAAGATCCTGTAGTACTCGACAGGAAAACCATCTGGCCCACTGGCCTTACTCTCCTACAGTTTCTGTATAGCTCTTAAAATTTCCGCTCTTGAAATGGGTTGACCTAGCAGCTCCCTCTGTTCATCTGTAATCCTTTGCAGATGCACTTCGTCCAGAAACTCCTGTATGCATTCTTCCTTCCCACCATACTCCGCCCTATATAATCCCTCATAAAAGCTCCTAAAACAATCTGCTATATCCCTCGAGCTAGTGAGGACCTGTCCCGCCACTCCCTTAACCCTCAGTATCTGTGTAGGGCACCTACCCCCTTTCATTAACCTCACTAACATAGGCCCTGGCTTATTCCCCCATTCGAACACCCTTCTTTGGCAATAAAACCATGCCTTCCCAGTCTCCTCCCTTAATAAGGCATTGAGAGCCTCCCTCGCTGTTATTAAAGATCTAGCAGCATCTCCCCTTTCTCCTCCGCCTACCCGCTTCTCCAATTCCTTCACTTGCCTCTCTAGTTCCTCCCTCTTACTCCTACTCTGTTTCTTGATTTTGGCTATGTAAGCTATTATAGCTCCCCTCATGAAGGCTTTCCCTGCCTCCCAGAAGATGATACTAGAGATCTCACTCGCAGAGTTTGTCTCCACATATAGCTTCCACTGTTCTGCTAGATACTCCTTAAATGCCCATTCTTTGATCAAGTATGTAGGGAATTTCCAAGTGGCAGGTCTGCTTTCCAACCCCCTCCCCGATATCTTTAGAACAACCATTGCATGGTCTGAGATGAAAATGGGTCTGTGGGCTATCTTCTTAATCCTTCCCACCCATCCTCTGGGTAACAAAACATAGTCCAGGTGGGACCAGGTTTTATGGGGGTTAGAATAAAACATATATTCTCTCACACTGGGATTAACTGCTCTCCAACTATCCACCATATCTAAGTCTGCCATCCCCACCAACCATTGGCTCATAGCCTCTGTCACCCGCCCCTTCCCAGCAGAGTGATCCATGCATGCATCCATGGTACAATTAAAGTCCCCTCCTAAAATAAGCCCAGGAAATTGTTCCCTGACAAGCAGGCCCAGTAAGGAGGCATAGAACTGCGGGTTGTACACCTCCGGTGCATATACACAGCCAAGCGTGAGTGCCTCCCCCTGCCACGTTCCCTTGACAAAGATGTATCTGCCTTCCTTTGTATCTCTCACCACCCTCTTCACTTCAAACATCAGGCTGTTATGCAGTAGTATTGCTACTCCCCTCTTATGGGAGGAATAAGAGGCCGCTAAGCACTTTCCCACCCAATTTCGCACCAGCTTAGCATGCTCCACGTCCGTCAGATGGGTCTCTTGTAACAGCACCACCTGTGCCTCCCTCTGCCTCAGCACGGTCAGAAGCACTGTCCTCTTTACTGGGCTCGCTATACCTTTTACATTCCAAGAGATGACACTGAAGTTTACTGCATCACCCATCCCATCCTAAGCATCTTACCAGGTTCCAGTCGATTTCCATTTGATGTTTCCTTGCACACTTCCATTTTCTCATAACACTTTAAAACAGGCTTACATATTATCTTTGATTTTCAGGCAGTCGATTGCATCAAAAAAAAAAAAAAACAACCTCATAACTACAATAACAACTACAACAGTAGTAATTCTATTGAGAATAACATTTTTAACTTTGCAACCCTGACATATCTCCCTGCTCCCACTACTCTCCCCTCCCACCTTTGCCTTTTCTCTTTCCTCCTCACTCATCCTTCCCTCCATGGTCCCCCCTTTAGCTACACTAATTGCTAACATAGCACAAGTGTTTATTCAGAAAAAACAGATGATCAAATATACTCCTCCACAACTGAGATGCACGTCCCACTGCTCCTCCCAGCAGCCAAGTTCCCTTCATCCTGAAATCCTCCCCCATGTGGCCCCATCAAGACAGTTCGCAGGCCCAAGCCACCCGCCTGTCCCCCCTCCCTTCCACAGTCATCCCTGCCCCCTCCACCCTCTCACTCTTATCTGCTCACTATTCCTCCATCACTCCCCCTCTTCCCCCCACTTCAAGTAGCAATTATGCATCTCTTCCTTTCTTCTGGGCCCTATTTTATGACTCACAGCCATAGGTCCTCTCCGACTTCCCCCGTACTACCCTTCCTAGCTCACGCCCTGTATAGTGACCTGCTTTTCCCCAGAATGTTCTGGTACTTTTACCCTCTCCCGCCCCTCTAGAGGGGCGAGGGCAATGTCCCACTCTTCAGGCTATTTCATCCCCTTACTCACCGTCGTACCTTGAGTCTAACTCCCACTCCCCCTCCTCCCCTCATTTCTAATCTACCCAGGAAAAAGGATATGCTATCTGTTCTTCCCTCCCCCATCCCCCCCTGTCGTTGCCTTCTAGTATAGGCACTTCACCCCAACTCGACTCGGAGACAGGTTGATCTCCACCCTACACTTTCTCCCAGAATTTAGCCTCCACTCAAGAGAATAACAAAATGTGCACAAGTGCACACTATCCGGAGTCACTGATGGCAAAGAGGGCCCAAACCAGGCCATGCTGTCCACTGAGATGAGCCCAGCCCGCTCCCACTCCCCTCTCATATGTGGCAGGCCTCCCTCTCAAGGCCCCTCGCTCCATGATTTCATCTCCCTAAAACACCCCAATAGTGTATACGTCAGTGAGAGGGAGAGGTATGCACTACGGGCGTGAGGAGGACCCCGGAGGCCTAACAGTGCGCTCCAGACTTACTAGCCTTGAAAAGCCTGTTCTCATGATGCAAACACCCTGCTTCCAGTGCCTAACTATTCAACTTCCCCCCCGCACCTCCCTTCCACTATCTAGTTTCACCCCCATGCTCTTCCCTCTCAATCATAATAGTACCTCCCCCAGGTCTTGAATTGACAAAGGCAGCAAAAAGAGTGAAGCACAGAGGGACATCTAGGACATGAGGCCCAGGCCACACCATCTAATTACACGCACTAGGCCCACCCCCACTCCTACCTTACAGTACCAGGCATCAGACTCGAGGCCTCTCTCTCCACAGTCCAAACCTTCCAACGAGCACCCAAAGTCTATGTATCCGCAAGAGTCAAACAATCAAAAATAGCAGGGCAAAGGGAGACACACTTAAACCTCATCTCCAGCACTCATTGTCTCCCACTGCTCGATGGGTACCGACATCGGCCAGACCAACAACCATTTCTCCTTCCTCGCGGACCCCTCAGGTGGACAGGGTGCAATGGCACCAATAGCTCACATAAAAAACAGTTTCAAACTTTTAACAGAAACCGACAGGAATGTAACCCAACCAAAAGCGAACTCCATCCAGCTCAATCATCAGATTCATCCCAGCTCACCAACAGTCCTTCAACTCACTCTTCCCCTTAGGGCCTTCACAAATTCCTCCACTTTTTCAAGCTCCCAAAAGGAGTATGTCACCCCTTCATGTTTGATTTTAAGTGTGGCAGGGTATGCGAGGACATTTTCCACCTTTAGATTCCTCAACTGAGCCATGAGCCCATTAAATGCCTTTCTCTTCTTTAATAGGTGCGTCGAGTAGTCCTGTAAAAGAAACAGCCTATGGCCTTCAAAGCTCAAGGATCCCTTCACCCGGTATGCCTTCAGAGTCGCCTCCCGGTCTTGAAAATTATGAAAGCGCATGATGATCTGGCGGCGAGGCTGATCCACCGGCGGCCGTGGCATGACCGCCCTCTGCGCTCTTTCCATTTTCACTCGGCTGTTTTTCACATTAATGCCCAGCAACTCTGGTAGCACCCTGCTGCAAAATTCCAGGACATCATTCCCCTCCAGCCCCTCTGGCAGTCCTCTCAGGTGCAGATTCAAGCACCTGTGATAATTTTCTTGGTAATAAAATGCCTCCTTAAATTCCTTCAGCTCCTTCTAGAGGGCATGTACTTGCCCAGGGACCATTAGCACTTCATCCTCCAATCTCGAAATTCTTTCCTCGGTCTCCGCCAGCCTGGCACAATGCTGTGCTTGCTGCTCCAAAACCTCCTGCAGCCTGCCATCCAACTTATCCTCCAGCTTTATTAAGCGTGGTTCTAAGGCTGCAGTCACTTGCCCTGTTAGATCCTTTCCTAGCGCTGCAATCTCAGCAGCCGAAAGCGAGACAAGGTCTGCATTTTCCCCTACCGAGGCCAGCGTACACTTCTTTCCAGTTTTCCTGGTCGCCTGTTGACTCTTTGATGGCATGGGGATTAGAAATTCGTCCATTATGTCCTCCTCCACCTGCAGATACAGTTTTTGCCACTCTAGGGTGAGTAATTCTTTAAATTTATCTTTAATTAACAGCTACTCAGATGGAGCGAGTGAGAAATGTGACCGCTCAGTTAGCTGCTCATTAGCACCCCCGACAGTTCCCCTTTAAGAGTGACATTTTTATGTCAATCTCCCAGGTTTTCAGCCACCTCTCTTCAGCCCTCAAGGTGGCAATTTCCCAGCTCCATCATCCCACACACACAGGGCCACAATGGGACCATCAAAGTTGGACGTGAGACCCCTCTGGACACTTTACCTGGCCAACAGGCAGATGAGCAGAAGGTGAGAGGTCCACAGGCATCACTCTAACAGCTGGTGGTTTTCTATCAGTTTCTCCCCACAGGTGCCATTTTCAGAGTGGCAAGTGCATGCACATACATCTTGGCATGCAAGAAGCAGCTTAACCAGATCACCCAGACTCATATTGTACTGCTTCTCAGTTGAATTGCTACTTGGGAAAACCCAGATCGTGGTATTCACAAAGGGGTTGGGTTTCCTATCCCTGGATGACAGCATCCTGTGTGAGATTCAATCCTCCATCCAATGGCCCTGCAATGATCTAAGCTCAGGTCATGAATTTGAGTCAACTGCACTGCAAGCACTGTAGTAGCACTGCCACTGTACTGTCAGGCTTAAAATGTTATGATGTTCAGTTACTTTGGTCTGAACTTTTGATTCTCTTAACATACCATTATTAGTAAGTGTTCAAATCACTGACTCCCTTCCTCCACATGGTCTTTGTCCAGGAGTTAATTCTGGGTGACTGCATAACCACGGTGACCTTGGCATTAGCTTCAAAATTTAATTCTGAGTGGCTGCATATCCACAGTGACTTTGACATTACCTTTAGAATTTAATTCTGAGTAACTGCATAACAAAAGTGTCCTTGACATTGCCTTCAAAATTTGTTATCATTGTTGTGCCTAGGTGTGTTGAGATTGGAAATTAATGCTGGAGAACTGAGATATGATCTTTGAAGCATAATCATTAAAATGTAAATATGATTGAAGAACCAAATTTATGTTGTGGTGGTGGGTGGGGTGGGGGATTCTCCAGCTTTTAATCAAGCTACACAGCAATATTCCAAATTAATTCCATTTTTATTTTCCACTTGACCCAACATTTTGCTGTTGAGGCTTCTTTAAGGGAGTGTTACAAAACTTAAAAACATATTGCATGCAATTATGTACGGATTCATAATGTTAGATCCTAGAATTTCTTATTCATTGTTTAATACATATTCACGTTAACTACAGTCAGTAAAATAACACCAAACGCTAAATGTGTCTCAAATTCAGTTGGTTTCCATCTGTATCTCCTCCAACCCCCCCCACACACACACACACACACACTGGGAGAAGGCTGAAAATAGGCAGAATTACCTAGCCCTCCTTTCCTGGTCAACAAAAACTAAAGGAATAAATAAATATTCTATGTTTGAACTGAATATCATTCTTACCTTCTTTTTAAAAATAGAATGTTCATATACTCTTTGTTAATGACAACCTACACAAGTTAGAAAATACATACCATATTCAATCAGTGCATTCTCCCATGCTGCTTCACACATACGAACATACAAAAATTGCCAGCAGAAAAAGGCCTTAGTGCTCTATCAAGTCTGCTCGATTGTACAGCTCAGTGTATTTTGCTGGAGCTGCCCCACTCTCCTCTAGCCTTCAAGAACGATTCTCCCCTCTTCCCCCACTACACCGCCCTCCCATTGCCACTCTCATTTATACATATACATATGTAGAAACATAGAAACATAGAAGTTGACAGCAGATAATGACCGCATGGCCCATCCAGTCTGCTAATTTTTTTCTACCTTATGAATGTGCCATAGGCCTTTACTCTGTCAATGGCCTATTTATTCATACTCATCTGTATTGCTCCTTTATGCCTATTCGATGCCTGTTTGGAGTCCTGCACTGTAGTCATATCCACCACTTCCTGAGGTAAGCCATTCCATGCAACCACCACCCTTTCTATGAAAAAGAACTTCCTCACATTACCCCTTAATTGGTCTCCCTCTAATCTCATGCTGTTTCCTCTTGTCCTGCTATTTTTCTTATATGGATTGTAATGTGAAAGGACATGTACCTAATACTAACATTGTGCATTTCAAATTTAAATAACACCACCTTTGTTTCTGCTCCCTGTTACTTTCCAACTACAGTAGGTACTCTGCTGTGTATGAGCTTTTGCATGGTAAATGCTGCACCACAGTAATAAAATAATACTGGAGAGTAAGAAAGATTTTGGAAACAGAGGGTGCAAGCATAGCTGGAAAGGTAGGGTGGGGTTCATCACCAGTTGAGTTAAGGCAGTGTTATCAAATGCAAATTAAGCCCTAAGACTTCGGGCAACAACTTAGCAACTCCCTTGTAATAGTAAGGTTTCTACATCTTTCCATTTACAACATATGTAAAATTAAGCTTCTATCCCTTTAAATTACAGGTTTCCAGAACTCGAACTACCTTGAAACTGATAAGTGTTTCTAAATACTCAGCAAAAAAAGGAAACCTCTTTCTGCAGTTCTGTGATACACTGATGCTTAATGGTTACTATTCAAACTGTCCAACTATCGCATTCCTTCAAAATTGTGTCTTGGTTCACTTGGTCCTTATTATGGCCATCCTCTGCAGCCCTTGATTATGGGGGTTGTGTTTCTCAATCTGAAACAGTAGCTTCACTGAAGAAAGATAAAACACAGTTTTGCTTTCATGGGCACAATTTAAAAGCCTGCTTCACATAGCTTGTGGTACGATGCCTTGTCAAACTACATATACAATATGAACACAGTCTCATCTACTCCTCATATTGTTTCATATATTGCTTCTGATGCTAAACCTTGGAATGGAGAGAAATAAAAATTGCTGTTACATTCGGCTTTAAGCTTGTGATTTTTATTAGAATCCTCTGTCCTGTTAGCTAGAGGGGACTGGTATGACTGTGACCGTGCTGCCTTCCTTTCTTTGGCAGTGTGGTCTAGAGAATAAAGCACAGAACAATCCAGCTGGAGATCACAGGTTCAAGACCCACTAAAGCCATTAGCTCACTATGTGACTGAGTAAATTACTTGACCTCCCTGCACTTCAGTCTTCCCAGCTGCAACAAAGCAAGACCCCACTGAAAATAAGACTTTTTGCTTATGTTGGGTTAACCTGGGTACAGAAAGGGCAAAATAAATTTTAAAAAAGTGCCCTTCATTAAGTTTAAGTCTGTTTTTCAGGGTAGTAGCCTGCACTTAAAATAGTGCCCATGATGAATTTTCCTCAATATTCTGGAACTTTCAGGAAAACAAACAGAGCTTTGTCCATTTAAACAGGAAGATACATCAGTTGTCATGGTGTGCATTAGTGTGAGGTAAAGGAATGCCTCAGAAAGTGAGGTATGAGGTAATCTGTGAGTTATGCTATGGTTTCATATAGCCTATAGTGTCTTTTTAGTGATTATAATATGACCCCCTTGATTTTTTACTTTAAAACTGAGGAATAAACCAAACACATATATACTGTAGTTCTGACTTGTGCTGTTGTGTTGGAGTAGCACAAGGTCTTATAATCACATATTAACAATCATCACATTCCTTGGTTTATTGTATAAATGTTATGTATTCAGTTTCTATGGCATCCTCACTAGAAAGAATATTCTGATCTCTGAAGGATTTTGTTAGGTTTTATGGTGTTTATGGTGTTTATAGAAATTGCATGAAAACATACAATTTGACAGCAGAAGGTCCCTCCAGTCTGCCCTTCCTACAGTACCTTACCCCACTGACCTGAAGCCATGGTGGGCTGCATCTCCCTCCCCACCCCATCCCTCTACCATTGCTGCCCCCCTTGGGGACTATGAGTCCCCTTGCCCTGTCCCAACCATATTTCAACCAGTGAAGGGTAGCTGTCCCCATCACTTACACCGGTAGTCTATTCCATGGTTCCACCACCTCTTAGTGAAATAGAATTTACTCCTGAAATGTTCTACTTCCAGCCTTCAGTCATGCCTCCTAGTGACTGTTTTTTTTTTTTTTAAGTCTTTTGGTAACCGGTTAAGGCCCACTAGGCACAAGTGCCTGTTTTCAGGGGGCGACCTGGGAGCACTGGGCAGTTAAGTGACTTGCTCAGAGTCACACAGTATGCAAGTGGAGGTTGTGAGAATCAAACTCAGGTCTGGTCTGCTGGATGTACCAAGCTCATTCACACCTCATTCCTCTAACCTCTATGCTATACTGCCAGCTGTTTTCTAATTTCTTACAAATAGGTACTCATTGTTTACCTTGTTTATACTTTTGAGAAACTGAGATATTTTAATCATGCCCCCACCCCACACTCCCACCTGGACTCCAGTGGACACTTGTCTATGGCCTCCAGGCATTCCTCATATGATCTGCCCTGCTGGCTCTGGATAATCTTGGTTACTCTTCAGTGCTGAAAATGGTTCACAAGATGCAGATAAACTGAATATGTAAGGAAAGCCACACCTTTTTATGGGGGGTCAGGGGCATGGCCCCTGGAAAAAATTTAAAAAATGACTTCACTTGGTGAGTTTTAGTGAATTTTGGACCACAAATGCTTAAAAAAAATGATGGTAGTTTTAATTTACATTTTATGTATAATAGCCATACTTTCTCATCAATGAGGCTGGAAAAGGGGTTATCATGGAATATGAGCAACATGTTTATTAAGATGAAGACCCATGTGCACCACTGTGTGACTGAAAGAAATACAATTTCCCATACAGCATCAGTTTTGCTGTTCATCAACCAGCGAGTACAGATGTTATTGGTTTCTAAAGTATATAGTGTCCACATGTTTGGCTATATTGATATTGTAAAAAAAAAATTGTTCATTCAATATTTATTTATTTATTTTCATCTACAGAGGTGGCTCAACCCTGATAAATGTTATTTCTTTCTGTGGGTTATCTGTCTGGGGCACAAACAATCATGCCTTTTGGCATTCCTGTAGTTTTATTAAATTTTTTTTTTTAGAATTAAAATTTTTTATTGTTTTAAATGCCACTCCAGAAAACAACAAGGAAACAGCAGTATCTTACTATGACAGGTACAATTCAACCATCTTTAGAGAGATGACATGTTACATCTAGGGCATATTATAAAAAAATAGAGTTTGGTAATAACAGATCAGGAGAAAAAATAGGTATGAAAAACAGACAAGGCCCCTCCACCCAAGCCCCCACCCAAGGTTACTGTAGAAGGAAGAGATTGGAAATGCAGGAAGGAAGAAAAGTAAGGCAAATAGGTTAGGCCAGGTAGTGTAAATTAGTTCTTCTAGTTCCAGCATCGCAAGAAGCGCTCTGCTTAATTCCCCATCTTAATGTAAAAGATTTTCATCTGGCCTCGATTATAAGCTATATGTCTTCCAGCTGAAGAGCTAACGACATTCACGGTGCCACTCCAGAAGGGTCGGGAGCAGTCTGACGAACTAGTGCCTTAGAATTATGAGCTTATAGTGGCAGTAATAATTGACACTTGAGCTCTCCATGATTTTGGAGGAACCAGGAAAACATTCAATAAGCAGATTTCTGGAGTGTTCATAGCATAAGAGCCAAGGATAGGCGTACTAGCTTACTAAGAGACTCCATAGAACTTGAATCTTCGGGCATGCCCAAAAGACATGGTATAAGGAACCTCTCTCTAGTTCACATCTCCAGCAGTGTGGGGAACTACGCGCTTCCATCTGTAACGTGCGTGGAGTTAGGTATAAGTGGTGTAGCAAATTGAATTGGATCAACCTGAATCTATCTTGTTTAAGATATCTGTAGATAGAATTCCAAAGCTTAATCCAGAAGTCTGGTGTATCTGTGAGGTTTAACTCATTGACCCAATAATAACAGACTCCGGATGGAAGTTTAGGATCCCACTCTAGTAATACTTTGTATACTTTAGATATTGCATGTGGCTGCATTGCAGCTGCAAAGAGGGAGTCAATGTTTACTGACTTAAAGGCCGAAGTTGAGAGCGAGGACAGGAATGGAGACAAGGCCCTTCCCAGCTGCAGCCATCTAAAGAAGCAATTATCGTCAAAGCCATAACAGTTTTTTAGGTCCTCAAAGGATCTCAACATGTCCCGATCCAAGAGGTCTGCAGCTGAGAAGTGGCTAATCTGTGACCAGAAAGGCGGAGGTATAGTGTTACCCCCAATCTTAAAGTGGATATTTTCAAAATAGGTTGGGCAGCCGAGGTCCACCATCTGACTTTAAAACGTTGCTGTAGTTGAAAAAGGGCTTTCAGAGACCACCTCATAGGATTATTCTTAAATGGCCTAGGAATATCAGAAGGGGAGAGAAATAGAAGGGCTTGCAAGGAAGAATTTACACTCTTCGCTAGCCCATACTCTATATCATACCAGAGGGGCCTGTAATCTAAAGATGCCCTATCTTTATTCCACCAGCCCAGCTTACACATATGTTGTGCAATATAGTAGAAATACACTGAAGGGGTGGTTAAGCCACCCTTGCCTTTTGGGGCTATTAAATTATGGTACGACCTGCGGGTTCGCTTACCTTGCCATAGAAATGAGTCAAAAATTTTCTGTAATTTGAGGAACCATTTTTTTGGGAGATATGCCCCAATCATACCCAAGGGGTATAAAAGCCTAGGTAGAATATTCATTTTTAATATACTTACCCTGCCCCACAATGTTAAGGAGAGAGAGTTCCATCTAGTCAAATCATCTGATATAGCTTAAACAAGAGTATCTAAATTCTTTTGAATCATTAATGAAATACTTGTGGAAATGTTGATACCCAAATACGATAAGGACTTGTCTTCCCAACCCAAGGGAGTCAAAATCTGTCATTATTACCTTATTATTTAATGGAAAAACTTTAGATTTTGCACAATTTAATTTATAACCCGACACTTTTGAAAAGCGGTCTATTTCCTCGAGTATGGCCGGCATGGAAACATCTGGATTTTCAACATGTAACAAGACATCATCTGCATAGGCAGAGCAGACATAAGAGTCTCTGCCCATCTTAATGCCCCTTATAAGCGGATTCCCCATTAATCTACGCAGGAACGGTTCCAAATATAAGTTAAATAGTAGTGGGGACAAAGGACAACCTTGCCTAGTGCCCCGTTACATTTAACTCTAGCAGAGGGGGAAGAGTATAAAATTTGGACCCATTTTATAAAGCTATTGGGGATCCCAAAAGTTGACATAGTATGGAATAAGAAATCCCAAGACACTCTGTCGAATGCCTTTTCGCATCGAGAGAAAGAAGCACAGCCAGGTATCAGATCTTTGACCTCCGCCATGAGATGTAACAGCTTTCTGAGATGGTCCTGAGGTAGCCTTCCCTCATGAAACCAACTTGCTCCCTGCAAATCAGCCTGTCCATTACTTTAGCTAATCTGCCTGCAAGAATCTTCGCTAGAATTTTTACATCTGTGTTCAATAACGATATAGGGCGATAGCTATCTAAATTCAAGGGGTCTTTGCCTGCTTTCAAAATTAAGGTAATTGTTGCCTCAAAAAAAGTCACGTCAGACACTCCATATTCATACCAGTAATAAAACACTTCTAAAAGGATTGGGGCTAGTTCACAGGAAAGGGCTTTGAAAAAGTTACTAGGGTAGCCATCAGGGCCGGGAGATTTATCAAGAGGTAGTTGCTGGATAGCCTGACAGATCTCAAAGGTAGTTATTGGGGAGACCAAGTCTGCAGCCTCTTCCGAAGAAATTTTTGGCAATGAGACCGATTGGAGGAATTCCTTAATACCCGAATCCGAGACCTCTAACTGAGGGTCCTTGGAGTATATCATTTGAAAGAATTCTTTAAAGGCATCCGCCATGGCATGAGGATCCGTACAGACCTGGTCTTCCTGAGAAAGACGGATTCCTGCAATATACTGGGATGAATCCATCTGTTTTATCCGCATTGCGAGCAGTTTTCCGGCCTTCCACCTAGCCCAAATATTGAAGCTTTGCTCGCATCAGCAAGCTCGGCCTGGCGTAAGGCAAGCCTCAATATTGCGCCTGTAATCTATGCAACTTAACTCTCTGTGTCAGACGAGTGCTGGATAGCCTATATTCAATTTGACTAATTTAGGTTAGCAAAGAGTTCATCTTATTCCTCTGGTTAAGTTTTTTACTAGAAGTAATCTTTATTAATTCCCCCCTTAAAGAGCATTTCAGCGCTGCCCAAATCATATCTTTCTGAGGTATTGAATTTTGGTTAGCTTGTAAGAATAGGTTAATATATTCTTTAATTGTTTTTAAGTGGTATTCTTCCTTTAGTATTTGAGTATTTAATCTCCATTGTGGTGAACGCCGGAGTAAAGGGGATGGTCTAAATAAAATACTGACCGGAGCATGATCCGAGATAACCCTGGCTGATATAGCCGCCTCTATGATGTCCGGATTGCTATAGAGCTGAGTAGAATATAATCAATTCTTGAGTAAGAATTGTGAACTGGGGAATGAAGGAATACTGCCGCTTCCCAGGGTGAAGGATACATATATCCACTAGGTCAGCATTATTCATAAGGCCCTTTAAAGCCCTTTTTGTGCCGGTGACAGACCTTTCTTCCTATTGAAGGTTCGGTCTATATCATTCTGTAGCACTAAATTCCAATCTCCTCCAATAATTACCAGTGGAGGCATGTCTACGACTACCCGCTGTAGTAACCTTAGAAAGAAACAGAGGAGTCACTGTTAGGGCCATAGACTGATCCTAGTAGGGTTTATGTAAGCTAATTGCGCCTGCACAAGTATATAAATCGCCTTCCTGGTCCCAATATTCATTTAATAGTTTAAAGGGACACCTTTAGCCACCAATATGACCACTCCAGCCCTTCTGGTCGAGACCCCGGCCCCGTACACCTGGGCGACCCATGCCCTCCTGAAATACTGCATATCATCCTTTTTCAGATGAGTTTCTTGAAGGAGAGCAACATGTGCACCCAGATGGTGGAGGTGTTTTAATATTATTTGCCGTTTAGCCCTATCCTTGGCTCCTTTCACATTCCAGGTTATGATCTTATACATTTGACTCATCATATGCAGAGGTAGGAATCCTCATGTATACAGAGAGGAAACCTGGAGTATTAAAACTCTCCCAAGGGAGAATTAAACATGAACAAATATTAACCTGCCAAAGATAAGTATACTTTCCCAAGAAACAGTAACCTTGATTATTACTAATACCCTCCCTACCACCCTGACCCCATCCAGTACCAAACCCCCCCTCCTACAATTAACAAACAGTATACAGAAAATTCCCCCTCTCCCAGATCATCTACTCCCCAATTCCATGGAACTGCTCTCCTAAAAACAATCCACCACATGATATATATCCAAACAGCCCAATATGTTCGACTACACAAGCCACAGCCCCCGCCCGCCATATCCCAACTAGTAATCACAATATTAAATCCAGAGTAGCCCCAGAGCTTGATATAATGTAAAATATTGCAGAGAAAAAAAAAAACAAGGGTAGATTCATATCCAGTTCTGGACGAGAAACTAGTTCCTTTGCCAATTAGTTCTGGCCTACAACATGTCCAATCCATATGTAGAGCAGGCAGGAGTCGAGGTGGAGACTTTCCCTTATTCGAGAAAAGAGAAGAAAAAAAAAAAAAGGGGGGGGAACCAGTGTTCAATAAAAACAAAATATGATCCATAACAGGGATCGAGCCATTGCAGTATCTCACGGCAGTCATCAAAGAGACTGCTGCTAGACCCCTTGCTCATAGGGAGATCCAAGAGACCATTTGGAGAATTCGCATTGTCCATCACATAGCTTTACAATGGTCGTTCGCAGATTTTGGCCAGTCCAATCTTACATCATGCTAATAACCAGGCACTTCATAAGGGAGTGTAAACAGGGAAATAGACGTCAAGATGTTCCAACAGTCCACTAGGCACACCAAGTGTCTTCGAAGGGGTATAGAAACATCTCCTCATTTGAAAAGATCAGGAAGGAGTCGTTGCAGTTCTTGATGGGCTTGAGAACAGGACTCAAAGGACAACCAAGTTCCATCTAAGTTGACCATCAGGACTGCAGGATACTTCACTTTAAACTGCTTGGCAGCAGCAATAAGTTTTGTTATGATCGGGTGTAGTTCCTGGCGCTTTACTCTCATTGAGTAGGGGAGATCCTGAATAATATGTATTCGCTTGCCCTCCCATAATAGCTCCTTCACCCCTCTCACTTTGTCAAGCACATGCTGCCTGTCTAAATAATTGAGAAATTTCACAATCAAAGGCCTGGGGGCTGACCCCTGTCAGGAGGGGCTGCAGAGCCCTATGTGCCCTTTCTATGATGTAGTCCCTCCAGCTGGGGGCCAGCGATCTTGGAGCATAATTTTGAATAAAGGAGATTGGGAATTTCCTCTTCCTTCTCAGGGACCCCAATTATGACAATATTGTTGCCTTGCCGCGCCTCCAAGTCCTCGATCTTGTCCTCCAGCTTTTGAATCTGCTGCTTACCAATGTTAGCTCTAACTCATGGCTTGTCTGCTTATTTTCGAATGAGATCACTTTCGCTTCAGTATTGCCCACCCTTCGGGTTAAGGACTCCATTGATTTCTTGATTTGTTGCATATCTTCAGCCACCGGAGTAATTGTGGCCTGTAGAGGTTGCAGGAGCTCAAGAAACCTGGTCTCCGAAAGCAGAACGTCTACTGTGGGCAGGCTTGATAGACTAGCAGCCTGCTGCTTCGCATGCTTGGCGGCCTTGTCCTTTTCGGGAGTCCGGGGAGGAGTATGCTTCGGTCTTGTTTTTTTAATGTACTCCTCCATTTTTTATGGCGATCGATCGGCTGGCAAAGATCTCCTCGATCTCCCCTGACAGCTTACAGGCTCGATATCGGTGGTAGAGATGCTGAAAACGGCAAAATTTGTCGGACTGGCGACGGAGCTCCGTGGGTGCGCTGCTTCCCCTCAGGCTGCCATCACGTGACCCCTCAGTTTTATTAAATTTTAAGCAAGGCTCGGGGGTTGCTTGATGACTGACCCAAGATAGCCACTTCTGGGTCACCTGGCACAAAATTTGGCCCCTCTGTGAGTGGGGCGCATGGCGTTGCGTATGAAGATGCACATAAAGACATGGGTGTGCATGTCTGCATGTGTCTGCCATGTCCATTGAGGCAGACAAGCAGGTGGCCAGAGATATTATTAAAAAAATAAGGTGAAGGCAGCATTACAGGCAGGCCAAAGGGAGAGAACCTTAGTGAGGTAAATGGCTTCATCAATTTTAATGACAGATGGTGATCTGTGCATTAAGTTTTATGGTTGCTGCATGTATAAGATGGTAGATACCAGTTCTTTTTTTTTCCATTCAAAGTTTATTAACATTTTCAACATACAGAAGACAACACATCAAAAATGACACAGAATAGATACAATTATAAACTGAATATACCATATGTCTTCTCCCCCTCCCCCTTCCCCCCAGGCATACAGCCAAACCTAAATAGAAAAAATATAGGGTGCATCCTCACCCTTCCCCCTACCTCCTCTCCCCACTCTTCCAGGTTTGCATGGGTAAAACATAGCCTTAACGGTATAGCTACCCCAGTATGCTCTTAATTTAGGCAGTTTGCAGAGAATAAAGGGTTTGTAAAGAGGCCCAGATTCAATTAAATCTGTTCATTTTGTTCCAAAGACTTGCAATCATTTTCTCGGCTCTGAGATTCACAAGGAATTCCCTTAACCATTCAGTATATGATATCTCCTCACTATCTTTCCAATGTCTAAGTATTAACTTTTTAACTGACATGGATATTAAAGCAATGTGATACTTGCAAGTAATTACTGGAATTTCAGAAAAGTCTCCTAAGAGGCAAATTTTAACTGAGAACAGGTCATTAAGACCCAACAGGGGTCCACTCTTTGTTTAATGTGTGACCATTAAGAAGTTATCTTGGGGCAAAGCCAAAAAATATGCAATAAGTTACCCTCACTCTGGGCACATCTCATGCAACTAGAAGAAGAGGCAATCCCAAATTTAGCCAGCTTTTGAGGTGTGTAATATCTGGAATTGCTTAAGATGGAGCCTGTCTTGTGTGATAAATTTGTGACACCCGTGCCAGAGCATGGACTAATTAATAGATATCTCAGGAAGGAGAGAGGCCCAATAAGCAGAAGGCCCCAAAAAACTCTGGATAAATCCATTCATATAGGGTGTAAAATATCTTCGAACCGGCATGTGGGAGACCAGCCAGTTGGGCCAATTCTGATCAGAAAGCTGGACTCCGAGATGGCGGGGGAGTTACCCCTATGGCTTTCACTAGCAAATGACGCAGTTGGAAAATTTAAAAAAATATTAGAAGTCGGAATACCCATCTTAGCTAAGATCTCCGGAGACGAGAGCCATGTCCTTCGTTTCACTCCAAAAATATGAGAGACTATATCTCACTTTTATGGAAGCTATTTAGAAGAAAGGACCTCTCATCTATTTTTGATATTAGGATTGCCTAGTAAAGATTGTTCCAAATCTATGCAGTGGTTGTATTTTATGAAACTGCAAATCTGGGAATGCACTCTGACAGATATTGCAATTGGTGTCGAGTGAAGTTGTATTGGAAGGCATTTTAGTTTCATATATAAAAGTGCCAAAGGGGAAAGATTATAACATTGAATTTGAGCCAATTCCATTTTGAGCCAGAGGGGTCTATAAGAAGAGGGATGCTCTGGGTCACCTTGTATAAGCCACTTAAGATATTCACTAGCATGGCTAGCCCAGTAGTAAAGACCGACACGTGGAAGACGAAGGCCTCCTCTGATTTTGGGAGCTGCTAGTTTATGAAAAGCAAGATGAGGTCGCTTTCCAGCCCAGATAAAGTTTATAATAGTACCAGAATATAAAGAAAATAAATCTGAAATGAGTTCATTACTTAATACCCGGGCTGTAGGAGCCTTATAAATTGCCTGTATCCATTTTTGAAACTCTAAAGGAAAACCAAAGGCGTGTAAAGTCTGAAAAAGAACATTCCAATCAACTCCATCGAATGCCTTCTCAGCATCCAGGGATACCAGAACGTCAGGAAATTTTGCATCCCTGGACACTGAGAAGACATGGGCCAGAGTACGTAGATGGTCACTTGATGATCTACCCCTCACAAAGCCAACCTGCTCTGACCCTATAAGATCCAGAAGAATTGTATTAATGTGTTCGGCTAGCAATTTACTCAGAATTTTAATATCTTGATTTAATAAAGATATAGGCCTGTAACTTGTCGTGAGTTCGGGAGCTTTACCGGGTTTAGGCAGTTGGGTAATCAAAGCTTCAAATAATGTTTTGTCGCTGCTATTGCCAGAAATAATCTGTTGGTACAAAGGGAGAAGCAAAGGGACTAATTGTTTTGTGAAAACTTTATAAAAATTAGGCAAGAAGCCATCCGGTCCTGGGGTTTTGTCCACGGGGAGATCTTCAGTAACTTTAAAAATTTCCGCTTCAGTTATGGGGACACATAATGAGGATTGTTGTACTTCTGAGAGGGAAGGCAGCTGAGATTCAGCTAGATACTGATCCAAGTCTTCTAAGAAAGGAGGATTTGCCATGAGATTGTATAATAGTTGATAGTATTTGTAAAACTCAGCTGTGATATCTGCCTGATTATTTTTCAACACGCCATCGGACGACCAGATTGAAGCAATAAACCTTGAAGATTCTTGTTGTTTAACTCTTAAAGCTAAAAGATGACCCACTTTCTCACCCTGATCAGTATAGGTGGCGTTCGATTTTAGAATCATAAATTCTGCCTTCTCCCTCAGAAGGTCCAAATAGGAATCCCTTATTTTATGAGTTCCAATTGGACTTGTTCAGATGTTTTGGTGGACATATTTGTTTCAATAGCTCTAATCTGAGAAAGAAGGTGCACCATCTGTTGTTCTCATTTTTTTCCTTTTGGAAGCAGCCCCAATTAGCAGACCCCATAGATAAGTCTTTAAGGCGCATCATTCTATATCAGGTTTACCCATGGAATTAGAGTTGACTAACACAAACTGAGTAATATGATTTATAATATATTTCACTGTATCTGGGTCTTTTAAGAGTTGATTATTGATTTTCCAATGCCCTCCAGTTTTTGCAAGGGAGGGAAAAGAAAGCTGACAAATAACAAGAGAATGGTCAGAGGGGGCCCTGGATAAACGTACGAGTCTACAACCCCTGAAAGTAATCCCTGTGAAATCATGATATAATTAATTCTAGAGGATGTTTTATGGACTGGGGAAGTGAAGGTGTAACATCTATCTGAGGGGTGAAGAACTCGCTAAACATCACATAAGCCCACCCAATCTATCATATCCCTTAACGCCCTTTGGGCTGGGGAGAGACCTTTAAACTTGTTACCTGTACGGTCAATATTTGGGTCGAATGTTAAATTTAGATCCCCACCTAGAATCATTGTAATGGATAAGAAGGGGATTAAAATGTTGACCAGCTTCATAAAGAACCCCGGAGAGTCACTATTCAGCCCATGTATACTACCTAGCAATATCTCAGTAGTGTGTAATTTCCCTTGGACAAATAGGAATCTGCCTAGGGTGTCCCTAATAACTTTAATTGGAGAGAACGGACTGTTACACTTTAGTAAAATCATTGCCCCACAACTTTGGGTACTACCCTCGTCGGCAAACACTTGACTTATTTGCTGTCTCCTCAGCTTGAGCTCTTCCGAGATCAATAAATGGGATTCTTGTATAAAGGTGATGCTAGTTTTTAATAACTGCAAATGTTTCAGTATTTGATATTGCTTTAGTTTCTGCCTAGCTCCTTCAATATTCCAAGTAGCAAACACTAAGTCCCTAGCCATGAATCTGGACTAGATATTTGAAAGAACCCTTGGATACTTTGCCAATAAAGTCTGCCTTCATCAATGTAAAGACTGACATAACAATGCAAACCCGACCCCATGCCCTGCCCCCCCCCAAATTCCCACAACAAACAATTGGAATGAAAAACCCTAGTAATAGTATTCTCCCAGCCCTCCCTCCTTCCCTTATTGCTATGAGCGACGGTCAGCAGTGCACCTTTTTCCACTCACCCACCCTCCAGTCATCCCAACTCGACTGTTAATAAACAGTAACCTGGTTAAATTAAAAGAAAAAAAGAAATAAAAGAGATTAAACAGATCAATATTTGCTGTTATCCGTGCCTACCCATAAATGTCCCATCTTACTGACCAAAACCAATGGTTACAAATTGTTAACTAATCAAGTTTAAAACTACCATAATAATAAAGTAAGGTCTGAACATCTAAAGAAACTTGGGAAAATAAACAGTTCCCTTTATATAAAAACTACATAACTATACAGAAAATTTTAACTTAGCATCCCTGAACAATAATTTTGATAAGATGCTAATAGCTTTGTTGCTGTTATGCAAATGATTCCATCACAGACATACCTCAGCTTCTGTAATACAACACAATGTTAAAACAAGATAGTTCTCCGTACGTTGCTCAAATCACATACAAATGAACAAAAATGCAAAAAAGGTCTTTAAAGAAAAAATTGAGTTCTACAGTTTTAGCCCCTTATTACAGAAGTTACAATCCTGTTATCTAATTTGCCTGGCTCTATTTATAACTTAAACCACCGCAGACCTTAACAACTTAAAGCAATCTCCTCTTTCTTACTAACATCACTTTTAAGATACAGGCTCAGAGATTTATGCCAAATCCTGTTCCCCATTAAAATAAAAACATGCTGATTATAACAGCTATTATCAGTGATCCATATACTTCTGTTAATAAAATTAACTCGGGAACTTTTCTGGACAACAAGAAAAAAAAAGAAAGGAAAACATTCTCCTATAATGCTGAGTATAACAAAATGTGACACCCTCAAATGAATACACAGCTCTATAAATCTATCTGATCTTACTGTAATATTATAGCCCCTAAAATGCTCAAATAGCATGATTGAAAGGAAAACCATAGATGAGGCCACGTTCGGCCGTTCTGTCGCTGGCTTTCTAGGGCTAAACTCCTTTAAGCCAAAATACACGGAACAGTTCTGGCCGCATGAAAAGTGTAGCTTTTCCTACCAAAAACTAAGCTCCATGCTCCCTCTAGTGTTGACAGCTGTGAAAGTCAGTACTTATACTGTTTATTGACAGAGCGAAGTGAACCAACTTGGATACATTCCTTTATGGGTTATCAACTTCTCAACGAGCTGAAACAATTCAATGGCATATTACCATTAGCGTGAAGTCCAACTAAAAGTCATATTCACCCTATTATAGATATCAAAGCCAAATCTCCACCAAATAGAAGTAAAACCACATTGGCTTAAATGAAAAAGGAGCCCAATTGCAGGAACCCCCCCACAGTGGACTTCACAAGCAGAGGATCCATTTAAACTGGTTACTTTTTGGCATCTTTCTGCTTTTCCTGACACAAATAAGAAGATGCTGATCTCTGATCATCTTTTTATTTTATTTTCTTACCCCTTTCGGTAGCAAGCAAGACACTCAGGTAAACACATCAGGGATCCTTGAATAAATCCGGGAGGGCGCTTTTAAGATCTTTAGCTGCTGTTTCAGGGTCGTCGTACAAAGTCCAGGTGTTGGTAATCAGAACCCCAAGTTTAGCGGGATAGCTCATTCTGAATTTAATTTCGGCAGCAATAAGCTTGGAAACCAGAGGGTGGAACCTGGCTCATTTTCGCCTTATGGAGGCCGGAAAATCTTGCGCCACCCTAATTTTGATGCCCTCCCAATAGATGCCAGTTCTAATTGCAACAATTATGTGTGTGAGAAATGTCTGTATAACCAGGAACTTACACATAAGGTTCAACTATTTAGTGCAAAACTTGAGTCATAGAAAACAGCCAGAAGGAAATGGTTACCAATTAATGATTCTCTCTAGCCTTAATAAAGATCAGGCAGATACAGGGTCCAGTGATGGAACAAACATCAAGGCCAGTGGAGTAACCAGCCTTAAACAAAAGTGTACGCACCAATCATCTAAACTATAGGCTGGGGTCTGGGGCTGCCTAGGCCCCCAGAAAATTTTTGTTTTTTGGTGCATTCTGGTGCATTTTGGGTGTAATCTGAAACAGAATTAGCTACCCTGTTCCTCCCCTCCCCATGCCTAGTAAGTTGCACTATAGTCCTTTCTGCAGTCCCCACAGTTCAGTGAGTTGCCTAAACCACCCACCTGTCAACTCCTTTCTGCCTGAGTCCCTCCCATCCCAACTATAACAACAGGTAGGGGCGTAGGCAGGAATTTTTTTGGAGGATGGTTGGATATGATATCTATGAATAAGGACAAATAAAAGCCGGGGGTTTGGGGCCGCCAGGCCGCCAGAAGCTCTGGGGGTTTTACATGCTCTGTGATGAATTTTAGGGTTTTACTTGGAAAAAAAACACAGTTTTGTTACATCTTGCCTGCTCCTAATTTCAAGAGAAATGTTTTCCCCCATGGACTCAGGGGTGTTGGAGTCTGCAGTTTAAATGGTTGTGGACAACTGGCTGTCAAACAGTGCCATCAACCACCTACCCCGTATGCATTTTTTGTACTATACTGTGAAATATTTCTACACTAAGGCTGGGCCTAGGGGGTTTACATGCTCTTTGGTGAGTCTGGGGGCTTTTCTTGGAAAAAAAATGTTTGCAGCTGTGGTAGAACAGCATTCTAGAACCTCTAGAGACTGCATGAGTCAGTTTCATTTTGAAAGCAAAAGAACTCCCAAAACACATTTTTCACACAGTACTATACACTAAAAAATACAGGATGAGCAACTCTATGCACAACCAGTGTGTTTTGCCACCTCAGGGTTCTGATTCCCATGGACTTCTCGAGCTGTGCTCTCAAGGTCAGAGGGAATCCGAATACCTTTGTGGCAGAACACACTGGTTCTGCATAGTTGCCCATGTAGTATTCTTTATATCTTCATGACTTTGCTGTCTTTCAGCATTGTATACATGTACAGTAGATTAGATTCTAATCTTCCACCTCTTTTCTAGACTTAACAAAAAAGAGCCAACCCATACACAGGACAGAGCTCTCACCATTATTGGTCATGGTAGTCACTACAAAAACTATCATTTAGCATTTGAACATGTATGCCACAAAAACATCTGTAAAGAAATGCAACTTTTTTTAAACTTAAAAATCTCTTGGCCTTGGTGAATCTGTAGCATCGTATTTCCTGGGGTTTGAGAGTGATCATATGATATCAAGCATGCAGCACCTTGTATTGATCTGGCACTGGAAAAATACTAACACATATTAAACAGGTAAAAAAAAACTGAAGCTTTAGCCCAGCTGAAAAAACACGCATCAGGCAGGGCTGTGCTAGTGACAGTAAGGGGCCCTCTGCAAAATATTTTGTGGGGCCCTACCTCTCGAGTCCTCACCAATAAGTAAAAATACCCAGTAGCACATATAAAATATTTATATCATAGGTTCTTTTGCAGTAATCCTGCTGAGTATTGGCAGTTTGTCCATGATGCCTGCTCTCCCCTTGCTTGCACCATGACCAAGGAAATAAACAATGTAATTTGCACCTGCTTCTCCTGGTGATGCCAGTACCAAGATCAGAAGTTTTGAGTAATCTGCCCTATTGCTTTGTTACTCTGTGCCACCATCCCATGAGACTGGAGATGGAATATGCAGCACAGTTTCCACTGCTGACGGATCCAATTTCAAATGGATTAGCAGTATATAAAAAAAGTTTCAAGTCTGTCTGTGACAATAAAAGGTGTTTGTTCCTCTGAGGCAGTGGGCCCCCTGACACTGTGGACTCTACTGCAACTGCATCTCTTGCACCCCCCGGTCACTGCCCTGACCACAGGCACAGAGAATTAAAAGCCACCAGAGACTGAGTCTTCTGACTACAGACAGAGCAGGTACAAATAAATGTATGCTGCATTGCTCAGCAGCCTGCCTGCCTTACTGAACTCTGAATCTGAACTGAATTAATGTGTTTTACCTGACTGACAGTGGTTGACTCAACTGCCATCCATCAGGGTTAGGACAGCCAGGCCACAACAACTCCAGACAGACTTCCCCAGGCCTGTTGTCCTAGTGCTTCTCTGGCTCACATTTCTGGTTTCAGTGCTCCTTCTTTTCTTGGCTTGCACTCCCTTCTGAGTCCCAACCGTGGCACGACTTCTGGCTCATTCTCCTCCTTAGTCATTCCCTTCCATTATTTTAATAAAAATATTTTCTTCTTGGTCGTGACACGTAGTGCTCTTTTCGGCTCCCACGTCCCCCCACCAACAACACAGCACAAAACAGTCCTCAAAGTCCTCCTCCCAGTCCATCCACAACCTCTTCACTCTGTCCTCAGCTGTGAGCCTGTGACTCATGCAGGCAATGCGGCAGTGTGTGCTGTGCACCAGTGGGCATTAAAGCTCCAAGCCACCAAATTCCAGCCGCAAACTTGATTGGGTCTTGTTGAGAGGAGGAGGAGGAGGAGCAGAGGTGGAGGACTGACAAACTGACAATTCTCCTGCCTCCTCCTCCTCCTCCTCATCTCAGTGAACGCCCCCCCCACCTACACCCCTACAACCTCCATACACACACTAACCCCTGACCAGATCAAGGCTAAGGTCTAGCTGGCCTTCCAAAACTCAGGATTTTTAAAGGGCCAGTTTGAATTTGTTTTTGTGTCAGGCTGAAAAAACTATATGCCCATGCATAAAATAAGTATACATGGTTACACCACTGATCAGGGCAAAGCATAAACTAATGAATGAAACAAATGAAGTGGAAACAGATGGTGATAATGACTGGTGTTTGTTGACCTCAGTGAAATGAAACAAGCATTTGTCAATGACGAATGTTTGCTTGCTTGTATTTGCATTGGTAAAGCAGGAGGTAGAGAGATGCATGAAAAGGAGAGCAAAAAAGTATTGATGCTGTGTCTGTGAAAGATTACAAAAATACAGATCCATGACAGTTGGACAACACAGTCATTGTCAACCGACATTTTGGCGACTTCTTTATGTTGAGCGCATTTGCGGTCGTCATAAAGGCAGACACTTTAGATTATGTTTTCTTCAGGGGCATTGTGCCAGAACCACCCATGCAGGGTGCTCTGACCCCCATGCCCCCTGTAACTAACTTAATCAACTCAAATTCAGACTTGATTCAGGGAGGGGTGCAATACCCCCAGAAAGCAGTGCCAGGGTCCCGTATCGACACTACAGTGACCTGGCACTGTTGTCGCTGTAGTGTCAGTTGCGGTAAAATTGCCACTGTCATGACAGCATATCCAGAAATACATAGACATGTAGTAGCTTGAAAACATATTTATTAAGAACAGCAGAGGGGAGGTGAGAAGGAGGCAATAGAAAGTGAGATAGGAATAAGTCCTTAGACAGCTGTCAATCACCAAGATAGATCAAGTATTAGTCACATTTTGTTCACTGAGGGGTTGTAATGGAACTTGTAACCTTTGTGATGCTGTATTCTTTTCAGAAACTGATGTGGCACTTTTAATACCCATTTACACAGTGCTTTGAAGAAAATGAAAAAACAGCAACTGAAAGACACAGGATATGTTAAAGAACCAAACCTTAATAAAGATAGATAGCATGCATTGACAAAGTGTCTGTGATGTGAAACGTACGTCTGTGTGAGTACATGGGGTGCTGCTGAAGTTTTGTACCTTCTGAAGGCTGCTTTATATGAGTAAATAAGCTGCTTTTTTAAATGCAACTTAGCTTAAAGGTCGTTCTTTTTTGCTTGCTGTGCTGGGTTGCCCAGCTTTTGATGAAGCCTGTTTGTTCATGTTCTTAAAAGCTGTATGGGAATGGGTATTAAGTGTACTACATCAGTTTCTGAAAACAATACTGCACCATAGATGTTAAATGTTCCATCTGGATGTGTGAGTGAACAAGATGTGACTGATACTTGATGTGTCCAGGTGACTGACAACTGTCTAAGGGCTTAGGAGAGTTTCTGAACATACTATGTATGAGGACTGTAACATTCTTCAGTATTACACTGAGATGGTGGATGTTTATACATAATATGCTAAGAACGTATCATTAAAATACAATATAATTCAATCAGGTTATAAGGATTTTACACAGTGTAAAGCAGTATCCATTTATGACACACTGTAAGGCTGTATCCATTTACATCAGGACATAGCTAGTCCAGTTTTCCTTGGATAACAGAGCCATGACATAGTTTGAGATGATTTTCAGCACAGTTGCCACTCTGAATTCCAACTACAGTTAAGGAAATATATTTTCATGGAGAGGGCGGTAGACCCATGGAGCCCCCTTCCTGAGGAGGTCATGGAGTCAAAATCAGTGGGGGAATTCAAGAATGCATGGGACAGACTTAAGGCAATTATAGTGGGGGGTAGGAGGAAATAGGCTGTTGGTTAAGTAGGATCTGCAGCTTATCCAATAGGTAGGGAAATGGGCAGACTAAGTGGGTCAAGCGGTCCTTATCTGCTGTCAAAGTCTATGTTTCTGTGTTAGTTTTTTTCTTTTTTTTTTACCGAACAACTGTTTTAAATAAACTGTTACAAAACAACTTGCTTAGATATAGTTTTAGCAAAACATAGTTTTTTTTACAAAAAAGTTTGAGATATAGTTTTACGAAACAAGTCTCAGATACATATATGTTTTTTGTTTTAATAATGCAAATTAAAAAAAAGTCATGTTTCTGAGCCTTTTTTAAAAACCTGCTGAATGAGGTGCATAAAATGTAAGTTCAGTTCAAAACCAATGAGCTAGTCTGAAATCAATGTATTTGTTACATTTTTGTTGCATTTGATATTCACTGACACTGCTGACCTCTTCTCATTCCTGAACTAATTAATCTGACTGGTCAGCAGCAGGACCCCGCCCCATTCAGTGGTGCAGTAGAAAGAATAACATATTTACGATATGTTATCCTTTTTTATTTGATGCCTGAGGAGCTAAAAAGCAGTTTGAGTCAGGCCAAGCTTGGCAGCCAGCGAAACACCCATGACTGAGAAATCCTGGGAAGTGAGGACAGAGTTGAATGAAGGGTGCAGGAAGGATGAGCAATAGCAAGCAAAAAAGGGGAGGAGATATACAGAGCAGACAGAAAGAGAAGGGTGGGGGGTGGAGAGAGAGAGAGAGAGAGAGGTAGGCAGGATGTAGCATCGCAGAGACCAGGCACAAACCCATTATACTTCTAAAGTCAAATAAACCTTCTACAAGTAACTTTACATCCAAACGCTTTAGTTCATCAAGTGTGCGCATGTGCGTGTGTGTGAGTTGTTTTGCCATTTACTGAAGACACATTGGTGGTACTCAGAAGTTTACATAGGTGTGGTGGATCACTGTTTCATAGACATGCTCAGGTTTTCACAATGGCTTTAGTCAGGGGCTCCTTTTTAAACACCACTCTGCAGTTATGAATTAGTAGTTGTGCATTTTATGTTTATTTCTTGGTACATTGTGGGGGTCATTGTCAATATACACTATGTAATAGCACAACATGGTATGACAAGTGTTAGCTGCACAACTGTACAGCCATCTGAAAGTGTCACAGCTGTGGCACTGTGAGTGTATGGAGGAGGAGAAGATGCTGCTGTTAATACGTACAGTATACTGACACTTTTGGCAAGACCCATTTTGTATTTACTAACTATGGACTGAGTTCGTGCATTCATAACGTATACAGTAAATTGTGTGCTTACATATTACAATGCAATTTCTTTCCAAAACAAGCACTGGAACATTTATTTGTTTTCAGATTGTAGTCAGGAGTTTGAGCAATGAGTATGCGCATTATTATTGGGCAAGCAGGTCATGCTACAGTACTGCTTATGCTTATTGTCACAATAACAGTAAAACACTAAGCAAAAACACGATTCAAGCGCCTCTTTTAAAAATAAATTATTGATAATATTGTACAGAACAAGATGTTTTTACATGCTAGAGTCACTGACACCAGAGTTAAAAAAAATATCAGATCTCGCTGCATCAGGACTTTAAACAGTTGCCATATGAACTACAGCTCATACAACTTAATGGCATCTCTGACTGTAAAAAAAAAAAGCAAAAAAAAACAGTGTTTCAGGTGATCAGGGGCTGACTAGGTATCAAGTCCTTTTATTCATGCTGTCATGTTAAAAACAGTGCCCAGGAACAATTTGTTTTAATATTTACCAGTCCTTGCCAAACAGGCTCTGGACAGCCTTGGTGCCATAAACCATATAAATGAAATACACTTTTGTTTATATTAGAGCTTTAAAAATAATCTAGACTTAATAAAAGTATTGTCTGACTGAAATGTGTTAGTAATTTTATTGCATCGGGCAATCCTGATGTTATGAACTACACTCAACTTACCATTCCCGTGCATATGAAAGAGTCCTAACATACTGTATATCAAAAACCTGTGACGAAGCACAATGTGGCAGCTTTGAGTGAATATTGGGCCTGGCGTTATATGAGTTCTTTATGCTGAGTGCTACATTTATTATTAACAACACATTGCTTTGATCTCGTTTGTTATGCATAGAATGAGACTTTTTTGTACAAAATTAAAACTTGTTTGGATTTCACAGTTTTATTTAGGGGTGTGTGTGTGTGACACTGCTGACTTGTTCTCATTCCTGAATGAATTTATCTGACTGATCACCAGCAGGACACCCGCCCCATTTAGTGGTGCAGTAGAAAGAATAAAATATTAATGATATGTTGTTGTCCTTTTCCATTTGCTGCCTGAGGAGCTAAAAATCAGTCTGAGGCAGGCTAAGCCTGGCAACCAGCAGAACACCCAGGACTAAGAAATTCTTGGAAGAGAAGACAGAGAGTTGGGGGAAGGGTGCAGGAAGGATGACAGATACTGAGCAAAAAGGGGAGGAGATATACAGAGCAGACAGAAAGAGAAGGGTGAGGGGGAGAGACAGAGAGAGTGTTAATTTGCAGCCTTGCAGAGACCAGGCACAACCCAATACACTTCTTTTTTTTTTAAATTCTTTATTTTTTTCACCCCAGCTGCCTGCCGCCCGGTATTATCTGCCCGGTCACGGACCACGAGCTCCCACTCCTCAAATCAGCCCACGAGCCCTCCGAAACCCTGTGGCTTACCCCCCATGGCGGGGCTGCGGCACTCCCCCTTGCATGCTGCAGTCATCAGAATAGGTCGGAGGGCTGGCCTGAGGAGCTAATTGAAGCCGTGGCGGGCTTCATGGAAGGTGGCAGGCAGCTGTCTTCTTTTTCCAGTTTTCCGGGGAGGCGGGGTAGTGCAATGACGCCTAGTGTCTGCCCCGCCTCCTGAGCATGCTAGTGCCGGCAGCTGCGTGACTTTCTGGCCTCCGCCAGGGGTCGCCGATGCTCCGGGCACTTCCCCACCCTCCTCCCAGAGAAGGAGAGCAGTCCATGGGACGCTCTATCCATTTTCCCCGGCCGGCCCTCCAGTGACCCAGGTCAGTTCCCGAACCCGGAACCCAATACACTTCTAAAGTCATATAAACCTTCTACAAGTCACTTTACTTCCAAATGCTTCAGTTCACCAAGCTGTAAAAATGGGTGGTAGCAGGACCTCAAACAAAGATGTTGCATCTCACTTGGGTTACATTAAAACAAAGAATAACTAACCCTTTTTATCTCACTTGGGTTACATTAAAACAAAGAATAACTAACCCCTTTCTGGTAAAAAAAACTAATTGGTAACTTGTACCTCGTTAGTGGGCTGACATCATGGGCATTTGAAAGAAGCAGAATAGTCGTTATGATGTCACCACATTACCACACTAACCAGGTGTAATCGGACGGTTTACTAAATAATGGGCTTTTTCTGCACTGCAGAGTTCTTTCTGGTGTGTGTGTGTGTGTGTGTGTATGTGTCTGTTGTTTTGCCATTTACTGAAGACACATGGGTGGTAGCTAGAAGTTTACATAGGTGTTGTGGGTCACTGTTTCATAGACATGCTCAGGTTTTCACAATGGCTTTAGTCAGGGACTCTGTTTTAAACCCCACTCTGCAGCTATGAATTAGTAGCTGTGCATTTTATTTTAATTTTTTGCTACATTGTGGGGGACATTGTCAATATACACTATGTAATAGCACAACATGGTATGACAAGTGTTAGTTGCACAACTGTACAGCCATCTGAAAGTGTCACAGCTGTGGTACTGTGAGTGGAGGCACTGAGGAGGTGAAGATGCTAGTGTTAATACTCACAGTATACTGGCACATTTGGCATGACCCAGGTTTTTTCTTTTTCTAACTATGTGCTGAGAGTATGTATTCATAACTTATATGGTAAATTGTGTGCTTGCATATCACAATGCAGTTTATTTCCAAAACAAGCTTGGATCAGGCAAGTGCTATTGTGCCAAAGTACAAAAAAGCTCAGAAAAGGTACAGTACCCCTCTCAAGAAATCCTCCCAATGCGTTTCACACCCCTGAATAGATGCTTTGTCAAGGGCCTAGACCCCCCGCTATCCAAATGCACCTGTCCAGGGGTGCAAAATACACAGTTTCTGGCTTTGGTTTTGCACCAGCCTCCCTGGGTGCAGCTTATTTTCCTGGCACTCTTTTATTTCCATCTGGACATTGACCAGAAATGGGAGAAAAGAGACCTTGGCTTAACAGCTCATCTGAAGGATGGATTTTCAACAGTGCAACCCCCCTCCCCCGGAATACACTACAGTGTCACTTATGAGTGTAACCCTAAGTGCCTGATGTGTGGCTAGAGCCCATGAACCTCTGTGTGTCTAACCACAGAGTTGAGCAAGCTCCATTTTGAGCCACTGTCCCCATACTAACGCTGTACACTGTCTGTCTGCCTATTGTATATATCTGTCATGATGAGAATATCTCCTTCATCAGGCCACACCTATGGAAGTTATAGATACCAGGCAGTAGGACCACAGGGACATTTTTGCAAGCATCTGTCTGTCATGTTCTGCAGTAGGTATGTATGCATTTTGTGACAGTGTTTGTTGACATCTGTCTGAGATGTGTTGTCATATCTTAGTACACTTGTGCAGTGACAACTGAAAGAGCTTAAGTGTTAACTAGGGCCATCAATCGCTCACCTTTGCACACTTAAGATTTATGTAATAAACAGAGAATGGCAGAAACTATTTTACTGATAGGGTGCTCATTCGATACTGAGGAAGCTTGCATTATATCTGCCTGCACTGTCTTCACCACACTAGTGTATAAAGCGAGGGCTTCATCTCTAGTGCTGTCAGTCCCTCACCTTTTACCCAGATTCCCTTATCATGTAGAACTGGTCAGTCCGGCCAGCCCACATCATAAACAAAGATCATCAGACTCTATCAGTTCCACCTTAGTTCTGCCTGCAAAGGGAAGTGGAAGCAGTAATTAAGTGATGGTTAAAAAGAAATGAAGACCTGAGCTGGAATGGGTTAGGCAACACCCAGAAAATCATTGTAGTTCTGCAAGCTCCATTTTATAGCATTACTGCTGACAGGACCTGGTGGAAACCTTGTCTTTCAACACAAGAACATTGCTCCTTTGAGTAGAAAAAAAAAACAGTGCTCAGCTGGTCAGCACAGCTGAAAATGATTAAACCTGCTTAGTTTCCAGTTCTGCTAAAATTTTGTTTCCCCCCAAGAATTACAAACAAATATATTGGCTACATTGCGCAATGGTGAGCCATTTCATTACATCTCTCCTTAAAAGGAGGAGCTAGCTAATGGCTTTTTAGGCTACAAAAGAACAGAACAAAACCAGATAATGAATTAGCAGCAAGGGATGTTTGCAATGTTGCCAATTGTTGCTTAATTAGCATGGCATGGCACCACAATTAATTATGCAAAACCTTAGATGGTGAAAAAAATGACCTCTGCCTTGATGAAAAGAACTTTTGATCTGACATACACAGATACACTAAGGCTGGTTGCATCATGCAGTGTGTAGTAGTAACCTATAATGATGGATAATTTCAGGCACATGACTTTGTGGGCTTGAGTAGCCATGTCAGCATGAAGCACAGCCCACTACTTGTATAGTTTTAATCAGTGGTGTATAACATATGTTTTATTTTATGTCTCTGAAATTTGAAGCATAACAGATGGGGATCACACATAAAAAAATGTGCGTCCCCTTTTTAATGAAGTTATAAATATACTTATTCTTTGACTCTCAGAGTTTGTATTTTCAAGCATCATCATCAGCTTGCCTTCAGACAGTTCTTTGAGGTTGCCACATCTTGTCAATTATGTATCATTAAAGCACACAGACCTCACAGGTGTCAGCAAATGCAATGCTGTGTATGGGTGTCTACAAATACAGGAGGTGCTTTGTAAAGTTCCCAGCTGTATCATATAACAAATATAAAGTGGCTCTGTGGAAACAAAACCCTAGGAAGTCACAATCTCTAGGTGACTGAATAATTCACACTAATGTATGGTGCCTTAAGGGCAGTGGTACATTTTGTGACTATGAAAGCATACAGTTCCACACTGCTCTGGGCATTTGGTTCTGATTTAATGAGGTGTTCCACATTTTCCTTCACTCTCCACAATTTAAGGGACAGAGTTTCATTTTGGATGGTGAAAGCTTGAGAATACAAGTATGACTGTAACGAATATTTGTTAAAACACCAAGGGTATGCTTATACAGTTCACTCATTCTGTTAAAAAAGTTGACATTATTTGCAGTTGCGTACATATCCTACTTACTTGAACCAGTTTCTTTGGTATCATTTTCAGCTGAATAAGAACTTGCTGCAGCCAATTTTTCCAAGCACACGTGGAATCGGAAAGGCTTAGAGACAAGTAACATCCTAAAACACCTTTTGTGATCTTAGGAACACAAATGTTAAGTCACAGGGCTCTTTAGCTGGTGCATCGAATTAATATTGTATTGGCACTTTCTGTCTGTGAACTTTGAAAGGAAGTGATGCTTGTTAGGATAAATCCCTGAAAATGTAGTAACCATTGCTAAACAAAGTGACAGCTTATTAGAGTTAACAATTGTTAAACTACTTTATCCTTTTAGGGCCATTTCTAAAAGTGGGTCAACTAGTTCTTTACAAATTACTCAGGACATGCAACCAGCTACTGAAGGAAACGACAGTGCTGTCGTAACAACAAAAAAAGCCAAAAGACTGTGCTCTACACAAAAGACTAATTCACAGTATTGCCGAGGTGTTAGGGTCTTCCACAGTGGTTCACAATAAATTTTACTATTGAGTTGGTAATACTGTGAATCAGTCTGTCATGTACAGAGCAGTCTTTTGGCTTTTTTTTTGTGTCTCATTATCTGGGCTTGTCACCCTGTTAACTGTGAACCCCTTGGAGCTAGAGCGTGATTATTTGTCTTTGGAATTTGCAGAGGCACCAGCATTTAAAGGACCAGTTTCCTGCAGGAAATGTCAGCAATCAATCATCATAGTAGCAGCAGCACATTGTCTCTGTTTAGCTGGGGAGAGGGGTTGGGCTCTAACTACTTACTACTCCTCATCTAATAGCGGAACTGGGAAGAGGGGAGACCTGCAGATTGCACAAACTTCAGTTTGACTCCTTGACAAAAATCATCTTTCTGGAAGGGATGAAGATGAGCTGGATTTCTTAGAGCCCCTGGCTTTGAAATCTTCTGCGGGTGTCTCAGTGATGCTGTGGTTCCCGCTGGGTCGGGGGTGCATGTGCTCCAACTTGCTGGCTGCCCTGCTGTGAACTAATCGGGTTTGTTGTCGTACCTAATTGCCAGTCACAGCTGCTTGGCATACTCCAGTCTACCTACTAGTTGCAGCTTGTTGTGACCTCAATGTAAGTACCTGCAAATCAGAATTTCATTGTACTCCCGCTACTCGTGTAAATGAGCAAAAAAAAAAAAAAAAGACACTTTCTGACTTCTGCAAAATTGTACCTGTGAATACTCACAGTTCTAACTGGTTCCCTGCCTTCCTTTGGCACAAGGATGTACAAAGATGTTTTGAAGCGCTTGCTGGCTATCTGCTCCAGTCTGAAGCATTAGGAGACAGTTACGTTGCAGTCATTACAGCAAACAGTTGGACTGCAGCTTTCTGCGTATACCTTTTAAAACTAGCCCCAGTGTGGCATTTTGCATAGGTGGTGAAGTGCTTTACCCATTCAATGCTTGTGGGAGAGGCATGTGGGTTCATCCCAGATGAGCTGTTTATGACAGCAGTTCAGATGCAGTAGCATTGAAAGCAAACTACCAGTACAATCAGTATGTAAACTGCCTACGTTACCACCGCTGATTGTACCAGTCGTTTGCTTTCAACTGTATGCCGCTGCATCTGAGCTGCTGTTATAGACAGCTCAGACATTCACTGGTGGGGTGTGGCTGTGCCTGCAAAAAGGATCAGGGTATTGGAAAGGGGGTGGCACACCTACGAAACCTGGTATGGTGGTACTATGTTTCTTGCACATGCGTGGAAGCAAACATAAAAAAGAGAGGCAGGAGTTCCCTGAAACAAGTAGAACAAGGTTTCATAGAGAAAGAAACTGTGAATTCAGGAGATATTACAGAGGAATGGCAGTCTTCAGCTGCAGATAAAGGTGGAGATAAGACTAGGGACACTGATGCAGAAATAATTATGCTGCTTAACAACAGATTCCAGGTGTTAGTGCAACATGAAACTAGTCAGGATGAACACATGGAAGTCAATGTATGTAGTACTGTTTCCCCCTAAGCCTCCACTTTGGTTCTCAAACACAGTAGCAGAAAAGATCATAGCCAAAAGGCTGGCCTTCAGGAAATATAAGGGAACATGGCAGGATGAAGAAAGGGAGGCATCCCTAAGGGAAGCAGGGAATGCAGTAAGGCAGGCAAAGACCCAAACTCAGCAAACACTAGCCCGAACAGTAAAAGAAGGTGACAAGACTTTCTATAGATACATTAGTGAAAGGAGAAATTCCAGAGGGGGTATTGCTGAGATCAAAGGGGATAAGGGGGCATGTGAGGAGGAGGACCATGTAAAAGCATCTTTCCTAAATAGATACTTCTGCTCAGTATTTACTGAAGAGAAGGTAGGGCAGGGCCCACAGCTCAGCACCATGGACATGGGGCGGGGGGAGGTGTGCACTAGTCCCTACACAAAAGAAAGGGTCCTACAAGAGCTCGATAAGCTCAGGGTGGACAAGGCAATGGGACCTGATGGTATACATCCCAGGGTACTAAAGAAGTTAAGGGTGAAACTAGCAGAACCATTATCAGAACTGTTTACTGAGCCTCCGAGCATAGGAGAGGTTCCAGAAGACTGGAGAAGGGCTCACATGATCCCGCTCCACAAGAGTGGTAGCAGGGAGGAGGCAGGGAACTACAGACCAGTCAGTCTTACCTCAGTAGTGGGCAAGATTTTGGAGACACTCCTTAAGTAAAGGATAGTGCAACACCTGGAATCCATAGGAGCACATGATCCAAGACAGCATGGATTTACAAAAGAAAGGTCCTGTCAAACTAATCTCATAGATTTCTTTGACTGGGTAACCAGAGTGGTGGACCAAGGGGGAACAGTTGATATTGCCTACCTTGACTTCAGCAAAGCTTTTGATACTGTTCCACATAGAAGATTGATTAATAAGCTGGGTAGGCTCAGGATGGGTCAGATGTTGGTCAACTAGGTGGCAAACTGGTTGTCGGGCAGAAAACAGAGAGTGGTGGTAAATGGTATACAGTCAGAAAAGATGCAAGTCACAAGTGGGGTACCTCAGGGATCAGTCCTGGGGCAAGTCCTCTTCAATATCTTCATCAGTGACATTGCAGATGAACTGGAGGGTAAGGTTTGTCTGTTAGCGGATGATACCAAGATCTGCAACTGAGTAGATGATCCAGATGGGGTGGGCAGAATGAGAAGAAATCTGGATAAACTAGCAAAATGGTTGGAAGAGTGGCAACTGGGGTTTAATGCAAAGAAGTGCAAGATCATGTACACAGGGAAGAGAAACGCTGAAGCCACCTATAGGCTGGGATGGGAGTTGCTGGCAGTCACAAGGAAAGAAAGAGACTTGGGCGTCATCATCACTGATGACCTGAAATCATCCAAGCAGACCACTAAAGCAGTAGGTAAGGCTAGTGGGATGTTGGGGTGTATTAGTAGGGGTATCACAATTTGGAAGAGGGAACTAATAATCCCTCTTTACAAGACACTGGTTAGGCCCCATCTGGAGTACTGTGCACAGTACTGGAGGCCACACATTCACAAGGACATTAACCAAACTGAGGCAGTCCAGAGAAGGGCAACCAAAATGGAACAGGGACTGCATCAGCAAACATATGAGGACAGATTAACTGAGCTCAATATGTATACCCTAGAGCAAAGGAGGGAGACAGGTGATATGATTGAAACATTCAAACACCTTAAGTTCATTAACAAGGTGAAAGAGTCTAACATGTTTCAATATTAGAAAAATAGCAGGACAAGAGGACACAGCATGAGATTAGAGGGAGGATGATTAAGGGGTAATGTGAGGAAGTTCTTTTTCACAGAAGGGTGGTGGATGCATGAAACGGCATACCTCAGGAAGTGGTAGATATGAATACAGTGCAGGGCTTCAAACAGGCATGGGATAGGCATAAGGGAGTAATACAGTTGAGTATGAATAAATAGACCATTGACAGAGCAAAGGCCAAAGGCACATTCATAAGGTAGAAAAAGAAATGGACAAACTGAATGGGCCTTACGGTCCTTATCTGCCATCAACTTCAATGTTTCTATGTTTCACACACACTACAGACAATAAATAACCAGCAAGGCAGGTAGTAATAATCAGAGATTCCATAAATAAATACACAGATAAATATATATGTAGGGATGGCAAGGCTGATATCATGATTAGCAGTTTTTCACAGGCAGGCGTCCAGGATCTGTTTAATATGTCTGATATAATTTTAAGGGGGTAGGAATTAAACCTATTGTGGTAGTCCATGTGGGCATTAATGATTTAAGCAGTAAATCATTACAAAGCAATATAGAAGGATTTTACCAGGTTAGGTTAAAAGCTAAGAGAAAAAGACTGCAAAATCATTTTTTTGGAGATCCTCCCAGAACCAACAGCTTCAGCTTATAAACAGAAAAAAAATATCCTTGCTAATTTATGGCTGAGAAGATTGGCACAGGAAGATAATTATCATTTTGTAAGACATTGGGATACTTTTTATATTATAATATTTTATTGTTTTCAACTTTATGTTTACAAAAGGAAAGATGGCCAACGGCAATAACAGTTTGGTTTAGTTGTTCGTGTGACTTAGGGGAGAATAGCATTGTTTCATCAACTATTGAAGCTCCGACTCAACCCTTGATTTTGTTAACGCTTCGTTATCAAGCAAAGTGGCTTTATGGATTTACTGAGGAGCAAAGGGGTTTCTGCATCGGAGTTTATTTCCCCATGGTAGGGCCCGCTTGAGCAGTGGGTTCTTCCCGCTAAACCTAGCCTGGAGAGTGGCGGCGGGGGAGTGAGTAGTAGTGCGCTGGCCACTGTGCAGGCTGTTGCAAAGATGCATTCCTCTACCCCGCTAAGAACTCCAGATTTGTCTGAAGGAAACAAGCAGCAAAATTTCAATCAGATTACCTGCAGCGACAAAGTGATCCCTTTCAACAATTTTCTCCTACTCCCATTGAGGCCGGTGGGTATACAATGGAGAAGCTGGGCTTATTATTGGAAAAAATATTAGCGTGGACTGAACATAGCGATCACCGTTTTGAGGCAATATTAAAAAAGACAGAGTTCTTACAAGCAGAAGTGAATAATGTCAAGACCGTAGTAGAGACAAAAAAGAGAATTACTATGGGTAACTCAGCTGAAATTGAAAAACAAGCTGCAAAATTAATGTCTGTGGAAGCTAATTGTGTGAGCCTGATGAGGGTTAATCTTAATATAAATAGAAAATTGGAGGGCGCTGAAAATTTGTTACGTTACAAAAATATACGAATTCTTGGGATTCCGGATCAGTTTGATGCAAATTTCGACTCTACGAGGGACTTAGTGAAAGATGTGCTGGTTTCTACCTTTGATCTACCACAAGAGAATCCTTCCCTAATTACTAAAGCATTCAGAGTATTTAAATGTGGGAGAAATGTTGTATCTCCAGTGAAGATAACAGTCTTAGCAACTTTTGGTTTTGATTCAGATCAGGACTATACTTTCAAATTGGCCAGGCTGAGGGGGAGCTTGGAGTATAAAGGCTCTAAATATTATATTTACCCTGATTTTTGTTATACAACTCAACAGCGGAGGAGGAAGTTTTTATCTTATCGTCAAGAAATTTTGGAAACTGGTGCCCAGTTCTCTTTGTTGCCTTCTGTGATGGTAAAAGTTGTTAAGGATGGTAAGATCACTATATTTTTCGAAGTGGATCAGCTTTCTGCTTACCTTCAGGCTTATAATTCAACCCAGGAGACTATGGATTCACCTACCCCATCTGAACGTGAAATGTTAGCGAATTTAGATAAACTGGACTTGTAGGGGATTTTGTCAGGTTTAATCAGACTGATCTGGAGGGTTTATTAAAATTAATTTAACTTAAAAAAAACGGAGTATAGAGGGGCATTTGATATTACGGAATAAATTGTAAAAGGAATGATAAACATATAAGGTTATTGTCATCGACTGGTACTGATTGATTGAGAATGTTTATTTTTTTTCCCCCCTGAATTGGTCTGGGTTCATCTTTTATGTTTAAGGTATGCACTAAATACATGTATGTATAGGCTTAGGGGGTTATTGGTTTATGTGAATTAAGTGAATTATGAATTATGTGCATTTTTCTTCTTTTTGTAGACACCGGGATACTTTTCATAATAGACCTAAACTTCACTGTAGAGATGGGCTACATCTGAGCTTTAAGGGCAGTATAATTCTGGGAATTAGAATAAAAAGATAGATGACAAAATGTTTAAACTAGCAGGTAGGGGGATGAGAGTATTTGGTTCTGCCTCCAGGCTGGTGGAAGCTAACAATAACAAGAGTTCAATCAGAAGGATTAATAAACAAGCCAGAGTTATGTACCTCAATGCCAGAAGCTTGAAAAAAGATAAAATGGCAGCGCTACAACTGTTATTAATCAGGGGTAGAGTAAATATCATTGGGGTTACAGAGACTTGGTGGACTAAAGATAGTAACTGGAATAAGAACATATTGAGGTATTATTTAATAAGTAAGAACAGAGGGAAAAGAAGGGTTGGAGGTATTGCTTTATTTGTGAAAGTTGAAATTTAATATTTATCCTCCAGTTCCAATGATGACCATGGTACCACTGAAGTCTTGTGGGTGGACTTTACTGGACTAAGGGGGAAATCATTTAAGCCGGCCGTTTTTTTCAGCTCCTCAGATACCCCTGCCCATGACATTGAATTATTCATTGAACACATTGTGGCTGTAGCCGAAGATTCTGACTTATTGTTAATAGGGGACTTAATCTTTCCGATATAGTTTGGGTTGAGGAAATAAGTAACAACTCATTGGAGAACAGGGTACAAACCATCCTAACTGCTGCAGGGATTGAACAATGTATCAATAAACCCACACATGAGCAGAGCATTCTGGATGTTATATTAACAAACATGAGTGATGATATCTCAACTGTTAAGCTTGACCCCCTCTTTGGTAGTAGTGATCATAATATAGTTGAGTTTAAAATAAAATTCACTATGAGAAAAACAGTTCACAAAATACATACTAAGGCCAACTACATTGTTATATGCCAGAAATTGTCCAAACTAAACTGGAGAGCTCTAACTGATGGATTAAATGTTCAGCAATGTTGGAATCTGTTTCTTAGGATAATAGCTGACTAAGAATCAAGGTATGTCCCATCAAGAACAGTGTATAACCAAAAGGGGAAGAAACCATTATGGTTAAATGGAAGGATTAGTAAACTCATTAACAAAATGAGAACATGGTACAAAAATTGAGACAGAACCCCACATGTAAGGGTGGTGATAAGTATAAAAAGGTGTTCTGGTCATTAAAACAGGAGATAAAGAAATCAAAGGTGCACACAGAGTTTAGGTTAGCCAACACTAAACATGACATTAAGGGCTTCTATTCATATAACAATGATAAGAGGGGTAACGATATAGTTATAGGGCCACTCAACATTAATGATACAATTTATAATAAGCCAACTGACATGGCTAGGGAATGTAATATGTATTTTGTTCAGTTTTCAGTACTGAAGAATCAACTGCCTCATTTGAATTAACCAACAACATTACACTTCACCTTACAGAGAAGGTCTATAGTAAAATCAGAGCACTTAATATGAACAAATCATTAGGTCAGGATGGCCTGCACCGAAGATTTCTTAAAGAATTAGGAAAAGAGCTTGCCCCAATCATAACAAATGTAGGTCAAAGATCGTTAAAGGAAGGTTATGTCCCTAGAGACTGGCAACAGGCTACTGTGGCACCAATTTTTAAAAAAGGAAGTAAGGTTGATCCAGTCACTTATCGACCATTTAGTTTAACATCCATAGTTGGGAAGATTATTGAAGGTATAATTTCTGAAGAAATCTGCAGCATTCTGGTAGACAAGGGTCTCCTTGATGGATCACAACATGGATTTACTTGAAGCAGGTCCTGTACCACCAACTTAGTAAGTTTCTAGAACTACGTAGGGAGTAACATCAACCAAGGAAAATCTGTGGATGTGGTGTTGCTTGATTTTAGAAAGGCATTAGATACCATACCACATAACACTCTGATCTCTAAATTAATTCACTTAGGAATTAATCATACAGTGATCAGAGGGATTATGAATTGGCTAATGAACAGAACATGGTCAGTAAGAATCAATGGTCATTTATCCACAGAGACAAGGGTCACTAGTGGCATTCCTCAAGGGTCAGTGTTGGGCCCACTGTTGTTTAACATCTTCATAAGTGACCTTAACATTTTGAGTGACAATAAATTGAGTAAATCTGCAGATGATGTGAATCTAGGGGGTATTGTGGATACCTTTGATGACAGGCTTAGATTTGGGCAAGACATTGCAACCATCACTGAGTGGGCCTGAAGAAATAGGATGAAGCTTAGCCTTGACAGATGCATAATCTTGCATTTTGGAAGGAATAACATTCAGCAGGACTATTATATTCAGAGGAAAAAATTTAAGAAATCCACATGTGAAAGGGACCTGGGAGTCTACATTAGTACCTACCTCAAAAGTCATGCTCATTGAAAATATGTAGTCAACAAAACAATGTATCTCATACATTGTGCTCATAGATCCTTTTTCTCTAGAACTGACAGTGTACATCTTCCTCTGTTTAAAACGTATATACAACCACACCTGGATTATTGCTCCCAGAGCTCAACCCATACCTAAAGAAGAACAAGAGTATGGTTGAAAACCCGCAGAGGTCATTCACTAAATTGACGTCTAAATACTGGGATAAATTATATGAATCAAGATTAGCTGATCTAGGTTTATGGCATCTTGAGACAAGGTGCATAAGGGGGGAAATGTTAATGAAGTGTAAAGTCCTAAAGGATGATTTTTTTTAATAAAAGATTTGTGCATAGCCTCTAAAGATCCTAAATATGATCTATGGGGACACAAGCGATTGCTGTTAGAAGCTCAAATGAATTGTGGATGCAGGGCTATGTCCCTAGATCAGTTAGACTGTGAAACATAGGAAATATTGACTTTGTCGACAGATAAGGACTTCTTGGCCCACCCAGTCTGCCCATTTCTCTACCTATTGGATAAACTGCAGATCCTTGTTAACCAACAGCTTACTTCCCCCTACCCTCCACCAGAATTGCCTTATTTCTGTCCCATGCATTCTTGAATTCCCCCACTATTTTTGACCCCACAACCTCTTCAGTAAGGCTGTTCCATGCATCCACTATCCTCTCTGTGAAAAAAAATACTTCCTCACATTGTCCCTGAGCCTTCTCCCCTCTATCTTCAAATTGTGCCCCCTTGTTCTTGCACATCTCTTTTTCTGAGAGATACTACCCTCTTGGACTTTACTGATTCCCTTGAGGTATTTAAATGTTTCTATCATGGCACCCCCTCCGCTCCTAGAGGACATATATATTAAGCTCCTTTAGTCTGTCTTCGTATGGCTTCTGATTCAGACCCTGCACCATTTTAGTTGCCCTTCTCTGGACTACCTCCATCCTGTCTATGTCCTTGCAGGGGTGAGGTCTCCAGAACTCCATGCAGTATTCCAGATGGGGTCTCACCAACTGTCTGAAAAGAGGGATGACAACTTCCTGTTTTCTACTGGTGATGCCTTTCCCTATGCATCCCAGTATCCCCCTAGCCCTACTTACTGCCTTCTCACAATGCTTGCCTACCTTTAAGTCATCTTATATGACTACCCCAGGTCCCTTCCCATTTTTGTTGTTCTTAGCACCTCCTCTACATTCTGTACTCTTCCTCTGGGTTTTTGTTTCCCAGGTGCATTACTTTGCATTTCTTTGTATTGAATCTAAGATGCCATACCTTTGACCATTCCTCCAGCCTTGCCAAGTCCCTTCTCATCCTTTCCACCCCCTCCTGTATATCAACCTTGTTGAAGATCTTTGTGTCATCTGCAAAAAGGCATATTTTCCCTTCTAGTCCCACTGCAATGTCACCTATAAAGACATTAAAGAGGACTGGTCCCAGTACTAAACTGTGGTACCCCACTAGTAAACCCCCTTTCTTCTGAGTGGACTCCATTTACTATTACCCTCTGTGTCCAGTTGTCCAGCCAATGCTTTACCCAGGCTACAACCCTGGAACCCACTCTAAAGCTGTCTAGCTTGTTTATTAATCTTTTGTGTGGGACTGTGTCAAATACCTTGCAAAAGTCTAGGTAGGCCATGTCCACAGCCCCTCTCTGGTCTACTACTTTGGTCTCCCAATGAAATAAATCAATTAGAGTCATCTGACATGATCTTTCCACTGTGAATCCATGCTGCCTTGGGTACTGTGCCCCACTGACCTGTAGGAACTCAACAATTCCTTCCTTCAGAAGTGATTCCATCATTTTCCCTACCGCTGAGGTCAAACTAACAGGTCTGTAGTTTCTTATCTCTGTCTTGCTCCCACTTTTGTGAAGAAGAATCACATCCACCCTCCTCCAGTCCTCAGGTACCACACCATCCTCCCATGATTTGTTAAAAAGGGTAGTCAATAGTGTCACTAGTTCTCCCCTTAGTTCTTTTAGAATTCTGGGGTGAATCCCATCAGGTCCCATTGCTTTGTCCACCTTCAGTTTTAGGAGTTCTTTCAGGACCCTTTCTTCTGTGAAAGGACTGATATCGACCTCCCTATCCAGAGTGCATCTATTGACTGGAATAGGTACCTCCCCCTTCTCTTCCCTTTCTGAATACTGAGCAGAAGTATTCATTTAGTATTGCTGATTTTTCACTGTCCCTCTCTGCCTACTCACCCTCCTCTTTATTCAGCCTCAGTATCCATCCCTTTGTCTTTTTTCACTCCCTAATATACCTATAAAAGGTTTTATTCTATTTCTTAACCAAGCTGGCTATACTGTATTTTCTTCAGTTTGGGTCTTTGCTATTCTGACTGCCTTCCCCGATTCCTTCTACTTTAACTGGTACAGTGCTCTCTCCTGCTCCTTCTGTGTTTCCTTATACTCCCTAAATGCTATATTTTTCTCCTGAACCTTTCCCGCTACCTCTTTTGAGAACCATAGTAGTTTTTTCTGTTGTTTTGATTTGTTTATTTGCTTCACAAAAAGGCTTGTTGCCTCCATGATGGCAGTTTTGATGTTTCCCCACTGTTGCTGCACCCCTCCTTCTTGCCTGTTTGCTAGTGCTTTTCTGATGCACTCTCCCATTTTGACAAAAAAACCACCTGAAGTCCAGTATCCTCACTTTTGTATGGCTTGACTACAGCTGAGTTTATTGTGAACTACACTGTTTGGCAGTCACTTGTTCCCAGATGGCTACCCACTTCTAGATCTGAGATCCTCTCTCCATCCCCATTTGAGAGTACCAGGTCTAAGATTGCTCCCTCTGGAGTGGGTTCCAACACTAGCTGTCTGAGGCATGCCCCCTGTGGGGCATCGAAAATGGCCCTGCTCTTCAATGTGGCTGCAGCAAAGGTGCTCCAGTTAACATCTGGCATATCCAGGTCCCCCATCGGCAATATCTCTCCTTTCTCTGCCATCCTAAGCATGCCTTCTGTCATTTCCATGTCCATTTCCTCCCCCTGAAATTGGGGTCTGTGTTCAACCCCTGTGCAGATTGTGGGACCATTTCCAGTCTCCAGGATGACCCACAGTGCCTCCTCTCCTCCCTGTTTACCCTTTAGTTCTGTTACTTTGATCCATTCCCTTACATAGAGAGCTACTCCTCCTCCTCCTCCTCCTCTCCCTATCCCTCCTGAACATTGTGTACCCTGGTATGTTGACATCCCAGTCATGGTTCTCTGTGTACCATGATTCTGTGATTGCCACGATATCTAGGCGTCCATCATCCATCAAGGTCACCAGTTCTAAGGAGCTTGTTACATAGACTAAGGGCACTGGTACTCATTACCCTCCATTTATTGATGGCCTTGTCCCTTTTGTCTCATCCCTGCTCTTACTGCCTTTGTCTTTTTCTCCATTTACCCCTGCTCTTCTCCCTGTCTACTACTCTATCTTGGTGTATACCTCACTAACTACCTTGATTTTTAAGGGGGGCTAGGATTTCCCTTATCCTTCTCAGTGCCTTCCTCCCCTTGGCTAGTTTAAATGCTTTCCAATGAAGCATTTAAACCTATCACCTAGCCTGACTCCCCTCCTGGACAGATGCAGACCATTGCCCAAATATAGGCCTGCATCCCTCCAGATGGATCCCCAGTCCCCAATGATGCCAAAACCCTGAGCTCTCCACCCATTTTTCAATCACTGATTGAATCTCAGTGTGTGGAGCACACTATTCTCACCCATATCAAACTAAAAACAATGGGGGAGAATGGGTCTATTCCCAAGTCTCTGAATACTTACCAAAATATTATTACAACTAAATGTAAATTCCTAGCTTTGAATGCAAGATCTTTAAACCAACTCAAATTAGCAGAATTCGAAGCCAAATGTAAAACTTTAAATATAGGTGTGGGAGTAACTGAAACTTGTGGGATGCATCCTCAATTTGGTCCAGAGAAATTCCAGGTTATAAGTTATATCATAAAAACAGATTAGATAAGCAAGGCGGTGGAGTTTGTATGCATATACAAAACAATATTCCTTCTTTTGAAGTGTGTTCTCCCTTTCCTTTGGAAAGTATATGGGTTAGAATCTTATTGAAGGAGCAGTCCTATATAACTATTGGTAACATCTATCAACCTCCATCTGCAAATTCAGATTACACAACTGATATGTTTAAAGAAATGACACATTTTTCAGAATCTCAAGATACTGTAATATTTGGTGACTTTAACCTCCCTCATATTAACTGGGACTCATTCTCAGGACAGTCCTATGCTGAGAAAGGACTAATAGATGTGGTAGTTAGTACTGGATTACAACAACTTGTTACTGAACCCTCTCGAGGTCCTAATATGTTGGATTTATTATTTACTAACATAGAGCAACATATTAGCAATTTACAAATTTGGGATCCACTTGGGACCAGTGATCATTCATCTATTCTTTTTGAAATTCAACAGTTTAAAACTATACAAAGGAAGTTATACCGTATAAAAAATTATAAAAAAGCAAATTTTTCTAAAATCAATGAATACTTACAAAACATAAACTGGGAATCTGATCTTCTTAATTGTACAACACAACGAGCTTGGGACTTTTTTAAAAACATTGTACATTATTTGGAAAATACCTTTATTCCATCTAAGAGGGAATTTAATAATAAAGGAAAAATTCCCCCTTGGTTCAACAAGACAATTAAAAATCAGATTAAAAGAAAAATTAAACTTTTTAGGAAACTTAAGAACAGTTCTGTTCCATTTAAAACTACTCTAATATATAAATACAGACTATCTGTGTAAAACTTAAAATAATCTATTAAACTGGCATAAAAGAAGCTAGAATTTAAACTAGCTCACACAAAAGACTGTCATAAATCTCTTTTTCTCATATATAAATAGTAAAAAAGGTGTATCAGGGACGATTGGACCCATTATAACCAATGGCTCTTCTTTATCTGATATAGAAACTTTGAATCTCTTTAATAGGTACTTTTGTTTTGTCTTCTCTCAAAAATCACCCTCTTAGTACATTTAAAGTTCACCACATAGATTACCATAGGTTCTATCCAACTGACATTATACAGGCTATCAAAAAAACCAAAAAAAAAATACTAGTCCAGGCCCAGACGGTATTCATTCATGGTTTCTGATCGAAACCTCTATGAATATTTCTATACCTTTGTCAATTATCTTCAACAAATCCTTACAAAAAAGCATTGTACCAAATGATTGGTGTTCAGCAGTAGTTACTCCCATGGTTAAAAAAGGCAATAGAGGTTCTATGCAAAATTATCATCCAATTAGCCTGACCTCAGTGGCTGGTAAATTAATGGGATGAGTAATAAAGTCTCTAATAGATCAAGATTGTAAAAAAATAGGAATTTATGATTCAAATCAGCATGGGTTTACTCCCAAGTATTCCTGCACCACCAATCTGATATCTTTTTACAATAATATAAGTACTCTACTAGATGTGGGTATCCCTACTGATGTAATTCTTTTGGACTTTAGTAGAGCTTTCGATAAAGTCTCACATTAAAAACTCATTACTGAAATGCACAATCTAGGTTTGTCACTTGATATTGTCAACTGGACTTTAAACTGGTTGACAAATCGTCCTCAGAGAGTCAGAATTAATGATATCTTGTCTGATTCGGGTAGTGTGACAAGTGGTGTACCACAGGGGTCGGTCTTGGGACCAACATTGTTTAATCTCTTTATCAGTGACTTACAAACAGGGCCAAATAACTTCATGGTTAAATTTTCAGATGATACTAAATTGGGAGGCAAGGTTAATAATCAAGAAAATATTTCTGCATTAAAGAAGGATTTGGAAAAATTAACACTTTGGGCAAATGAAAATCATATGCAGTTTAATCAAGACAAATGTTTAGTAGTGCATTTCGGTGTAAATAATCCAAAAACGATATATTATATTAACGGACTACCACTTCACTCATCAAATTGTGAAAAACATTTAGGGATATATGTTAATAATAAATTTACATCAAATGATCACTGTGTTAGAAGTGCTTGCATGACCAACAGAATTTTGAGGCAAATAAAACGCACTTTTGTTAATCGCACTGAACTTATTCCATTGTATAGGGCATGCATTAGACCGTATCTAGACTATGGCTCCCCTTTCTGGAATCCAAACCAAAAAAAAAGACATAACAATTCTTGAACAGGTTCAAAGGAGAATAACTAGAATGATTCCAAGATTAACAAACTTGGATTATCAGAACAGATTAAAAGCTACTTGTCTCTTCTCTCTTCAAACTAGAAGATTAAGAGGTGATATGCTTATGGTTTTTAATTTAATAAATTCACCAGATCTAATGGAAAAATGTGGTCTAACACTCTCCAAAAGGAGACATGTTCCGAGATTGCATAATAAACAGCTTGAAGTAAAAACTTACAAAACCAGCAAAAGGGGAAACTTTTTTCCAATAAGAGCATCCATTGTATGGAACACCTTGCCACAAGAATTGGTAGAGGCAACTAGTGCCACTGTCTTTAAAAACAAATTAGATGTTTGGTTGAGGTATAATTGCTAAATAATGTCCCACATAGTGTGGGGAACAGTCTCGCTGGGCTCTGGCCTTCTTCTGTTCTTTCATGCAAAGTAATACCAAGTAATAGACAGGCAGCACCTCCGAGAAGGTTACTTGTCTAAGGCCCCTCCCCAGCTCCACAAACTCTTTCTGCACTGCTCTGATCCCTTTCCCAGCCATGTCATTTCTCCCTAGGTGGGCGATGACATCCAGCTCCCTCCCCTGTGCAGCTGCTCCCGTGATTCTGAGGATTTGCTCCCTGTCCCTCTAAGCCATGGCACCAGGCAGGCACCCTACCTCCCTCTCCCCTCCCTCCCCCAGTTCTACCGTCCTAACATTGGAGTCCCCCACCAGGATTTGTCACCTTCCCCTGTGGGGTCCCATGCCACCCTCCTGTGGGTCTCCTTTGTGGAGGTTCCCAGCATCCTCCTTGGTCTCCACTGTGGGTGCCTTCATATAGGGAACCACACTGTGCCAGAATGGCATATGAACTGAGGAATGGTACAACTGGGGGATACGCCTCTGTTCCCCCACCTTCACCTTCCCTGAGCCCACTGTGGTGCAACCGCTATTCTTTCTTGGCAACCTTTGAGGCAGCGGCGGTGGCCCTGGTGGTCCCTGGGTGGGAAAGGTGGTCCTCCAAATCCTGGCCAACTCAGCCTGAAGATGAGCAACCTCCTCCCTCAGCCCAGAGAGGTGCCTGCACATCAGACAACACCGCATCCTCCAGAACGTTTCCCAGAAGACTGCTGCTCCACAGTCACTGTACTGCACCACACCCATCATGTATTATTTGTGGCCCCTTAACTGCTGTTTTGTGTACTTACTCTTTCCTCTCTCTCTTTATTTTAATTTTTTTATATAATTTTTTTTTTTCTCCCTACTTTCCTACTGCATCATTACCCTTAAAACTCCTGATCTTCCTGTTCTGGGACAGTAAGTTCCTATATTCCTCAGTAGTCTCTTTCTTACTTGTTCGGAGTCAGTCCTCCAGCAGCTGGGGTGGGGTGGGGTGGAGAGCTACTCTTTTCCTTCTAGTATGGTGAGTCTTTTGTGCCTCTGTGATCACTCCCTTCCTGCTCCCAAGCAGGAAGTTCCTGTTGTCAGTCAAATCCTGTGCCTATAAAAGTAGAACCGGCTAATGGGGGGGGGGGTTTGAGGGATGGAGGTCAATATAGTCCCAGTAAAGTTCTAACGGCAGCTCCTTCCTCTTGCTGTTCTCTGCCGCAAGCTATCTAGGTCAGTTTTCAAATGAAAACACCTGGCTTCCTTCTCTCTAAGCCATTCCCCCTAATTCACAGTTTCTTTCTCACCTAGCTAACTGCACAAAAAACAATTCCTTCACCCAACTCAGACAAACACACTCTTTCTTTTGTTTGTTTTAACCCGAAATTGAAGTTCCCAGTAGTAGAGTTCTAGTTGTTTAGTCCAGTAGAGTAGTAAAGTTCTAATAGCAGTTCCTTCCTCTTGCTGTTCAACAATTGATTGCAGAATCAGGCTCTAATTCCTGATATTCGAGGCGAGATGACCTTCATTCGATGTCACCAGGTAAAGGTAGGATGAGGAATGCAAATGGGTTTAGTGGTCCCATTCCTGAAGGGAAGTGGCAACTAGGTATCAGGTAGAGGATGCAGAAAGATGAAACAGTTGATTGCAGAAACAGGCTCCCATCCCTGGTTTTCAAGGTAAGATGACCATCATTGGATACCACCAGGCAAAGATAGAATGGTGAAGGCAAATGGGTAAAAAGGTCCCATTCCTGAAGGGAAGCAGCATCATGGTATTTAGATAGAGATTGCATAAGGTTGAAACAGTGGATTGCAGACACAGGCGTCCATCCTTGGTAGGCGGTGTGAGACAATCTTCATTCGATGCTGCCTGGAAGAGATAGGATGTAGAATGAAAATAGGGTATAGTGGTCCTGTTCCCAAAGGGAAGCAGAAACTGGTTATCAGGTAGAGAGTACATAAGGTTGAGACAGTCAAATGTAGACTCAGGCTCCCATCCCTGGTAGTCCAGCTGAGACGACCTTGACTCAAGGCAAGACCACCAGGCAAAGATAGGATGTTGAAGGCATGTGGGGTAAAGAGGTCCCATTCTCAAAAGGAAGCAGCAACTGGTATGGTAAAGAACGCATAAGTATGATATGGTAGATTCTGTGCCGGGTCAATATGTTGTATGCTTAACAGCATACGGCAAATCCCCATAACTTCAACAGCGCAGTACAACTGTGTGAGAGAGTGCAATACTGCGAATGGGTCTGTGTGTGGTACTGCACCCTCTCACTGTCCCAAGCAGAGGATAAGACCTTTGCTGGGACAGGGTTCCGCTGAGCAGCTTCCGTGGCTCGATGCAGTGAGCCACTGACAGCAAGGAAACAAAGCAATGCGTTTGGGACCGGATTTGATTCCCGGTCCCAGAAGCATGGAAATTTTACCCCCCCACCAAAGTTAGTTATATTAGAAGAAGAAGAATCAGCATTTATATAGCGCGTTTCATACACAGTATCCCAAAGTGCTTTACAAGCAATGCTAGACTGGTAGTGAAGTGACTGAATGTGTGGTGGCAGCTATATCGCACATCATCACCCACACACAGCCTGGATAATTGCATGAACCAGTTTATGGAAAGGAAAATGTTGGCCAGGACACCGGGAATTTTCCTTGCTCTTTGCGAAGAGTGCCCTGGGTTCTTTTACTTCCACCTGGACACCCACCAGGCCAACACCAGGATGGGCAGAAGGGACCTCAGTTTAACGTCTCATCCGAAGGACGGCACACCCCAGCAGTACAGCACCCCCCAATACTGCACTCGGATGCCAGCGATTTTTAGGTGCAAGTCCAATCCTGGTGTGGGACGAGAACCCATGACCTTCTGGTCCAGACTCAGATGTGCTACCAACTGATCCACGCTCCTGCTGCCCCCATAATGGGGGGGTGGGGAGACAGAGCCCCCCACTGAAAAAAGCCATGCCGCATGGCATATATTGTGCTGTTTTGGCAGTGTGATATATGCATACGTCATAATGCCTTGCGACATTATTATCCCATGCTGTAAATTGCAGACATGGCTCCCTTCCCTGGTAGCTGGGGCATGCTAACCTTCACTTGATGCCACCAGGCAGAGTTAGGGATAAGGATCTCAGGATTACACCTTAAGTAGTAGGTAGTAGTGAGTGAAATGGAGTTCCATCCCTGGTAGAAAGGGCAAGCCTACCTTCGCTCAGTGCCTCAGAAGGTATAAGTTAGGAACGGAGTCCATAAAAACTGCTGGTATGGGCTGAGCAAGGAAAGGGCAGCTGGCTGCGTAGTCATTGGTACGGTAGGTAAAGAAGCAGGTAGTATGAAGGGGAAGGTAGCAAGTACAGTGAAAAACGGGAGGAGGAAGGTATCAGAAATGCCAGTAGGGTAGAGACAGAGTAAGCCAGGAGGAGCATGCTGATGACAATGGAATGCAATGCAATGCATGACTGAAGGCTAAGGAGGCTGTAAGGTTAATGATCCAAGAATGGGTAGCGGAAGTCATGTAGGCAGGAAGACAGAGTAGATCCCAAGGTCTGCTGAAAGCAGGCTCCTGCTGATCTAAGTTATGATGCTCCACTGGATACCCCAGTCCCCGTTGTGGAAGAAACAGGGGAGCCGCAAACAGAGCAACTGCTAGACCAAACAGGAATTTAGTAAGGTAGGACAGGGACAGGCAGGGCTTAGGGAAGGAGAAGCCATGGCAATTGGGGAATGGAATGCAAACAATGCTGTAGTTACATGGAATGGATAATACCTGATGAGTAAACACATGAGGAGATCCAATAATATGGAGCTTAGGGAACACCTCAAGGGGCATGGAAGAGGGATCAGGTGGAAATGTTGTGGGTTACCGGCAAGCTGGTAGGTGAAGAGCACCAGGGGTAGAATAATGAACATGAATCTCAAAGCGAGCAGGGTAGATGTTCCAGTAGCAATGGTAAGGGAGCTGTCACCAGACATGGGGTGTAAGTAGAATAAGTCAGGACAGGAGAAGGGGAGAAATGGAGATGGAATGGTGCATGAGGAGTGAACGGTCCAAAAGGAAAACCAACTGAGCAAGAGACACGGTATAAACATGGGATGGGGTAGGGGGGCAGAGCAGCAGGGAAGGGGGGCAAGAAGATAGGGAGGATGACAGGGGGATGGGGGAAGAGGAAGGGTGGCCCTTATGCATTCTATGTTAAAAGCAGAAGGGAAACAGCAGCTTGCCCCCACATCCAACAGCAATATGTGCAAAAAATAAAGATGGTAGTGTTAGAGCTTGCAAAAGTGGTCAGAAGCCATGGGAAAGAAAAGCAAACTGTGAAGCATGAACTGTATGCACCATACAAAACAAATGTGGATCTCAAATGGTAGGTGATGGTTACAGAATTGGAAGATGAAAGAGCCAGAACATTTGCAACTGCCAGGAGCTGTAGTGGGATTCAAACCTGGGTCTCCTGAAATGAACCAGGTTCCCAAACCATCAGGCTATCTTGACCCAGCTGGGTAGGCCTGCACAGGTTGTAGGAATAGTAAAAGTATGCAGAAGTTCAGTATATCAAGGGGGTATGGTAGGTAAGAGCCATCACAGACCAGTAATGCAAGGGCCGGGAGGAGAACTGTGGATGTTTAAACACAGCAGCTGCCCAGCCAGATGAGACAGAGCAGAGGAGCAGCGGGGATACAATGTAGGAAAAAACATTATGCTACCCATATCTGCATCAGAAAGTAGTAGAAATCTTGACTGTCATTGCAAATGAACAAGCTTGGTGAAAATAGCAGCATGGCTGCTCAGACAAAACAGGCAGACACATGCTCAACAGATATGTACTTTAGCCTCTGCCACATTGAAAACCGTGCTCTTGCCCTCCACGGTGTAAATAGACAGAGTGTGGAGTTCCCATACTTCCTGGCTGCCACGGGCACAACCGGTCTCTGCAGTCACTCAAGCACATCTAGAGAAGGAGGACCTGAGTACTGAAATAATGCGTAAATAACTCAATCGAGCAAGGAAGCATCCCAGCAGTGAGCTGAGCACCACGGCCAGAGGTGGAGCCACACGAGAGTATGACCAGGGACATCACAATGGCTGCACGGCTGGGGGAAGCCATACAACTGCCCAACAAGAACCGGGGTAATGGCACAACCAGGGGGAGCAGAGCATGAGTGAGTTCCACAGATGGACTGCATGGGTAGTGAAGGGGGAACAGGTAAAAAGGAATGGGAACAAGAGGACAAAGTGGTAGTGGGGTGGAAATTATGGGAAGGGAAAGCTGCAAGGGGGGATGGAGGAAGGATGGGATGGCAGACAGAGAGAGAAAGGCAGTACAGGAGGAAGCAGAAAGAGGAGGCGGCACAGCCCACTAGCCAAATAGAAGCCCAGCACATGGAAAAGGGACATTTCACAATTGCTAAACAGGGGACTGCTGAAAGAGGCTGGCCTTTAAGGGGAATATGGGAGGAGCTATTTCCCCATGTTGAACGTCGGGCTTTAGCCCTCCCAAAAATCACTAATTTTGAGCACCTATAATTTTGAGATAGTGCATCCCAATGTCATGATATTTGTCACACCATTAGCATACCCATGAACAAGTAATCATGCTGAACTTCAGGTCTCTGGCTCAATTGACAGCTGAGTTATGACCAACATAATACATTTAGAAAGTTCCAGGACAATCATACAACATTTCATTGAATACCGCAGAATTTCATGAAATTCCATTGAAATTCTGTGAATTCAGAATTTTCTCATTCTACACAGCTCTAATATGATGTATCCTCCAAAGCTATTCTCTCTTAGAAATTTGTTTAGACCTTTTTCAAAATCCTGAACAGCATTAGCTTTGATATGCACTCCCTATGTCTACAAGTTTACAGCGAACGACACTACAGTGACAACAGCAATAGGTTGCTTTAGTATCATCGTGGGACCCTGGCACTATTTTCTGGGAATCTTGCACCACCACCCTGAATCAATTCCTGTTTGGAGTTAATTAGTTTCATTACGGGGGGGGGGGGCAAAGCCCCACCAAAGAAAACACTGTCTGAAGTGACTGCCTTTATGTCAGCTGCAAAACCGATCGACATAAAGTTGCCACTGTACAGCTGGTCGATTACAAATTTGTCAGCCAACTATCATGGATCCTTAGCTTCTACAACCTTACTGAGTAGGCTCATCCACATATGAATTGCCCATGAGTGTCACCTAGCTCTTTTTGCATGCACTAGCTCAAGTATCTGTATCTACTCCACCCTGTCTATCCTCTTTAGTATTTGAAAAAAAACATGTTCTTGTCCCTCTGCTTCTCTATGAGGAATGATTTAAATATGTTTATAAAATAGGTTGGGAATTCCCTGTGTCCTGGTTGGCTGAGAACATTCTAAATTCCTGTAGTTAAAAAAAACCCTGGCTTCACATTTCTTTTATCAACCAGGATACAGCACACTGCACTACAGATGCCTGCACTAAAGTTTTTAAAACACCATTTTTAGGCCTGGCGACCCAATGACACACCCCAACACCTGGTGGTGTGTGGAGGGTGAGGGGATAGAGGTGGAGTGATGGGGTAGGAACCCTGGGGTGAGGCATTAGGGTTGGAAATCCTAACAACTAATTTCCCTGCTTTTGTCGCTGTTGTATTCACCCTGATGCATTAACAACGTTTTTTGCAAAGAATTTCCCTTCTGTTTCAGATAGTATAATTGAATCCTCATTTTACTGTAGAAGCGTAGGGTTCTTTGGACCCTATGCTGCCATCCCTCCATCCAGATAGTACAACAGTGTTGAAATCTCACAATGGGAGTGCAAGGTCCTATGGACCCTGCAGTCCCATTCCATTGTCCAGATAATACAACAGTGTCCATATGTCACGGTGAGAGCTCAGGGTCTGTCCCTTCATTGAGGTAGTACAACAGTATCCATATGTCACAGTGGGAGCACAGGGTCCTTTGGACCCTGCACTGACATCCCTCTATCCAGATAGTACAACAGTGTCAAAATGTCACCATGGAAGTGCAGGATCCTTTGGACCCTGTGCTCCCATCCCTCCATTGAGATAGTACAACAATATTCATATATCATGGTGGGAGTGCAGGGCCCATCCATCCATGCAGCTAGTACAACATCATGCAGATAATGCAACAGTGTTTGTAATGGCAATGTTAACATTCAGGAGTGAAAATATGAAAATAAAAGACGAATTAACGAGCTTGCGCAGAAACTGTGCAATGCACACTCGTCACCCGGTCATTTTTTTTATTTTTTTCAACAAATTTTCAACATCATCATTCTGGGACCTCCACTCATTAACAGTGCAACTCTAATTTTGTTAATGCATCCCAAAAGTTGATTTCACTCAGCAACTGCGCCATTCTGCACCACAGGGAGGCAGAGCTAAATCAGGTGTGGAGTCAGTGCTTTGGCTTCTCAGAAGGAACTAGAAGGGGGACAGGATCAGACCTACAGTACAGTAGCTTCTTGTTGTTTTTTTATATTTTTTTTGTGGATTCTACTTGGTAGAAGGTTATTTCTTTTATTTCTTACTACTAAGGGGCTAGCAGGGTATTGTTTGGGGCAGTTGGAATTTTGAAACCTGTTTTGGTAGCTATAAGTGGGCTCATTTGTTTTGATTCACTGTGTGGCAGGCTGCATTTGTAGAGGCCTATTTCTTCTGTTTTAAAACATAATTGTGATTTAACTGGGTCTGTTTCTTTGAATTGGAGACCTATATCTTCTAATTCCAAGCCTATTTTGATGTGTTGTTGGTGAAGCTGTTTGAATTGGAGTCCTGTTTCTTTGGGTAGCAAACCTATTTTGGGGGCTTTGAGTAGCATTGTGATTCATTGTTGCTGGCTTCACTAGCTGCAAAGTTTTAGTGCAGAGTGGGGGAAGGGTGTTAATGGTCTGGCCAGGTCTCACTCAGTTAGGGAGGCAGAACTGAATCAGGGTGGAGTCAGTGCTTTGGCTTCTCAGAAGGAACTAGAAGGGGGACAGGATCAGACCTACAGTACAGTAGCTTCTTGTTGTTTTTTACATTTTTTTTGTGGATTCTACTTGGTAGAAGGTTATTTCTTTTATTTCTTACTACTAAGGGGCTAGCAGGGTATTGTTTGGGGCTGTTGGAATTTTGAAACCTGTTTTAGTAGCTATAAGTGGGCTCATTTGTTTGATTCACTGTGTGGTAGGCTGCATTTTTAGAGGCCTATTTCTTCTGTTTTAAAACATAATTGTGATTTAACTGGGTCTGTTTCTTTGAAATGGAGACCTATATCTTCTAATTCCAAGCCTATTTTGATGTGTTGTTGGTGAAGCTGTTTGAATTGGAGTCCTGTGTCTTTGAGTAGCAAACCTATTTTGTGGGCTTTGAGTAGCATTGTGATTCATTGTTGCTGGCTTCACTAGCTGCAAAGTTTTATGCAGAGTGGGGGAAGGGTGCTAATGGTCTGACAAGAGGTCTCAGCTACCTGATTGTTTCTGGAAGACCTGGGCTGGGCCCACCCACCCAAACCCCTCACCCCACCCACCCCTGGTCCATCATTTCCTTTATACCAGGGGTTCTGACATCACTTCCTCAAACAGGCAAAGGATATGCACCTGTCATAGCAGAACCAGACATCTAGGAAAGGAACAGCAGCAAGTGAAGAGGAGACTGCTATCTCAGTGGAAGGGAAGTAAATGCAAATCTAGGAGCTTTCATTATTACTTATTCCCATTGATATTGCAGTGGAGAAAGGAGGAGTAGGAGTTTGAAGAAAGTAGTGCAATGGCTACTTAAAGTCTCTTTATGAGTGTGGATAGGAAGGATAGGAATATAAAAAGCAGTTGCTCAATATATCTAAACGTGTGCAACAAAGGAGGTAAGGGAAATAAAGAAAATGTTTTGCACTGATAGAGGAGGGAGAGGGGAGACTTGGGGGAGTGTTTGGCATCCTGCATCTGGAAGGGTGTGGGGTCGCTGGTGGGCAATGACAGCAATGGGTAGGGTGGTAGGCTGCAACAACTGTGGTGCACCAATCTTTCTAAAAATTGCCTGGAGTGTGGGAGGATGTTTAGTGTGCAACCACATAGAAAAACTTAGAAAGGAGATTGAGGGTCTGCAGGAGGAACTAAGACAGACAAGGCAGATTGGGGTGGGTTTAGCCCAATACTGGAGGGAGGAAGAAGGGGAGATGAGGGAGGGCGATTTAAGCCAACAGTGGTGAGGAGAGGGTCAGAAGAAGGGAAGCAGAGACAAAGGGGCCCAGGCCAGGAAGAACGATTGCCGGGGAAACCAGGTCAGGAGACAAAAGACAAATGGAAGGAGGAGATAGGGACTTGTGAGGGGAGGCGAAGAAGTGGCAAAAGTCATGGAGTGGAAAGGAGAGAACAGGTTACTATGAAGAGAGAGGGAGCGGGCATTTGTGAAGGGTCTTCAGAAAATAGTTTTGCACTACTAGAGAGGAAGACGGTGGAGGAGGGAAATGATGAAATTAGAGGAGTAATTGATAAATGCCTGGACCAAACTGGAGTGGGGGGAAGTTCTGCTGGGAGAATTGCAACAGGGGTAAAAGGGGGAAATAATGTGCAGGAGGAAGAAGAGGAGCTGGAAATGAGAGAGGGAGATGAATGGAAGCAAGCAGGGAGTAAGAGGGGTGGAATCTTAGTTCTGGGGGACTCAATACTAAGAGGAGTCAGGTGGGGTAGCAAGGGGGAGAGGCATAGTCGCATTTGGGTGGAGGCCATGCCAGGAATGACAGCGGAAAGGGTGGGACAATCTGTTCTGAAATATGCTAGAAGAGGTAGGGACAAGTCTCATTTAATTATACATCTTGGGACAAACGACCTGGCTGACAAGACAGTAGATACAGTCCAGAGGAGGTTTGAGGAACTAGCACAATTATGTGAGCGGGCAGGAAGATCAGTAACTTTTTCAGAGATACTTCCGGTGCCAAAAGCAAGCACAACAAGAAAGCTGAGAATAAAGGAATTTAACGGATGGCTAAGAACCTGGTGTTGTGCTAAAGGGTATGGGCTGTTGGGGGGGGGAGGGACCTGGGAGGACAGTAGTCTCTATGCCAAGGACAGACTACACTTGAGTGAGGAGGGAAAGAAAGTGTTGAAACAGAGGATGGAGGAGTACATAGAGGAAGTTGGAATTTAAACTAGGAGTGGGGGGGAGCAGTTGGGGAAGAGATATGCAGAGACCACAGGTTGGGAAACCATATGAGCTTACCCCATAACAGTGACAAAGGACAAATGGCAAGTACTATTGGTGATGCTAGGAAAGGAGGGCAGGAAGGAGGAGGGAAAAGGGTGGAAGGTGGTTACCCTTAATGCTAGGAGCCTTGGGAGGAAAACTGCAGAGTTACAGGTTCTCATGGCAGAGGGAGAGGTGGACATTGCAGCCATCACAGAAACATGGGCCACCCAATACAATGACTGGGACCTGTCTGTACCAGGGTATAGGTTATTTTGTAGGGACAGGGTGATTGGGAAAGGAGGGGGGGGGTGGCACTATATGTGAAGGAAGGACTGAAGTGTGTAAGGGAGGAAGGGGAGGAGGGTAGTAGAGAGTCACTTTGGGTGCAAATCCAGGATTCCAAGAATAGGATTCTTAGAATGGGAGTGGGGTACAGGCCACCATCTCAGACGGAGGAGTTAGACAGAGAAGTAGTGGGACAGATCAGGATGACCTGTGAGAAGGGTAATGTGGTGATTGTGGGGGACTTCAACATGCCAGGAGTGGACTGGAGCACAACAACAACCAGGAACAGAAGGGAGCAGGTACTGCTGGATGCCTTCCAGGACAGCTTCCTGCTGCAAATGGTCAATGAACCAACCAGGTTAGGGAATACCCTTGACCTTGTGCTGGCAAATGGGGACTTTGTGAGAGAACTTACAGTGGAGGAACCGCTGTCAGGGAGTGACCACCACTCAGTATGGCTCACATTGGATATGGGCAAGGAAGGAGTGGAATCTGGCACAAGAGTGCTAGACTTCAGGAGGGCCGACTTTGGGAGGATGGGGGAAGTGGTAAAAAGGGTACCTGGCCAGAATTCAATCTAGTATGGACACTAACCAGAGGTGGGAGCTCATAAAGCTGGGGATAGTGGAGGCAACCAAAACCTGTTGCAAAGCCCAGAGCAAGAAGGCTAGGCTAAGAAACCGAGCTGGTTGGAGCAAGGAGGTCATGGAAAAGGTAAGGAGGAAAAGAGCTGCCTTTAGGAAGTACAAGAAAACAGGGAGGGGGAGGACAGGAGGATACTTGACAGAATCGAAGGAGGTGACAAGAGGCAGTAAGGGGCCAAAGCATCTCACGAACTCAGGCTGGCACAAGGCATTAAGAAGGGGAGAAGGACTCTTTAAGTACATCAGGGAGAAGAGGAGATGTAAGGACCACATAGTAAGGATAAGGAAGGAGGGGCTGGGTGGAAACAGGGTGCGATAAGGCTGGAAGCACTAAATGAGTACTTCTGCTCAGTATTTACTAAAGAGAAGAGGGGTGGCGCCCAGGTGGGAGAAATGGCAGAAGCAGGGGGGGGAAGTGGTGACAGATGGGGAAATCATGGAGGGCAGAGTTCGAGAGGGTTTGAAGGCACTGAGGGTGGACAAGGTGCCAGGCCCAGATGGCATCCACCCCAGGGTACTGAAGAAGCTGGCACAGGTCCTTGCAGGACCTTTGGCAGACCTATTTAATGTCTCACTACATTCGGGGTGTGTACCTCAGGACTGGAGGATGGCTCATGTGGTGCCCCTCCACAAGAGCGGCCCCAAGGATGAACCGGGAAACTACAGACCAGTGAGCCTCACATCCATCGTGGGTAAGCTAATGGAGACTATCCTGAAGGAGAGCTGGTGGCCCTCCTAGAGGCCAAAGGACTACAGGACAGCAGACAGCATGGCTTCATATGTGGCAGATCCTGCCAAACTAACCTGGTCGAGTTCTATGACTGGGTAACTAGACAACTGGACAGGGGCCATGCAGTGGATGTCCTGTATCTGGACTTCAGTAAGGCATTCGACTCGGTGCTGCATGGAAGGCTGGGAAGGAAGTTAGTAGGCACAGGGGCGGGTGCAAAGCTGGTGAGCTGGGTAGGGAACTGGCTTCAGGGAAGGCAACAGAGGGTGGTGGTGGGTGGGGAGCTCTCACACCCAAGGGCAGTGATGAGCGGTGTTTCACAGGGCTTGGAGTTGGGACCAGTGTTGTTTGGGATATTCATTGCAGACATATCATGGGACATCAAGAGCAAGATCAGTCTGTTTGCTGATGATACCAAGGTAGGCGCAGTGGTGGATGACCTAGGGGGATGGCAGGGGTTGCAGAATGATCTGGCAAAGCTTGAAACCTGGTCAGACACCTGGCAACTGGGGTTTAATGCCAAAAGTGCAAGGTGCTGCATTTTGGGATGAAGAACCCAAGGAGGAGTTACCAGCTGGGGAGTGCAGCTAGCCCAGACAGAGGAGAGAAGGATCTGGGTGTGCTATTACAGGGTCAATGAACAACTCAGCACAATGTAGGAAGGCAGCTGTAAAGGCCAACAAAATTCTGGGTTGTATTGCAAGGGGTATATCCTCGAGGAGGGAGGAGGTGATTCTGCCACTGTATAGGTCATTAGTTAGACCACACCTGGAGTACTGCGTGCAGTACTGGCGCCCGTATCTGAAGAGGGACATTAAGTTACTGGAGGGTACAGCACAGGGTGACAAAGATGATCAAGGGGCTGGGGGACTTATCATACGAGAGGAGGTTGAAGGAGTTGAACATGTACTCACTGGAGAGGAGGAGGGACAGGGTGACATGATTGAAACCTTTAAATACATGAAAAGAATAAACAAGACGGGTACAGAGGGGCTGTTCAAAGTAGGGAGGGAGGGCCACCAGGGGCCATGATATGAGACTGAGAGAGGAAGGTTCAGGAGGAGATGAGGAGACACTTTTTACAGAGAGGGTGGTGGCTGGGTGGAATCGCTACCTGCAGAAGTGGTATGCAGTAGAACAGTGGACTGCTTCAAAGGGGATGGGACAGGACAAGGGAAGGGTGGAAGGAGGGCAGCTGCAGAATAGGGTGCTAGCTGCACATTCGAGCAGACTTGATAGACCTCTAGGCCTTTATCTGCTGGCACATTTCGTATGTTCGTAGGTGCGAAAACACATTTCGGGCAGGATGTGCAACATGACAGCTATACTGTTCATAAGGAGGTGTGAAAAAATAGCAATGCTGAAAATCTGAAGTGAAAATATAAAAACTTGGTGAAATTACGTGGATGAGTAGAAACTGCACAATGCACAATCGTTAATGCAGTCATTTTTTTAAATGTTTTCACCAAATTTGCAACATGAGTTTTTTGAGACCCAATCTCATGAACAGTGGCACTGTTGTTTCATTTCTCAGTCCTGAAAGGTGATTCCACGTAGTGACCACAAAATCACCTTTCAGGACTCAGAAACAAAACAACAGTTCCAGTGTTTATGAAGTGGTGTCCCAGGAACTCCATGTTGAAAATTTGTTGCAAAATTTCCTAAAATTGGCTGAGATATCAACCTAAGATGAACTCCCCCATTGACTCCCATTATACAGTGCTTACCCAATTCCTCAGTTTGCAGTTTGTCTTTGAAGAGTGCAGATGTGACCCAGTCCAGAGAAGATCACAGCTCCCAACCTCAAGATGGTAAGTATGGGTGAGGGGAGGTGGGTGTGCAGATGGAGGGACGGTGGGGACGGGGAGATGATGATGGACCATTTTCTTCATTACAGATAAAAATATAAATAAAAAATACTTCGGGTGATGGTTTTCTTCATTTACAGGAAGAAAAATAAAACAATTTGGGCACACTGGGGTGGGCTTCCAGTGTACTACTTGAGTTGGGGGGCATACATGATGCAGACATCGGGATTGGACTCTTCTGTCGGGAATGAAAGATGGTGGTGGGGGATGGGAGACATCCGACACTGGGAGTGGGCATCCCGGTGTTGAAAATAAATAATTAAGTTATCTGGGCACACTGGGGTGGTCTCCCAGTGTACCAGAATAGTGGGGGTGGGGACACAGTACAGTAGTAATGTGCGCACAATGCCGACACTGGGTTTGGGCATCCCATGTTGGAAAGCATTGTGTGGAACATTATATTACTTCCATGTAGAATCCTGCATTGAAATTTTCCATAATTTCAATGCAGGATCTTGCATCGAAGTACTGTAATGTGACGGACAATGCTTTGGTGTTGGAAAACATTGTGCAGCACATTACAGTACTTTGATGCAGGATCCTGCATTGAAATTATTGAATATTTTGATGTAGTATTCTGCATCGAAGAAAAGACCTTGGGAGACAGTTTTCTACTTTTCACAGGTTTTTATAAATAACTAATATATTTGGGCACACTGGGGTGGGCTCCCATTATACCCAGTACACACTATGTATTGTGTGCACAAAGCAGGTCTTCCTTGACTCTGCAGCTGGCAGTACGAGTTCCAGCTGCGGCTGCAGAAGTCAAGAAAATATCACTCTTCTCATACAGAAAACGGACTCCAAGCCGTTCTCTGTTTAAGCTGGCACCTGAGAAAAAAAGCTTCTTTGAGTTCAGCTTAAAACACACAAAAAACATCAGAATACACCTAAAGGGTTTTCTTTTAGCTGTTTTCTGATGGGTTTTCTTGTGTTTAAAATGTTCAGTACTTCAACATCCTCCCTAAGTGGCAAAACAAGGTGGCGGCCGTAACACAGCTCAATTAATCACAGGACTGTGAACTGTGTGAAAAATACCAGCATTCTTGATGAAAAGAAGCTGGTATATTTTGCACAGTAGTCCTATTTTTCAAAAATAAACTGCTATTTTTCACACAATACTCCCATTGTGTGAAAAATATATCTTTAGTGCCTGGCATATACAGTACATTTCCCCATAGGAAACAATTGGAAAAATTACTAATGTCATAACTTTTGAATGGATTAATATTTTTTCACCAGTCATTCAAAAAGCACATCTGTGGCCCAAAGGCTTTCTATGCTGAAAATTTCAGATCACAACATAAAGGCATTCCTGAGATACAGGTGAGCAAAGAAATTTAAAAAAAATAGATTTATTTCTGTTTTTCCAACACTTTATATCTCAGAAATCACTTGACTGAGTCCCATGGAATTTGACAAGTCAAGAGACATATCCATAGAGAGTAAGCCTGCCAAATGTCAAGCAAAGGCTCTGAAGGGCTCCAAACTTATTAAGGCTCAAAGTTTGAACTTTAACATAGAAGTGCCGTTTCACCCTAACTATACTGGCACAACCATGCGAGTATATATATATATATATATATATATAGATATATATATATACATATAGAACATAGAAACATAGAATGTGACGGCAGATAAGGACCGCTTGGCCCACCTAGTCTGCCCATATTCCTACCTAACAGATAAGCTGCAGATCCTAGTTAACCAACAGCTTACTTCCTCCTACCCCCCACTAGGACTCCTTTATGTCTGTCCCATGCATTCTTGAATTCCCCCACTGTTCTTGACTCTGCGACCTCCTCAGGTAGGCTGTTCCATGCATCCACAACCCTTTCTGTGAAAAAATACTTCCTCACATTACCTCTGAGCCACCCCCCCTCTATCTTCAAATCGTGTCCCCTTGTTCTTGCACATCTCTTTTTTCTGAAAGATGCTACCCTCGTGGACTTTGTTGATTCTCTTCAGGTACTTGAAAGTTTCTATCATGCCCCCTCTCTCCCTTCTTTCCTCAAGAGTATACATATTAAGCTCCTTTAGTCTTTCTTCGTATGTCTTCTTGTGCAGACCCTACACCATTTTGTTTGCCCTCCTCTGGACAGCATCTACTCTGTCTATGTCTTTGCGGAGATGGGGTCTCCAAAACTGCACACAGTACTCCAGATGGGGTCTCACGAACTGTCTGCACAGAGGGATAACAACTTTATGTTTTCTACTACTGATGCCTCTCCCTATGCATCCCAGTATCCCCCCAGCCTTCCTTACTGCCTTCTCACAATGCTTGCCCACCTTTAGGTCATCTGATATAATTACCCCCAGGTCCCTTTCCATTTTTACTGTTCTCAGTATCTCACCCCCCATTGCGTACTCTTCCCCTGGGTTTTTGTTTCCCACATGCATTACCTTGCACTTCTTTGCATTGAATCTGAGCTGCCATACATCTGCCATTCCTCCAACCTTGCCAAGTCCCTTCTCATCCTTTCCACTCCATCTTGTGTATCAACCCTGTTTCAGATCTTTGTGTTGTCTGCAAAGAGACATACTTTTCCTTCCAGTTCCTCTGCAATGTCACTTATAAAGACATTGAAAAGGACCAGTCCTAGTACTGAACCCTGCGGTACCCTGCTAGTACCCCTCCTTTCTTCACTGTGGACTCCCATTTACTACTACCCTTTGCATCCTGTTGTTTAGCCAATTTTTTATCCAGGCTACCACCTTGGGACCCACTCCAAGGCTGGCTAACTTGTGTATTAATCTTTTGTGTGGGACTGTATCAAATGCCTTGCTAAAATCTAGGTAGGCCATGTCCACAGCCCCTCCCTGGTCTACTACTTTGGTCACTCAGTCAAATAAATCTATTAGATTCATCTGACATGACCTTCCCATTGTGAATCCATGCTGCCTTGGGTTCTGTGCCCCACTGGCCTCTGGGTACTCAACAATTCTTTCCTTCAGAAGTGAGTCCATCATTTTCCCTACACTGAGGTCAAACTAACTGGTCTGTAGTTTCCTGCCTCTGTCCTGCTCCCACTTTTGTGAAGAGGAATCACATCCTCCTTCCTCCAGTCCACAGGTACCACCCCATCCTCCCATGATTTGTTACAGAGAGTAGTCAGCGGTGTCATTAATTCTACCCTTAATTCCTTTAGAATTCTTGGGTGAATCCCATCAGGCCCCATTGCTGTGTCCACCTTCAATTTTATTAGTTCTTTCAGAACCCTTTCTTCTGTACATGGACTGGTATCGATCTCCGTCTTCAGAGCGTTTCTCTTGTTTGGTTTAGGTACCTCCCCCTCCTCTTCCTTTGTGAATACTGAGCAGAAATATTCATTCAGTATCCCTGCTTTTTCACTGTCACCCTCTACCCACATTCCCTCCCCTTTATTAAGCCTCAGTATCCCTCCTTTGGTCTTTCTTTGCTCCCTAAGGCACCTATAAAAGGTATTATTCCCCTTCTTAACAGAGTTGGCTATCCTTTCCTCGGTTTGGGCCTTTGCTATTCTGATTGCCTTCCCAGCCTCTTTCTGCTTTAACTGATAAAGTTCTATGTCCTGCTCCTTCTGTGGTTCCTTATATTTCCTGAATGCTATCCTTTTCTCATTAACCTTTCCTGCCACCTCTTTTGAGAACCATAGCGTTTTTTTCCTTCGTTGTGTTTTGTTGATTTGCTTTACACAAAGGCTTGTTGCCTCTGTGAGGGCTGTTTTGATTACTCCCCATTGTTCCTCCACCCCTCTTTCTTGCCTGTTTGCCAGTGCTTTTCTGAGGCACTCTCTCATTTTCCCAAAGTCAGCCCTCCTAAAGTCCAATACTCTTGCTTTTGTATGGCTTGATTGTATGGCTGTGTTTATCGTGAACCACACTGTTTGGTGGTTGCTTGTTCCCAGATGGCTACCCACTTCTAAATCTGAGATTCTTTCTCCATCCCCATTTGAGAGTACCAGGTCTAAGATTGCTCCCTCTCAAGTGGGTTCCAATTCTAGCTGTCTGAGGCATGCCCCCTGTAGGGCATCAAGAATGACCATGCTCTTGGATGTACCTGCAGCAAAGGTGCTCCAGTTAACATCTGGCATATTCAGGTCCCCCATCAACAATATCTCCCCTTTTTCTGCCATTCTAAGGAAGCCTTTTATCATTTCCTTGCCCATTCCTTCCCCCTGAGATGGGGGTCTGTATGCAACCCCCATGCGGATTGTGGTGTCATTTCCTGTCTCCAGGGTGACTCACGGTGCCTCATCTGCTCCCTGTTTACTCTTTAGTCCTGTTGCTTTGATCCCTTCCTTTACATAGAGAGCTACTCCTCCTCCTCCTCCTCTTCTTTTACCCTCCCTGTCCCTCCTGTAGATTGTGTATCCTGGTATGTTGACATCCCAGTCATGGTTCTCTGTGTACCATGTTTCTGTGACTGCCACAATATCCAGGCAACCCTCTTCCATCAAGGCCACTACTAGTTCAGGGAGCTTGTTACACAGACTACGGGCATTGGTACTCATCACCCTCCACTTTTTGATAAGGACTACTTGGCCCACCTAGTCTGCCCAGTTCCCTGCCTAATGCATAAGCTGCAGATCCTAGTTAACCAACAGCCTACTTCCTCCTACCCCCTACTAGAATTGTCTTATATGTATATATAATATATATTTATATATATATCATGGCAAAAAAAATCCATTTCATGCATCAGTTAGAGTTGTTCCATAGCAACAAAAGTGAGGAAATTCGGTGTTAGAGTTGAAAGCCCTCCTTGCACCCCCCCAGCCAGCCGCCCCCAACTGGCATTGAGGTATGTGTTGGGATCGTCGGCCCTAACTCTCACCCCATCACATGTGTAAACAAACTGAGGTATAGGAGAATGGGGTGAGAGTTAGGACCGACGAACCCAATGCACACCCCGATGCCGGTTGGGGGGGCCGGGTTGAGGGGTGCAAGGTGGCTTTCAACCCTAACACTGAATTTCCTCGCTTTTGTCACTGTGGAACAATCCAAACTGATGCATTAAATGGATTTTTTTGCCAAGAATTTCCCTTCTTTTTGAGAATGAGGACTATAATTAATGGAATCCGGTGGTGGGAGCACGGTCCTTCGTGCCCCATGCTCCCACCACATGATGTCTTATGACAACTAACAGTAACTGCAATGCAAACGCAAGCGCTAACAGTTACGCACATGGTGACGCAGACATAAATGGTAAAACAAACATTAATAGAAACACAAGCGCAAAGTGACGCCAAAGCGAAAAGCGATGCAAACTCGTACAGAAACTCAACTGATAATGTGCACAGTCATGGTACTGCTATTGTAAATGCAAATGTTAACTATTACAGCAACAATTACACCAAAGGAAACAGAAACAGAAAGGCAAACGCAAACGTGTACGGAAATGCAAACCGTAATGCGTACAGTCACGGTACCACAATTGTAAAAGCAAAGGGTAATGGTAACAGCAAAAATAACGGCAAAGAAAACAGAAACAGAAATGCAAATGCAAGCACGCATAGAAATGCAAACCGTTATACACATGGTCATGGTACCGCAATTGTACATGCAAATGGTAACGGTAACAGCAACAATAACACCAAAGGAAACAGAAACGGGAACGCAAATGCAAGCGCATATGGAAATGCAAAGTGTAATGCGCACGGTCACGGTACCACAATTGTAAATGCAAATGGTAATGGTAACAGCAACAATAAAGGCAAAGGAAACAGAAATGGAAATGCAAGTGCGTACGTAAACGTAAACCGTAATGCGCGCGGTCATGGTACCCCAATTGTAAACGCAAATGGTCATGATAACGGCAACAATAACAGCAAAGGAAACAGAAATGCAGATGCAAATGCAAGTGCGTATAGAAATGCAAACCGTAATGCACACGGGCACGGGAACGCAATTGGAAATGCAAATGGTAATGGTAACAACAACAATGACACAAAACGAAAGACAAACGCAAATGGAAGGGTGACCACAAATGCAAATGGTAATGTGCACGGTGACGCAAACTGAAACAGAAACAGAAATAGTACTGTAGACACAAATTGCAATAGTAATGCAAATACAAGGGCAAACAGAAACACAAAGGATAAAGCACACGGTGGCGTACACAGTAACACTAACGCAAACGGGTACAGAAACGCAACTGGAAACTGTACGTGTAACAGTAACTGGAGCACACACCCGGGTTCTCCCCAACAGCTGCATAGAGAAACACAGTGAGTACAAAGAATGTATGCATAATAATGGATCTCGGAGTGGAAAATGAGGAGTTGGAATACTAAATTTCTTATATCTCAGGAACTGTACGACGTAGAAAAAAATGTTAAATTACGTATGAATTATGACTTTCCTGGCTAGTTTGCAGTTAGGCCCCCATTTGGGGGGCTAAGCATTTTTCAGACTAAAAGTCCATATCTAGCACCATTTTCAAGATATGGGCCCGGAAAGGCGAGGCAGATGCCGCAATGTTAGTCTAAGGGAAAAAGTGTCAACTTCAGAGTACCATAACTTTGTATCCCTGCAATATTGTTTCCCCAAACCACCAAGGGGCACATCTGTGAGATGTTGGCTTTCTTCCCTCCAAATTTCAGCCCAAAAGACCAAACCGTTGTTTTGCAGCAGGGTGGCAAACAATTCCTGTCATTTTTTCCATAGTGTTGCAAAGTAGTGTCATGATTTGTGACACTTTCGCAAAAAAAAATCACGAAAGTGTCGCAAGTGCAACACTACTTTGTGACACTACTTTTCCCAAAAATTTAAAAACATATTTCTGGGGTGTTTAACCCCAAAATAAAGACATGCCTAGCATCCTCAGGGCTCGACTAGGTAAACACAAAAAGAATTGTGTCCATAGATGGCCCCAATTTTAAATGCCAAGCATTTCTGTGATCAGTAACTGAAAATAAAATGGCTGACTCAAGACACTACTGGGGTCATTTGCAACACTAAAAACTGCATTTGCAACACTGTCAAACTTTTTGTTAACTTTTCCCCATTGACTATAATGGGAAACTTGTTTTTTGATTAACTTTTGAACCGTTCAATATTTTTTCACGAAGTCTTTAAAAGGCACATCTGGGACCCTGGCTGCACGTTCCCTGAAGTTTTTGGACCAGTCACATAAACTGTGCAACCTGTAGGTGCGAGCAAGGAATGCACAAAAAAAGTAATTGCACCCCAGAATGTAGCTTAATAACTTCGCAGCTGTATATTCGACCAGTACAAATGTTGGCAGATCTCAAGATCTATGGTTACACCCCGTCCCAGCCAAATTTCAGGCAAATCTGTTGAACAGTGGCAAAGTTATTAAGGTGCAAAGTTTCACCATTTAACCTTATATGGGGTACTCAATCCTAACTATGGTAGCACTACTGTGCTACCATAATATATATATATATATATATATATATATATATATATTCCTTTATAAACATTACAGTTCTTCTTCAATTTTTTAAGGGATTCATTTTATAAGTGCAATAAGACACTTCACGGTATGTGTTTCTTTTTATAAACCAAACTTACAGGTAATTGAAGGCGCTTAGCACAAGCGCCTTGTGCCCCACAATGCACCCAGGCATGTGGTTTATAAAAACAAACATGCACCTTGTCACGTTTTACTGCTTACTTAATCTTTTCGAGAATCTTTTTTCCACTAAACTGGTAATCAGTTTTGTTGTTCTGCACTGAATGCTCTTGATCTCATTACTGTCATTTCATTATTGCAGTGACTGGAACTGGCAGAAGTATGACAGGTGTAGTGTAACCAAGGCCACGTACAGAGGAAAGATCATCTAATTTCAAGTGCTCCTCACTCCCCTCTGCTCATACAGACATTGCATTTCTTCTCTTGAATGTGGCAGCCCATTGCCTGCCTGGCTTAAGTTAACTGTTCTCAATTACTCCTAGATCCTTGTTTGTGCTATCCATTGTTGCCCCACACAGGGTGTTGGGTTTGTACCTTTATGTTTGTTTAATGAAAACCATACTAAACAGCAAAGCCTTACATGTCATTGCAGCTTTATTCAGTCATTATTTCCTGAATCCTGGTACAGACTAGTGCCCATTGCATATGTGTAGCTGGGGGGTCCTGGGTACATGGAACCCCCTGCTTGTCAAAATTGTCTGGCGTTAGTAAAATCTGATTTGCCCGGTTTGCCAAAACTGTCTGGTTTGTTGCTCACAAATCCAATCCCACATCTCTTTGCCAGCCCAAATTGTCTTGCTGCTTGTAAACTGTAAAACTCGATCATCCCCCCACCCACTGCCCCCTGCTTTTACTCACAGCTGCACCAAAATATCAGCCTCGAGGTCCATGTATTTTAAGTGCCACAGTGCTACTGAGACAGGAGGTGGGCATCGGCTTATGTATAATATATGTAGCAATCAGCCACGCCTCACACCAGGAATAGACAAGGAGCCTCGGATAGGACTGGATCAACAAGTCTGCTGGTCAATTGACTAATGAGGAGAGGGTTCACCTGGTTTCAACTGCCAGAGTGCGCAGACTTGCGCAAGGTCAGACACTTTCCCGCATGTGTGTGAGAGTCAGTAGTGATGTCTAATCAAAGCAGCTGCTCTGTGCTCAAATGTATTCATTTTCATGGAGACTGTCATCAGGCTGCTTAAGTAAATCTGACCAGTGGTCTGACTCTGTGTAACTCCTTCTGCAGCTACTGTACTAGGCCACAGCTGGGGCAGACTGAAAAGCTTGTGCCTTTGTGGTCCCTGAGCTTGCTGCTGGAAAGTGCCTGAAATTATCACTGTGTCCCCACACAGTCTCATGATCAGCTCCCTTCTCCTGCTGGTAAGCCCTCTTCTATACATTACAAGATTCTGTTGACTTTCTTGTGAATCTTTTCCTTTAGGAGTGAAAGTGCTGGCTGTGGTAGACTCAGTTCAGTGGCTCTGGCAGCACATCAAAGGTGCTCGATGCCTAGTTTCAAAGTCTAATGGCAATTAAAGCTGTTAGTGAGCTTGAGCTGGGGGAGAGGAGCGAGGGCTGTGTAGCAGCTCTGAATGCTGATTGGCTGCACAGTCAAGTCCTTCATTTGCCTACTTTAAACAATCAGTATTGCCTCCTTCCCCAGCCAATAAAGGATCCCCCCAGGGTAGCCACATCCTTTCTACACACCATAAAAGAAGGGTGCCAGGAGGGTTCCATAGCAGTTCAAGGGGAGATCAAGAGGAGTTCACAGGAGGGTTTGAAGAGCTCCAGACCAGGAGTGCCCGGAGGAGAAGCCATAGGGAGAAGCCTTTTACGGCGTCTGCAGAGGCAGCCAGGAGAGTGTTGCCACTGGACAGCCCTACCTACCTGGCAATCCCAGGATTGACTAGTAAGTCTCCTAATGGCAGAAAGGGCTTGGCCTGTCACTAGAAGCTCTCAAGTGGACTTGGCTAGCAGGTTGACTAGCAGTGAAGGGGGTGTGATCTGACATCAAGAACCCTTCCCATTGGAGCCCAGCAGACCCAGATGACAGGTCCATCATCAGAGGAGGTGCTATCCTAGCAGAGGTGAGCCCTGGGCAAAGATTAAGTTGGTAGGTCAAACAGAAGTGAAGGTTGGCCTGCCACCAGGTACCCTTGTAGAAGGGAGACTCAGCTAGCAGGTCAACTAGCAGTGGGAGCCAAGGACACTTGGCTAGCAGGTTGGCTAGCTGTGAGGAGCTAAGGACACTGGGCTAGCAGATCAGCTAGTGGTGAACCACATCTAGACATGCTTGTATCGTTTTACAAAACTAGCAGCAGAAAGTCCATGGAGTGACAGGCATGGCTCCCAGGGAGGAGTCCTTGGGAGGTGGTGTGATCTGCTAGCAAGGACACTTAAGGTTGCCTAACAGTGAGGAATCATGGATACTCAGCTAGCAGGTCAGCTAGCAGTGAGAAGCCAAGGACACTCAATCAGCAGGTCAGCTAGTGGCAAACCGCATCTACAAATGCTTACATACTTCTACAAAACTAGCAGCAGCCAGTTCCTGGAGGGGAAGACATGGCATCCAGGGAAGGAGTCCTTGGGAGGTGATGTGGTGTAGTGGGTGCAGTAATTAAGGTGTCCTTATTCTAGTGTCAAGGTGGGTTAGCAAAGGTACCATGTGCCTAATTAATTTGCTATTGGACTAGAATCCCAGGACAGGTCTGATCCCTCACAAAAGCCCTTCTAAGGGCTGGTAATTGTCTGTAGCTATGAATCTTTCATTTATCAGGCCAGTAGAGGTAAGATCTAGACCTTTTATATTTTTGGGGGGGCTATGGGGTGGTCCAACATTGTGAGTGATGAGTACTTGCCAGCCTTCGAGTAACAAGTAATTGCTGTAAATAGAGTGATAAGTATTTGCCAACTATAGAGTAAAATCTCATTACTGTAATTTAGAGTGATGTATTTTCAAGTATTTAGAGCAACATGCTTGACTTTTGAACTTGCATTGCCTAGTTTAACTACCAATTGCACTGTGTATTTTAATTGCCAGTTGCACTAAATGTGTTTTTCTGCTTATTAAATCTACTTTATTTCATTTAACTTAAGTTTTATTTATGATGACACTCTTGACACACAGACAAAATGCCACACTGGTGTTAAAAGTGGGATTTTCAAGCCCACTTTGGGTATTTTCATTCTAAAGGTTTCCCCTTTTGAAGTTTTTTTCCCAGAGAACAGACTAACCAAGACTCTAAAAGTAACACTGCTTCCAATTGATCTGTATGGATGACCCAGAAGCAAGATTCTTCCAGGAGATGATTGGCTCCACTGGGATGCATCATTTCCAACAAGAAGGGGAAGGATGCCCAAGCCTGTCTACATGCGTGTGGCATTCACAGAAAGTGATTGTGAATGGTCGGATTGGGCAGACCAGTTTGATTTGGCTGCTGAAATGAACAGCTGGAATGAAGAGAACCAGAGCCGCTTCATGACTCTGCTGTTCAAAGGACAGATTTATGAGGTGTACTGGGCCTTGCACCTGAAGATCGCACCAGCTACCAAAGACTGAAGGCAGGGATGAAATAATATCTGGAGCTGACCACACTGGAAGATTGGCATTGGGTCACATTCGTGGACAATAGGAGGTAGGAGAAAGATGCTCTCCATGAATTTGGCAATGTCACCTGCCAACTAGTTGCCAAGGTGTACCCTACAGGAGACCTGCCAATACAAGACACATTGGCACGAGATCACTTTGTAGGTAATGTGGGAAACTCAGACATCTGAGTGCAACTGTGGAGTGCAAAGCCAAGGAAAATGGAGGAAGTTCTTCACCTCATGAGAAAGTTTGAATCAATACACGAACTCAAAAAACTACAATCTGCATTCCCCAGATCCAAGTGTATGGTGTGCCAGCCGAGGAAGCCAAACTAGAAGACACTTTGTAGAAGAAAGCAGGGCCTACAGAATGGCTGACAAAGGAGATGGAGACCATGAAGACAAGGACTGATGCCTCATCCTTCAAAAATTACCAAGGAAATTACCAAGCTCAAGGATGAGACAGAAGACTCTGCAACAATAGATGACCTAACCCTTGAGTATAGAAAGGAGGGAACAAGAAGCCATAGGAATCCTGGGGTGTGGATGCCCAGACCATATCCTTCAGGAGTATCCATGGCACCTTTTTTTCAGTTAATCTGTTTATCGGTATATTTTATTTTAACATAGAAACATAAAAACACAGAATCTGACAGCAGATGAGGGCTGCTTGGCCCACCCAGTCTGCTCAGTTTTGTTTTATTTTTATTGCAGACTCAACTTGATCTGTGGTGCAATCCTTTTCCCTCTTTTTCTCACCCATACGATTCCCTTTGGCCTAACCCAGGCATTTTGTGATCCCTTCCCAATCTATTTTCACCCCCACTACATCTGTTGGAGGCTGGTTCTGTTAACAACAATACAGGAGCTAGAGCATGATATGTACTCAGTACACTTCAATACAAAGTGATTCTATCATGTTTAGCAAGGGTGTATGGTCCAGTAGCCCATGATAATAGCTAATCAATTAGGGCTGAGCAATAACAGTGAGTGGTAATGCCCTAAACCATAAATAGCTGCATACTCACAATAGCGAATGCTGTGAATAGCTACCTCAGTAAAGGGCTAAAACTGTGGTGTACCTATAACAACAGCTACAGGTCATAATAGCAACTGTTGGTTATAGCAATTGGCAGAATGAGTGATAGACTGTTGGCTAAAATACAGCGAATGGTTCAACAGCGCAGTACATGTTCAGCAGAATCATTCACAGCATAGCAATCATGGAGCGACTTACCAAAGTGGGCAATATATCGAGATACAATAATGTCAACTATGAATTATGGCGACTTACCTAAACACCAACTTTCCAAAAATTGTGACCAGTGAAACCACATGCAGGAAGCTTCGAAAATACTGGCAGGATGGGGTGTGGGGGTGTGGGTGGGTATGGGGTACATGCTGGGGACCATTGGGAACACTGTAGGGGCATCCAGTACATGCCCTGTGCTGCTAGGTTGCCTGTCTGTCTGCAACATGGTTCCTGGAGAATGGCATCCAGACTCAGCGATGTTGTGATGCAAGCAGTTAGACAGTGTGTGTGGTAGGCAGGTAGTGGTGTAGCAGGCAGGAAGGTTAGCTAGGTCACTAGTTCAAATCTGTATGCTGCCTTCCCTGACTCACTGCTGAGCAATGCTGCACACTGCCATCCATCAGAAAAGGCACAATGGTCTGTGCGACACCCCTGCACCGCATGGACCTGGTAGTGCACACAAGTACATTTTACAACTGGTGACCGCCAGGGGCACGACATGGGGTGATGGGCACACCAGTATGGCATGCAGCTATGGGCAGACAGTGCTTTTATTGAAGTGTACCATCAGACCTGCCAGACACAGGGTGCAAGAGCCTGACAGGAGCAGGGGTCCCCATCAGTAACTGCAGCCACAGATCAGTAGCACATCCGAAGCCACACACCAGGCAGACCATCATAACAGCGAATCCAGCCGTGATAAACAGTGTTACATCTAGACCAATGGATAGGTCTTCCCCCAACCCCCCAGCAGAGACAGCTAACACCTACCCTGCCGTATACACACCACCTCTGCAAGGCACCACACAGTGCACTGGTCCAGATGGCTCAGCTGTGCCTGGTGGTAGGGGACTGTCCATGGCATGTGTGTGTGTACCAGTGGCTGCAAAGGAAACACAGAAATGACCAGTATGTGGGCAGCTGTGTGGGTGCTGCCTGACACACCCACCAGGCAGAACATCACAAACCCTCAACAGTCCTACAAGCACCTGGCCACCGTAGCAACAAGCAGCACAGCTCCAGAGCAATGCAACAGAGCCAGGCACAGGGGTGATCACGACTGGACAATGGGTAAATATGGGACAGCACAGGAGAATGGCACATAGACAGGATAAGCCACATGCTATGGAGGTACAATACCGCTGTAGTAACGTGGGGGGGGGTCTCAGCCATGCAATGTGTGTCAGGCCTGTGCCTGTTGGTGTTTTCCCCAACATCACCCACACTCCCCAGGTGAAGGTAGTTGAATGAAGCCAGATCAGGTGGGTGTGGATGTGCCTACAAAAGGGAGGGGGATCAGTTTTGCTGGGCTTCAGGCTGCATTGTTGTGTAATTGCTGTTTTCAGCTACATGAGTGGCTGGTCCCTGGCTGTGCACTCTTGAGCCATCACATCAGTGCTGCAGCCTGCTTTCACAGGCCAGTTGTGCTGTTGCCTGGGGGTGTGCTTGGGCCTGAAGACCCCTGTGCTGTGACCTGCTGCTGTATCCCTGCATAAAACCCCCCTGGAGGTGTATCTGTGGACTGCCCATCACCCTGTCTCTTGCAATCTCTGCCTGTGTGTGCACTGAAGCAACATCATGGCTGATTTCCTGATGAGCCAGAAGGGCAAGCCCCTGCTGGCCTATGCTGGGTACTTGTACAGGCAGGACAAGCAGGTGGACAACAAAGTCTGCTGGCCTTGCGCAGAATACTACAAGTACCGGTGCCTTACCAGGGCCCACACCATCACTGACCATGTCACGTGCTGTGTGAACATGCACAATCATGTCCTAGATGTGGGCACCATCACTGCACGGCAGGTATTATGTGGGATACAGGATGTTGCACACCACATTGTAGAGAGCACTGCAGTGGTGGTAGAGTGCACCTCAGGTGTGTCATCCAAAGTGGCCAGGCAGCTATCAGGTGTGCCACTGCTGAGGCGCACCTTCCAACATGTCAGGCAGTTGGAGAGGGGATGTCCTGTTGCCCCATGCACCGTGAGTGACCTGATAGTGCCAGATCAGTACAATATGACATCTGATGGGGAGAGATTCCTGCCCTTTGGCAGTGGTCCATAGGATGACCATCTGCTGATCTACACACAGACTGAGACATCCATTGCCTACTGGAGGCCGACTCCCAATTCCTGGATGGGACCTTCCAATGTGTACTCCCTCTCTTCACACAACTGTACACGGTGCATGGCCTGTGTGGTGGAATGGTGTTCCCTGCCATGTATGCACTGATGTGCATGAAGAGGCTCCAGACCTATGTCCATGTCTTCACAGCATTGAAGGAAGCACAACCTGATCTGGCACCACAGATGGCACTAATCAACTTTGAACAGGCAGCATGTAAGGGCCTGCAGACGGTGTTCCCAGGGGTCTATGTGAGGGGGTGCTTTTTCCACTTCACACAGGCCATATGGAGAAAGGTCCAGGCCTGCCCAGCACTGCTTTAATGTCATGGTGAGGATGAGGACTTTGCCCTTCATGTCCGTCTCCTTCTAGCCCTTGACTTCATCCTGGTAGTGGATGTGGTGATTGTGTATGAGGAGTTCCGTGAGTGGCAATTCTACATGGAGAATGAGGAGCTACTACAGCTCCTTATGAATTACTATGAAGACACATGGATAAGTCATCCACAAGGGCATTCAGGATGGCTCCAGCCTCTGTTTGCACACATATTCTGAAACTGCCATGATGCCACCTCCCAGAGCCTGGCATGCACGAACAACATGGTGGAGGGTTGGCATCATGCCTGCAATACTAGGGTTGGTATGACACACCCAACCATATGGCACTTCTTGCACTGTCTGCAGCAGGAGCAACACCTGATGGAAGTCAACATGGAGCAGCAGTTGCCTGGTGCCACAGCTGCTAGTGGCAAGAGGAAGTACAAAGACGTGAACAGATGCCTGTCAGCTGTGGTGGAGGAATATGGCACAAGGTCCTATTATGACTACCTACGCAGCATAGTGTATAATTTCCAGATGCTGCCATGATCCTCTGTTCACCAAGTGTACTACCTGGGGCATTTGAGACTGTGTGCCTTACTGGGTTCCTGTTGACCATGGCTTCTGTGTCCTGCCATAGACCACTGCTTGTGTGCCTTACTCCATGATGCATTGCTCCATACCCCTACGTGTGCCATTGATGCCCGCCATGTGTGTGTCCCATGTGGCCTGTCCACCCTTTCCATATGTGCACTGGCTTGTGTTCCCCTACATTGCCAGTGTTACCCTACATCCACGTCCTACCTTGCCCAAGTGGGTGGCCCTCTTGCCTGTGCTCCCAGCTGACCTACTTCCCATGCCATGCACAGTGGACACCTACCCGGTTGCATTGCCCACATACCTGTGTGGCATCACCCTGCCATGGCTGTTGTGTCAGTGTCTGGGTACCTTGTGCCATTCCCCCTTATGTGCTGTGTGCTGTCCCATGACCATTCCAACCATATTTTCCCCCACCATTGCCTGCGGCATCACTTTATCTTGCAGGGATTTATTTAACTCCAAAAATTGATTAGCGTTTTGCTCATAAAACTGCTAAAACATTGTGAAAATGCATAGCACTTGCCTCACTGTGTTTAACAAACATAACACTTCTAGAAAACCTATATAAATACTTTCTGTACAGTTAGCATTGTCCCAAGAAAAAAACTGCTAATCAATTATTTAAAACCCTGTCTTGCCACGTGGATCCCCCTCCACTGCACCCTGTACCTGTTTTGTGTGCGGTTTGGGGGTCATGCCCTGCCACCCTTCCCCAGCACCTTGGGTTGCGGATTGTTTTTGTTGGCCACGTGGACCCCCGATTGCCCCTTACCTGTTTTGTTTGTGGCTTGGGCGTCTTGCCCTGCCACCCTTCCATAGCACCGCGGGTTGCAGATTGTTTTTGTTGCCCATGTGGACCCCCTCATTACCCACATACCTGTTTTGTTTGTGGCTTGGGGATCATGCCCTGCCACCCTTCCCCAGCACCGTGGGTTGCGGATTGTTTTTGTTGGCCATGTGGACCCCTGATTACCCCTGTACCTGTTTTGTTTGCAGCTTGGGGGTCATGCCCTGTTGCCCTTCCCCAGCACTGTGGGTTGCAGGTTATTTTTGTTGGCCATGTAGACCCCCTGATTGTCCCCTGTACCTATTGTGTGCGTGGCTTGGGGTCCTGCCCTGCTGCCGTTCTCCAGCACCACGGGTTGCAAATTGTTTCTGTTGGCCAAATGGACCCTGATTTGCACATGGTTCTTGATGTTGGGGGTGGGGGCTTCCGTTATTTGCCTGCCATACATGCCAGGCACAATGTTTTGTGCTCCTTTTCAGTACGCCACATGCACACCTGAGGTGGCACCCTTTGGTGGCGTGGTGGCACACTGTCCCCAGGGTCTGCCTTCTTCTGGGACTCTGCCGAACCCCAAGTTACTTTGTTGCATGTGTGTCTCCCGGGGGCTTTGTGACTGGTCCAGCTTTGCCTGTGTGGTGGCTTCCCATGGGAAGTGCAACAGCCCTCTCTGTGTTGAGACACAGCCTGTATTTGGCATTATGTGTCCAGGATCCCTGTTCCTCCCACCCCCACAAGCACAAGATGCCCTTGTGTCAGACCTCTCTGTGTTGGGCCTCTGCATTCCCCCCCCTTTTGTGGCCTGTGTTCTGCCAGCAGCCAGTGCACCTGCCCTTTGTGGCCTGTCCCTTAGCTTGTTCCTTGCCCTAGTTGGGGCACCTGTGTTGTGTGGTGCCCTGTCCGCAGACATGCCTGTGTCTGCCATGGTATGTCCGGGGACTCTGTTCCCCTACTCCCCCACCCCAACCAGCACCCCCACTGTGCTTGTGGGGGTGGGAGAAACAGGGATCCTGGATACATAATGCCAAATACAGGCTGTGTCTCAACACAGAGAGGGCTGTTGCACTTCCCATGGGAAGCCACCACACAGGCAAAGCTGGACCAGTCACAAAGCCCCCGGGAGACACACATGCAACAAAGTGACTTGGGGTTCGGCAGAGTCCCAGAGTCACAGGGGTTGTATACAGACCCCCGTCTCAAGGGGAGGAAATGGACAAGAAAATGATAGAGGGCATTCTCAAAATGGCTGAAAAAGGGGAGATACTGTTGATGGGGGACCTGAATATGCCAGATGTTAACTGGGCAACATGGACTGCAGCCACATCCAAGAGCAGGATCATTCTCGATGCACTACAGGGAGCATGCCTTAGACAGCTAGTGGTGAAACCCACTCGGGAGGGAGCAATATTAGACCTGGTATTCTCAAATGGAGAGCGGATCACAAACTTAGAAGTCAGTAGACACCTGGGAACAAGCGACCACTGCACAGTGTGCTTCACAATAAACACAACCATGGAGACAAGCCATACAAATACAAGGATACTGGACTTTAGAAGGGCTGACTTTGGCATAATGGGTGAATACTTGAGGAATGCATTAGCAAATGGCCAGAAAGGAGGGTGGATGAACAATGGAGAAAAATCAAAACTGCCATCATGGAGGCAACAAGCCTTTGTGGAAACAAATAAAGAAAACAAAAGCGAATAAAAAACACTATGGCTCTCAAAAGAAGTGTCAGGAAGGTTAAGGAGAAAAAGGCTGCATTCAAAAGTATGAGGAATCACAGACGGAACACGACAGGAACTGTATCAATTAAAGCAGAAAGAAGTGGGGAAGGCAGTCAGAAAAGCAAAGGCCCAAACTGAGGAAAGGATAGCCAACTCAGTTAAGAAGGGGGATAAAACCTTTTATAGGCACATTAGGGAACATAGAAAGGTTAAGGGAGGGATAGGGAAGATTAATAAAGGAGAGGGGAGGTGGGCAGAGGGAGACAGTGAAAAGGCAGAGATAATGAATGAATACTTTTGCTCAGTATTCACAAAGAAGAAGAGGAGGAGTTACCTAAACCAAACAGTAGAAGCACTCTGGATAGTGGGGTTGATACCAGTCCATTTAAAGAAGAAAGAGTACTGAAAGAACTTCTAAAACTCAAGGTGGACAAAGCAATGGGGCCTGACGGGATTCACCCTAGAATCCTAAAAGAGCTAAGGGAGGACCTAGTGACACCACTAACCACACTTTTTAACAAATCATGGGAAGATGAGGTGGTACCTGAGGACTGGAGGAGGGCAGATGTGATTCCCCTTCACAAAAGTGGGAGCAAGGCAGAAGCAGGAAACTACAGACCTGTTAGTTTGACCTCAGTGGTGGGGAAAATGATGGAATCACTTCTGAAAGAAAGAATTGTTGAGTACCTAGAGGCCAGAGGGCACTGGACCCAAAGCAGCATGGATTCACAGCAGGAAGGTCATGTCAGACAAATCTAATCAATTTCTTTGACTGGGTGACCAAACTAATAGACAAGGAGGGGCTGTGGATATGGCCTACCTAGACTTTAGCAAGGCATTTGACACAGTCTAGCTTCAAAAGATTAATAATTAAGTTAGCCAGCCTGGGAGTGGGTCCCAGGGTGGTAGCCTAGTAGAAAACTGGTTCGCAACAGGACACAGAAGGTAATAGTGAATGGAACACATTCTGAAGAAAGGGGAGTTACTAGTGGAGTACCTTAGGGCTCAGTACTGGGTCCAGTCCTCTTTAACGTCTTTATAGGTGACATTGCAGAGGGTCTGGAAGGAAAGGTATGCCTCCTTGCGGATGACACAAAGATCTGTAACAGAGTTGATACACAAGGGGGTAGAAAGGATGAGAAGGGACTTGGCAAGGTTGGAGGAATGGTCAGACATATGGCAACTTAGATTCAATGCAAAGAAGTGCAAAGTAATGCACCTGGGAAATAAAAATCCAGGAGAAGAGTACACAATAGCAGGGGAGGTACTAACAACAACAATAATGGAAAGGGATCTGGGTGTAGTCATATCAGATGACCTAAAGGTGGGTATGCAATGTTAGAAGTCAGTAGGGAAAGCCAGGGGGATACTGGGATGCATAGGGAGGGGCATCACCAGTAGAAAACAGGAAGTTGTTATCCCTCAGTACAGACAGTTGGTGAGACCCCATCTGGAGTACTGTGTCCAGTTCTGGAGACCCCATCTCCACAAGTACATAGACAGGGTGGAGACAGCCCAGAGGAGGGCAACTAAAATGGTGTCTTCCCCACTTCCTTCTGCTTTAACTGGTACAGTTCTCTGTCCTGCTCCTTATGTGTTTCCTTATACTTACTAAATGCTATCTTTTTCTCCCTAACCTTTCTCAACACTTCTTTTTAGAATCATACTGTTTTTTTCTTTATTTTGATTTATTTGCTTCACACAAAGGCTTGTTGCCTCTGTGATGGCAGTTTTGATGTTTCCCCATTGTTGCTCCACCCCTCCTTCTTGCCTGCTTGCTAGTGCTTTTCTGAGGCACTCTCCCATTTTGACAAAGTCAGCCTTCCTGAAGTCTAGTACCCTCACTTCTGTATGGCTTGACTCTGCAGCTGAGTTTATTGTGACGCACACTGTTTGGTGGTCACTTGCTTCGAGATGGCTACCCACTTCGAGATCTGAGATCCTCTCTCCATCCCCATTTGAGAGCACCAGGTCTAAGAGTGCCCCCTCCTGAGTGGGTTCCAACACTAGCTGTCTGAGGCATGCCCCCTATAGCGCATTGAGAATGGCTCTGCTCCAGGATGTGGTTGCAGTAAAGGTGCGACAGTTAACATCTGGCATATTCTGGTCCCCCATCAACAATATCTCCCCTTTCTCTGCCATCCTAAGGATGCCTTCTATCATTTCCTTGTCCATTTCCTCCCCATGAGATAGGGGTCTGTATACAACCCCTGTGCGGTTTGTGGTGCCATTTCCAGTCTCCAGGGTGACCCACAGTGCCTCCTCTCCTCCCTGTTTACCCTTTTGTTCCATTGCATTGATCCTGTCCCTTAAATAGAGAGCTACTACTCCTCCTCTTCTACTCTCCCTGTCTTTCCTGTAGATTGTGTACCCTGGTATGTTGACATCCCAGTCATGATTCTCTGTGTACCATGTTTCTGTGACTGCCACAATATCCAGGCATTCCCCTTCCATCAAGGCCATCGGTTCAGAGAGCTTGTTAAGTAGATTGCAGGCATTGGTACTCATTACCCTCCATTTTTTGATGGCCATACCCCTTTTTGCCCCATCCCTGTCCTTACTGCCTTTGTCACTTTCTCCATTTACCCCTGCCCTTCTACCTAGCGACATTTCTACCTTGGTGTTTACCTCACTAACTACCCTGATTTTTGGTGGGAGGCTAGGATTTCCCTTCTCCTTTTCAGTGCCCCCCCCCTTGGCTAGTTTAAATGCTTGCCAGTTAAGCACTTAAACCTATCACCTAGGATCCTGGCTCCCCATCCTGGACAGATGCAGACCATCATGCCAGTATAGGCCTGCAGCCATCCAGATGGACCCCCAGTCCCCAATGAAGCCAAAACCCTGAGCTCTGCACCAGTTTTCCAACCATTGATTGAATACCATGGTGTGGCACGCCCCAGCCTCACCCATGCCATAGACAGGCAGCACCTCTGAGAAGGTTGCCATGCATGCTACTTGTCTAAGGCCCTTCCTCAACTCCACAAACTCTTCCTGCACTGTTCTGATCCTTTTCCCAGCCAAGTCATTTATCCCTAAGTAGACAATGACATCCAGCTCCCTCCCCCTTGCAGCTGCTCCCGTGATCCAAAGGATTCACTTCCTTACCTTCCTCTCTCCTCACTCCCTCAGTTCTACCCTCCTAACAATGCAGTCCCTCACCAGGAGTTGTTTCCTTCCCCTGTGGAGTCCCATGCCACCCTCCTGTGGGTCTCCTTTGTGGAGGTTCCCAGCATCCTCCCTGGTCTCCACTGTGGGTGCCTCTATAGAGGAACCACACTGTGCCAGAATGGCATATGAATTGTAGAGAGGTGCAACTGGAGGGATGCACCTCTGTTCCACCACTCTTACCCTCCCTGAGCCCACTGTGGTCCAACCGCTCCTCTTTCTAGGCAACCTCTGAGGCAGTGGCCCTGGTGGTCCTTGGGTGGGAGAGGAAGTCCACCAAATCCTGGCCAACTCAGCCTGGAGATGAGCAATCTCCTCCTTCAGCCCAGAGATCTGCTTGCAGATGGGACAATACCACATTCTCCAGAACATCTTCCGGAAGACTTCTGCTCCACTGCCACTGCACTGCACCACTCCCATCATGTTTAATTTGTGACCCCTTAACTGTTGTTTTGTATACTTACTCTTTTCTCTCTCTGCTTATTATTATTATTTTTTTTTATATATAATTTTTTATTTTTGCTTCATACCTTCCTACTGCTTCCATGCCCTTAAATCTTCTGATCTTCCTGTTCTGGGACAGGAAGTTCCTATATTCCTCAGTAGTATTCTTCTTACTTGCTCAGAGTCAGACCTCTAGCAGCTGGAGGGGATGGAGAGCTACTCTTTTCCTTCTAGGATGGTGAGTCTTTTGTGCCTCTGTGATCACTCCCTTCCTGCTCCCAAACAGGAAGTTCCTGTTGAAAGTCAAATCCTGTGCCTATAGAAGTAGAACTGGCTAAAGGTGTGGGGGTAAAGGGAGGAAGGAAGGCACTATAGTCCCGGTAGAATAGAATAGTTTCTAACAGCACCTCTTTCCTCTTGCTTTTCTCTGCCAAAAGCTATCTAGGGCAGTTTTTAATCCAAAACACCTGGCTTCCTTCTGCCTAAGCCATTCCCCCAATTCACAGTTTACTTCTACACCTAGCTAACTGCACAGATAACTCACAGTTTCCTTCTACACCTAGCTAACTGCACAGATAACAATTCACTTCACTCAACTCAGAAAAACACACTTTTTTGTTTATTTTTACCCTAAACTGAAGGTCCCAGTAGTAGAGTTCTAGTTCTTTAGTCCCTGTAGAGTAGTATAGATCTAACAGCAGCTCCTTCCTCTTGCTGTTCTTGCTGTATTTCTCCCTTATGCCTATCCCATTCCTGTTTAAAGCCCTGCACTGCATTCATATCCACCACTTCTTGAGGTAGACTATTCTATGCATCCACCACCCTTTCTGTGAAAAATAACTTCCTCACTTTACCCCTTAATCAGCCTCCCTCTAAGCTTATGCTGTATCCTATTGTCCTGGTATTTTTCTTATATTGAAACATGTTAGACTCTTTCACTTTGTTAATGCCTTTAAGATGTTTGAATGTTTTGATCATTTCACCTCTCTCCCTCGTTTGCTCTAGGGTATACATATTGAGCTCCATTAATTTGTCCTCATATGTTTTCTGATGCAGTCCCTGCACCATTTTGGTTGCCATTCTTTGGACTGCCTCCATTTTGTTAATGTCCTTGTGCAAGTGCAGCCTCCAGTACTGCTCGCAGTACTCCAGATGGGGCCTAACTAGTGTCTTGTAAAGAGGGATTATTACCTCCCTCTTATGACTTGTGATATCCCTAGTAATACACCCCAACATCCCCCTAGCCTTACCTGCTGCTTTAGTGGTCTGGTTGGATGATTTCAGGTCATCTGTGATAATGATGCCCAAGTCTCTTTCTTCCCTTGTGGTTGCCAGCAACTCCCCTCTCAACCTATAGGTGTATTCAGCGTTTCTCTTCCCTATGTGCTTGATCTTGTACTTCTTTGCGTTAAACCCCTGTTGCCACTCTTCCAACCATTTTGCTAGTTTATCCAGATTTCTTCTCATTCTGTCCACCCCATCTGGATCATTTAGTCTGTTGCAGATCTTGGTGTCACCTGCAAACAGACAAACCTTACCCTCCAATCCATCTGCAATGTCACTGATGAAGATATTAAAGAGGACTGGCCCCAGAACTGATCCCTGAGGTACCCCATTTGTGATTTGCATCTCTTTTGACTGTATACCATTTACCACCACTCTCTGTTTTCTGCCCACCAACCAGTTTGCCACCCAGTTGACCAACTTCTGGTCCACCTCAAGCCTACCCAGTTTATTAATCAATTTTCTATGTGGAACAGTATCAAAAGCTTTGCTGAACTTAAGGTAGGCAACATCAACTGCACCCCCTTGGTCCACCACTCTGGTTTCCTAGTCAAAGAAATCTATGAGATTAGTCTGACAGGACCTTCCTGTTGTAAACCAATGCTGTTTTGGATCCTGTACTCTTATGGATTCCAGGTATTGCACTATCCTTTCCTTAAGGAGTGCCTCCATAATCTTGCCCACTACTGAGGTAAGACTGACTAGTTAGTAGTTCCCTGCCTCCTCCCTGCTACCACTCTGGTGGAGTGGGATCACATGAGCCCTTCTCCAGTCTTCTGGGACCTCTCCTCACTAAACAGTTCTGCTAATGGCGCTGCTAGTTCCACCCTTAGCTCCTTTAGTACCCTGGGATGTATTCCATTTGGTCCCATTGCCTTGTCCACCCTTAGCTTATCGAGCTGTTGTAGAACCCTTTCTTTTGTGAAGGGACTTGTGCACACCTCCTTCCCCCCATGTCCATGGTGCTAACCTGCAACTAGAGATCAGGGCTGGCTTCAAGAATATCATAGCACAGATCATTCACCTGCAATCCATGGTCACCAGATTGGTAGAAGCACCAGTGGCACATACATAGAAGATGGACAAAGCTGAAAAGAGTATCAGCGAGTTGCAGGACATTGTTGCCAATTTATCCAGTGACAGAACCATCCTCATGTAGAAAGTATATACTGTGAGTGAAAGGGTGGAAGATCAAAAGAACAGTGCCCAATGGTCCAACATCTGATTTATAGGGCTTCCAGAGAGTCTTGAGGGCGATAAGGGAGACAGAGGAGTTCAGTGTTTGCTGGAGGAGAAGTTCTGAATGGACTCTGATGTCAGGGCTTTTGACGTGCCATGGGCCCACTGCCTGGGCCCCAAGCTGTGGCCGGAGGACAGACCCTGATATTATTTGATCAAGTATCTGTGGTACACTGAAAAGGAGTGGACGCTTTGGGCAGCCAGACAGCATGGTCCCCTTGAGGTGAAAGAAGGGAAGGTTCTGATCATTCAAGATTTTAGTAGGGACCTACAGCAACAGTGGCAGAAATTTTCAGGAGTTAAAGTTAAACTCCATATAAGGGGATAGTGCTTTGCTGTCTTATACCCAGCAAAACTGAGAATCACCTGTCCTGGCAGATATCTATGGACATTAATTAAAAAGTTGTAAGAGCTGTTTCACTTGCATTCTTAGGGTATCAGAACTGCTCACCCTTTAGTTTTCATTCTCATACCCTAAGACTGTACATTATTCCCCTATTACAACAATAAGAGTGGCCTCAGTGGATATACTTACATGCAGAAGAAAACAGTCATTCATGACTGCCAAAAGTCCCTGCCTGCTTTCCTTTAAACACTTATGACTTTAAACACTAGTAGAAAGGGACTTGGGAGTCCTTATCTCAAGTGACTTAAAATTCACAGAATAAACAAATGCAGTTATTGGGAGGGCACACAGAATTATATGTACTATAACAAATAATAATTCTACAAGAGATGCCAAGGTGCTAATACCACTGTACCAGGCATATGTTAGACTCCATATTCATTATTGCTCTCAACTATGGTCAACTCAAAATAAAACGGATATTAGAAACTTGGAAAGAGTCCAATGACAGTTCGCAAAACATATTAGCAAGTAAGGGGTCTACTGAGAAATATAGGATCTTCTTGTCTCAGAACAGGATGATCAGGAACTTAAAGGGCACAGAAGCAGTAAGTAAGTAGGGAGAGAAGAAAGGAAAAAAACAGAGGAAAGAGTAAGGATTCCAAACAACAGTGAAGGGGCCAGAAGTAAGACATGATGGGAGTGGTGCAGTGCAGTGACTGTGGAGCAGCGGTCTTCCGGGAGACGTTCTGGAGGATGCAGCATTGTCCCATCTGCAGGCACCTCTCTGGGCTGAGGGAGGAGGTTGCTCATCTCCTGGCTGAGTTGGCCAGGAATTGTGGGATCTCCTCTTCCATCCAGGGACTACCAGGGCCACTGCCATTGCCTCAAAGGAGCGGTTGGACCACAGTGGGCTAAGAAAGGGTGAGGGTGGTGGAACAGAGGTGCATCCCTCCAGTTGTACCTCACCACAATTCCTATGTCAACTGGCAAAGTGTGGTTCCTCTATGGAGGCACCTGCAGTGGAGACCAAGGAGGATGCTGGGAATCTCCACAAGGGAGACCCACAGGAGGGTGGCATGGGACCCCACAGGGTAAGGAAACAACTTCTGGTGGGGAACTCCATTGTTAGGAAGGTAGAACTGGGGGAGGAAGGGGAGAAGGATGTAAGGTGCCTGCCTGGTGCCATGGCTTGGAGGGACAGGGGGGGAAATCCTCAGGATCGCCAGAGCAGCTGCACAGGGAAGGGAGCTGGATGTCATTGTTCACCTAGGGACAAATTACCTGGCTAAGAAAGGGATCAGAGCAGTGCAGGAAGAGTTTGTGGAGTTGGGGAGGGGCATTAGACAAGTAGAACGCATGGTAACCTTCTCGGAGGTGCTGCCTGTCTATGGCATAGGTGAGACTGGGGTGCTCCACACCATGGCATTCAATCAATGGTTGAAAAACTGATGCAGAGCTCAGGGATTTGACTTCATTGGGGACTTGGGGTCCACCTGGAGTGATGCAGGCCTATACTGGCATGATGGACTGCATCTGTCCAGGAGGGGAACCAGGATCTAGGTGATAGGTTTAAATGTTTCATTGGCAAGCATTTAAACTAACCAAGGGGGGAGGCACTGGAAAGGAACAGGGAAATCCTAGTCCCCACAAAAAAGTCAGGGTAGCAAGTGAGGTAAACACCAAGATAGAGTTGTCGATATGGAAAATGGCAGGGGTAAATGGAGAAAGTGACAAATGCAGTAAGGACAGGGATGGGCCAAAAAGGAGTCAGGTCATCAGGAAATGGAGGGTAATGAGTACCAATGCCCATAGTCTGGGCAACAAGCACCCTGAACTGGTGGCCTTGATGAAAGAGGAATGCCTGGATATTGTAGCAGTCAAAGACACATGGTACACAGAGAACCATGGCTGGGGTGTTAACATACCAGGGTACATAACCTACAGGAGAGACAGGAAGGGGAGAAGAGGGGGAGGAGTTGTTCTCTATGTAAAAGAAGGGATAAAAGCAACTGAACAAAAGAGTAAACAAGGAGGAGAGTAGGCACTGTGGGTCACCTTAGAGACTGGAAATGGCACCACAATCCGCACAGGGGTTGTATACAGACCCCCATGTCAGGGGGAGGAAATGGACAACGATATGATAGAAGGCATTCTTAGGATGGCAGAGAAAGGGGAAATACTGTTTTTTTTTTTTTAAATACCTCTTTATTCAACTTTATTTGAAGAAAACCAGACAAACAACAACAAAAAATAACCTGGAACCCCAGGCACACAGCCCCAAAACTGACTATGTAAACTATATACATTTCAACTATATACATGCACAGAGATAGTGTCCCCCCCCACCAACCCCAACTTTGCGACCAACAACACCCCTAGTAGAGAACAGTATCATAAGCCGCTTACCTGTACGACCTTTCCCCTCAATCCCAGTTCAATCCACAGCGGCCTAGCAAATATTCCTTGGTTCCAATTCACAAGGGGTTAAGTCCTCCTCGGGGGAATGACACGCCTCCATGCCCCCTAGAAAGAGAGAGATCCCCCATTCCCCCTAACTAAATAGCAGATCCAGAAAAATTATTAATACAGCCATCCCCAAGACCCTCTCAAACCGCCTATCCTCACTACCTAATCCTCAGACTTCGTTCTCGTCTCCAACAACTCATTCCAGTCTGTATTACAGCCAATCCCAGCCCGACAGACAGACCCGTGTCAATCCTGGAGGCCCCTAATGAGAATAAATTGCATCCAACACTACCCATCTTTTAGCGTATAACCCCCTTCCCCCCCTCCAAATATAGGTGCCTCTTGATCCTAGCTAGGGCTCTCTTAAGATCTCCCACCCATTGCTTATACCCGTAGAGTTGGTCATCCTTCCAGTGTTGGACCACAAGCGCTTTAATTACACTTGCCATCAGGGATATATGATATTTAGGTATAACTCCAACAACTTGCATAAAATCCCCTAAGGCACATATCTCTGGCTTTATATACTCTGAGTAGTCCAACAATGGGTCCATTCGCCTTTTCGCTTCATCCCACAAAGGCCGTATTGTACTTCAGTTCCACAAAACATGTAATAGATCACCTCTCTCTAATTCACTTCTAAAACACAGGTCTGTCTGTCTAAGGCCTCTTTCACACAGTTTCACAGGGGTAAAGTATATATTGGAAACAATAAAAAATTGTAAACTCCTATATTTAGGTATCACTATGTATGTAATGCTCTTCCATACATTGGCCCAGTCAATGTTTCGAGGCGCCAACTTATTGTCCCAATATGGCACTACTATAGCAGGGCTCGGCCCAAAGAATTCCAGCAGTATTCTATAAATTTGCGACAGAGCTCTAGTTTTCAGGTCCAACTCCCTCAACTCATCCCACTTAAACGGACGACCCGCAGGGCCCTCTGCTCTCTTTAATGACCCCTCGAATAAGCACGAATAAGTTGCAATCTATGGAAAAAGGGCATTCTGTCACACTGCACTGGAAGGGCTACCCTTTGATCCTGAATGACCTCCTTTAGGCTTAAACCTGAAATCCATTTAACCCATTCCCTTTGAGTACCTGATTTCCTATAGTTAAATTAGGATTGCCCCCCAGCGGTTGATCCTCGGCCCTCACTTGCTCTTTCTTTTGAGCCCCACTCAAAAATGACCACCAAGCTTCTGTCGTCTTCAAGATTGGGCATCTCACCTTTTGCTTGACATAGGCAGCTATATTAGCGTACAACGGTGCCTCCGGTGACAGACCGGCCTCTCTCAACATTTGAGTCTCTAACTGTAGCCAATCTGGGACATAAACTTCTCCCTCCTTATTCCTTGCCCATAGAGCCATTAAGTCCAGCTGCCCTACCATATAGTACAAATGAAGGTCCGGTAGCTTAATTCCTCCCAAACCTGGAGGGAGTCATAAATCATTATATTTTTTCCTAGGTGGTTTGCGGTCCCACAGAAACTCGGTAATTAGTCTCTTAATCAGATAAAACCATTTTTTAGGGATACTGTATGGAGCTAGATACAATGGATATAGCAGCCTCGGCAACAGGTTCAACTTAATGAGCCCCAGCCTGGCCAAAAAGTTTAGGGGCAACTTATTCCATCTTATTAAATCTCCCTTGATGGCTGACAAGGTTCCTTCCATATTTACTTCAGCCCCTGAATCATAGTTCCTTGTGATCCAAATGCCCAGATATCTCATCTTATCTGTCATCCACTGGATTTGTAACTGGGCAAAGTCTGCTCTATATACATGTGGCATCAGTGGCATAATCTGGGTCTTAGCCAAATTAAGTTTGTAATTAGAGACTTTGGCAAAGCTCTCAATTAGTTCCCTAGTCCTCTCAAATCCAGCCACCGGGTCTCTTAAATGTAAGAGTACATCGTCTACGAAAACTGAAAATTTTAACTCCCTTCTCAATATCTCAACCCCCTTTACCTGTCTGTCCTTACTAATGGCCCTCAGCAAGGGCTCTAAGTAAATATTAAACAATATCGGGGATAGAGGGCATCCTTGTCGAGTCCCATTTTCCAACCGTATTTCACCCACGAAAGGTAACCATTACACAGGACTCTTGCTGTAGGTGAAGCATACAAATTTTTAATGCCCTTCAACAAGCCCTCAGGGAAACCCATCCTCTCCATTGTAGCAAACAGGAAGGAGTGAGAGACCCTATCAAAGGCATTCTCAGCATCAAGTGATATTAACGCTATCGGCAGTTGAGAGTCCACTGCGTAACTAAGGATGTGATGGAGTTTTCTCAAAGCATCATGTGCCCCTCTCCCTGGCATGAACCCCACTTGCTCCTGGCTAATTATAGCGGGTGCTATCCACCAGATCCTATTAGCCAATATTTTTGTAAGTATCTTAATATCCTGATTCATTAATGAAATGGGCCTGTAATTAGCAGGCTCATCCCTAGGTTTGCCCGGTTTAGGAATTAGTGTAATGTAGGCCTGGTAAAGGGGGGAGTGAGACACTCCTTCCTGCTTTATAGTATTGTAAAATTCTTGAAGTAGAGGCAAAATGGTCTGAATATAGGTCTGGTAAAACCTCGCGGTAAGACCATCTGGTCCTGGCGTCTTACCCCGGGTAGGGACTTGACTAGCTCCACGATTTCTGCCGCTCCTATAGGAGCTGCCAGTTCCCTCGCCTGTGTAGGGTCTATCACGGGCAAAGGCATTCCCTCCAGGAATGCCTTAATCTCCTTCTCTCCTACCATGTTCCCAATTTGGTGTAATTCTTTAAAATACAATCCAAAAGTTTCTGCTAACTCCTGAGGGTCTATAATTAACTTCCCGCCATACCAGATAGCCGTCACCATTCTACTCGCCTCCCACTCCCTAACTCTAGCCTCCAGCAGCTGGCCCGGAACATCTCCTGTCAAGAGATATTTAGCTTTGATCTTTTCTAACCAAAATTCTATTGTACCATAAGTTATCTCCTCCCACTCCCGCCTTAAGCTACTAAGTTCCCCATCAATTTCCTCTGAGGACCCCTCCAAGGGTGTTAGGTAAGTAATAGCCCCTAAAAGAAATTCCTCTTTTGCCCTCCTCTGCTTGTTTTTCCTGAGCTGCCTATTCTTGGGCCACTCCTGCAAAGAGCACTTTACAAGTCGGCCAGGCCAGTTTCCTGTTTGACAGTGTGGGTAACTGTTGCTGAATAATTTCCAACAACGCTTCCTCAAGCCTATCTTTGGTCACGGGCTCGGTCAGTAGCGAGTCACTCAACCTCCACCGGAAAGGCCTAGGTGGAGCTACTTTCAGTTCCCAAACTAGTGTAATTGGAGAATGATCTGAGAAAATTCTACCTTCCGTTGTCAATCCCCGAATCCCAGTGAGCACCTCCCTGTTCACCAGAAAAAAATCAATATGAGATTGAGTTTTGTGCACCGCTGAATAAAATGTCATACTATTACCCCCACCCACATGAGTCCTTACCGGATCCGTTAAAGCTGAAGCTTCAAACAGCTTGTTCAAGACTTTTGGGGCCTTAGTTAGAGGGCCTCTCACCAGGGGAATCCTATCCCTGCAGTTATCAGCATATGTATTCCAATCTCCTGCCAAGATAAGAGCTTCCCCCAGAAAGCCAGCTATGTCCCTCTCTACCGAAGCAAAAAACTCCGCATTAGAATGCATTGGACCATATATAGAAGCCACCGAGGTGGCCCTACCATATAACAAACCAGAAATATAGATCCCCCTACCATCGTCCCTAATAACAACCTGTTCCATACTATACGGACAAGACTTCCTTATTAAAATCGCCACTCCACCCAACGCCTTCTCCTTACCTACCCCGAAAACTTGTCCCACCCATAGCCGCTTAAGGCTCATCGATTCCTCTGTTAGAAAATGCGTTTCTTATAGAGTCACAATATGAGCTCCCAGAAGATCCAAATGTCTCAAAATTACCAGTTTTTTACATCTACCCCTGAGACCTTTAACATTCCATGAAACCAATTTGACAATCATCATTAACCATGCCAAGAATTTATATTCGGACTATTGACCCTTGAAACCCTGTCTGGGCCTGCTCCCTTTATACCTATCCTAAGGAACTCTCTCTCTTTCTCAAACCCCCAACCCTCCCCCCAGAACCCCTGCCCCGATCCCTAGATTGCTCGCCCACTAATCCTCGGGTCATCGATGAGCTCCTCCCCCAGCCACCCCCGCCCTCCAAAACCTTCTCCTCTCCGGGACCTTTTAAGAAGCAACCCTGAGCCTCTAATTAACCATTACTCTATCCGACCTGACCTTAAACTATCCCTTCCTTGCATACGCCTGCCGCCCCAACTCAGCTTCAGACCACTAATCCGCCAGTCGACCGTGGCGTTTCCACTTCTCAGGGTACTGTTAACCGTATTAATCTCCTCCCCCAATTGTTGGGAGACCCAATAGGTTAATCTGTATTTCCCATGATAACCACCCTAAATTAAGATTCCCAGCAGCTACAATCCACTGGGCCCTGAACTCGCATTTCCCTCACCTAACCAACACCATACAATCCCATATCACCCGTTCTTACCTTACCAGAAATGCAAAAGCACTACGAAATGGAATGACAACCTCATATCCGAGGATGGATATCCCTTACTGGAATTATCATAATTCTGACTCCCATCCCAGATCCCTCTTTAAATGACTCCAGTTGCCTACCCCAGGTGGTCAGAATAATAAAGAGCCACGGTGATCCCCAAGGACCCCTACCATACCCCACTTTGGGGACCAACCCCTCATTCCCATTAATCTTCTCTCCAATCTATTACCTCCATCCTCCTCCACCCGTCCATTTTATCCAGCCAATTCCGTAGCCTCCATTAATGCTCCAATACTGAACCCCTCTTGATTCGGTCCCTACAACCATCTATCTCCTCCCCAATCATTTAATGGATTAGGTGACATTCATCTCCCTGTAATTGGCTCTCAAGAGGCCCCTACTCACACATAGCCACTTCCCCATCCCCACATCAATATCCCTACCCCTCGACAACAGGCAGAGCTTTAGATTTAACAAATTAACATTATATTAACCAACTTAAGTATAACAAGCTTGATACTTCCAAAGTCCCAGTCCTAAAGATTCCCATTATCTCTCCTGAGCATCTCAAGCAGCTCAACTCGTTGCTCGAAATAAATCCGGTAACTCCACTCTCAACCCTTCCATTGCTTCCTTTGCCATGAGGTATCTCTTCTCTCCCGCTTGTAGTCGAACCACCAGAGTAGCTGGGTACTGGAGCCGAAATTTAATTCCAGCCAAGTATAGCTTCTTTTTAATGTCCACATATGCTCTCTGTTTACTTCTCAATGAGGGTGTTTGATCCTGAAACATCCACAAGGTGGCACCATTCCATTGTACTGATTTCTTTTGCCTTGCTGCAGCCAACACAAACATTTTTTCCTTATAATTGAGAAAGCACATAATGATTACTCAGGGTCATGCTCCCGGTGGTGGCATCTCTCTCAGAGCCCTGTGTGCTCTCTCTAAGTTATAGGCCTCTCCATATGGCGTGGGGCCAAACAGCTTAAACAGAATATCTTGGTTAAAGAGAACACAGTCCGAGCCTTCTGCCCTCTCAGGGATCCCAGCCAGGATCAGGTAATTCCGTCAACTCCTCGACTCCTGGTCTTCCAACTTCTCCTCTAGTTTTTTTAAGTTGCTTCCTGACCATCACTAACTCCTGTCCCACAGCTGAGACTTTCCTTTCTTGTGATGCGATCTGAACCTCCGCATCATCCATCCACTGTGCCAGTGACTGCAGCGCCAGCTTGACGGCTGCAAAATCAACTACGAGACCCTGTAATAGGTGTTTAATTTCCTGGAGGTCTTTGCTGCTTGAACTAGCCCCCCATTGCACTCCTGCCCCCTCTTCTTGGTCACTGGGAATGGGGGACTGAGGCTTTGGCCTTTTGGAGGCAGGAGACCTCTCCACCAAGGGCTCCACTAAATCGGACTCCATTTCCACTTTACACCGTGGCTAGACGTTGCTCGCAGATGTTCCCCATGGGCAGCAGCTACAAACCGACACGCTTCTCTTTTTCCTGTCGGATCGCCACCGATCAGGTCTACCTAGACCTCGCAAGCCAAAAAGAGGTAGTTTGAAGAAAGTTGCCCAGTCCCAAAGAGAGTGTAGCTTATTTAATAAGCTTAGGGCCTTGGAGTAGCTCGGGAGACATCCTCTCGGTTCAGCTCATCACATGATCCCCCGGGGAAATACTGTTGATGGGAGACCTGAATACACCAGATGTTAACTGGAGCACATTTGCTGCAGCCACATCCAAGAGCAGGGCCATTCTTGATGCCCTACAGGTGGCATGCCTCAGACAGCTTGTTTCGAGACCCACTCATGAGGGAGCAATCTTAGATCTCATACTCTCAAATGAGGACAGTGAGAGGTTCTCAGATCTATTAGTGGGTTGCCACCTGTGAACAAGTAACCATTAAACAGTGTGGTTCACAATAAACTCAGCTACAGAGTCTAGCCATACAAAAGTGAGGGTACTGGACATCAGGAGGGCTGACTTTGGCAGGATGGGAGAGTGCCTTAGAAAAGCACTAGCAAACAGCAGCTTGGATTCAGTGCAAAGAAGTGCAAAATAATGCACCTGGGAAACAAGAACCCAGGGGAAGATTACACAATGGGGGGAGGTAGTAACAACAACAAAAATGGAAAGGGACCTGAGGGTAATCATATTAGATGAACTTAAGGTTGGCAAGCAATGTGAGAAGGTGGTAGGGAGGGCTGGGGGGATACTGGGATGTATAGGGAGAGGCATCACCAGCAAAAAACAGGAAGTTGTTATCCCCCTGTACAGACAGTTGGTGAGATCCCATCTGGAGTACTGCATCCAGTTCTGGAGATCCCATCTCCACAAGGGCATAGACAGGATGGAGGCAGTTCAGAGGAGGGCAACTAAAATGGTGCAGGGTCTGCAAGATAAGCCATATGAGGAGAGACTAAAGGAGTTTAATATTTATACCCTTGAGGAAAGGAGGGAGAGGGGGGACATGATAGAAACATGTGAGTACCTCAGTGGAATAAACAAAGTCCAAGAGGGTAGCATCCTTCAGAAAAAGAGATGTGCAAGAACAAGGGGACACAATTTGAAGATTGAGGGGGGAAGGCTCAGGGGCACTGTGAGGAAGTATTTTTTCACAGACAGGGTGATGGATGCATGGAACAGCCTTCCTGAGGAGGTTGTGGGGTCTTAAACTGTGGGAGAATTCAAGAATGCATGGGACAGACATAAGGCAATTTTTGTGTGGGGCAGGAAGAAATAGGCTGTTGGTTAAATAGGATCTGCAGCTTATCCTCTAGGTAGGGAAATGGGCAGATTAGATGGTCCAAGCAGTCCTTATCTGCGATCACAGTCTATGTTTCTAAAGTCTATGTTTCTAAACAGGCTAGATGAAGGGGTGGAGCAACAATGGGGAAACATCAATACTGCCATCACAGAGGCAACAAGCCTTTGTGCGGAAGCAAATAAATAAATCAAAATGAAAGAAAAAGTCACTATGGTTCTCAAAGGAGGTGGCAGGGAAAATCAGGGAGAAAAAGATAGCATTCAGGAAGTATAAGGAAACATAGAAGGAGCAGGACAGAGGGCTGTACCAGTTAAGGCAGAAGGAAGCAGGGAGGAAAGTCAGAATAGCAAAGGCCCAAACTGAGGAAAAGATAGCTAACTCAGTTAGGAAGGGGATAAACATTTTATAGGCACACCAAGGAGTGTAGAAAGACAAAGGGGGGGATAGTGAGGCTGAATAGAATGGACAGTGGGTGGGCAGAAAGGGACAGTGAAAAAGCAGGGATACTGAATGAATATTTCTGCTCAGTATTCACAAAAGAGGAGGAGGGGGAGGTGCCTAATCCAATTAACAGAAGCACTCTTGATAGGGGTCGATCTCAGTCCTTTCACAGAAGAAAAGGTTCTGAAAGAACTCCTAAAACTGAAGGTGGACAAAGCAATGGGGCCTGATGGAATTCACTCCAGAATTCTAAAAGAATTAACGGGAGAACTAGTGAAACCACTGACTACCCTTTTTAACAAATCATGGGAGGATGGTGTGGTACCTGAGGATTTGAGGAAGGTGGATGTGATTCCCCTTCACAAAAGTGGGAGCAAGACAGAGGCAGGAAACTACAGACCTGTCAGTTTGACCTCTGTGGTTGGGAAAGTGATGGAATCATTTCTGAAGGAAAGAATTGTTGAGTACCTAGAGGCCAGTGGGGCACAGGACCCAAGGCAGCATGGGTTCACAGTGGGAAGGTCATGTCAGATGAATCTAATTGATTTCTTTGACTGGGTGACCAAAGTAGCAGACCAGGGAGGGGCTGTGGACATGGCCTACATAGACTTTAGCAAGGCATTTGACACAGTCCCACATAAAAGATTAATTGTCAAATTAACCAGCCTGGGAGTGGGTAAAACATGGGTAAAACATTGGCTGGACAACAGGACACAGAAGGCTATTGTAAATGGAGTCCACTCTGAAGAAAGTGGTGTTACTAGTGCGATACTGCAGGGTTCAGTACTTGGTCCAGTCCTTTTTAATGTCTTTTTAAGTGACATTGCAGAGGGACTGGCAGGAAAAGTATGCCTCTTTGCAGATGACACAAAGATCTGCAACAGGGTTGATACACAAGGAGGCATGGAAAGGATGAGAAAGGACTTGGCAAGGTTGGAGGAATGGTCAGAAGTATGGCAGCTTGGGTTCAATGCAAAGAAGTGCAAAATAATGCACCAGGGAAACAAAAACCCAGGGGAAGATTACACAATGGGGAGGTAGTAACAACAACAAAAATGGAAAGGGACCTGGAGGTAATCACATCAGATGACCTTAAAGTTAGCAAGCAATGTGAGAAGGCAGTAAGGAGGGCTGGGTGTATACTGGGATGTTTAAGGGCAGTCATCACCAGCAGAAAACAGGAAGTTGTTATCCCACTGTACAGACAGCTGGTGAGACCTCATCTGGAGTACTGCATGCAGTTCTGGAGACCCAGTCTTCACAAAGACATAGACAGGATGGAGGCTGTCTAGAGGAGGGCAACTAAAATGGTGCAGGGTCTGCACCAGAAGACATATCAAGAGAGACTTAAGGATCTTAATATGTATAGCCTCGAGAGAGAGGAGGAGGGGGACATGATGGAAACTTTTAGTACCTCAGTGGAATCAACAAAGTCCAAGGCGGTAGCATCTTTCAGAAAAGAGATGTGCAAGAACAAGGGGACACAATTTAAAGATGGGGCGGTTCAGGGGCAATGTGAGGAAGTATTTTTTCACAGAGAGGGTGGTGGACGCATGGAACAGCCTTCCTGAGGAGGTTGTGGGGTCTAAAACTGTGGGAGAATTCAAGAATACATGGGACAGACATAGGGCAATTCTTGTGGGGGGGGGGCTAAGAAGAAATAGGCTGTTGGTTAACTAGGATCTGCAGCTTATCCTGTAGGTAGGGAAATGGGCAGACTAGGTGGGCCAAGCGGTCCTTATCTGCCGTCAAAGTCTTTGTTTCTATGTTTCTATATCACACTGGCTTAAAGGAACTGGATTATGCAAACTGATTGGAATCATTAAAACTTATGTCACTGGAGGCATGGGGTGATCTGTTATTCTTATGGGATGTGGTGAACGACTCAGCTCTTTTTTTGGAGATGGTTTTTGATTTTAAACAAGACATCAAGATAATAAGAAGGCACCCACTACAATTACATAGCTTTCCATACAAAAGAAGTAAAAGACAATATTTCTTTTTACAAAGAATTGTACATGCCTAGAATTACCATTACAAGTAATCATCAATAAGAATAAATCAATCTTTAAAAGTAGACTGGACAGCTGACTATTGAACGGAATGTGTCCACATGTGTAAGAGTTCCGATGAGAATTTATATGGGCACCATGCACCCAGTTCCCTAGACAACTGCAGTATGAACCATTGTATAAATCCCCCATAAGAACTATGGTCCCCATCGTTTTTGCCCTTTTTATGTAATTTAATTTGCCAACTACAAGTCAGTCTCTGCAGTACTCCCTGGCAGTCCAAATCATGTTTCCAGAATTGCCTTTTTGCCTCCCATGGATCTTAATTACAGCCACAGGCTTTCGGAAGGGCTCCAATCACTCCTTAGAAAATGTTTTTTTTATTTCCTGGTCTCTGATTGGCTGGTACCCCTGCTGGGGGGGGGGGTACATTAACTTTCAGTAGACGACCAGAAAATAAATAGTACCAGCATCAGTGCCCCTTCACCCTCTGCAGTATCTTTGTGCCCAGCCTGCTTTCTCATTGGCTGAAAGCATCTAATTGAATTCAAATCCCCGCCATTTGTTTTCTCTTGCTTAGTGAGAGAAACTGTCCACCCAGTGCTCCCTACTCCTTTGGCACCCCACCTATCTGCCCTAACAAAATGTACATAAACTACAAATTTACAGTTCTTTTTCCTTTTTTTTAATTTCTCCTTGTCCCATGCCTGGTACTCCCTGTTTCCCGACAATGCGACATTGAGAGCGGTAGTCCTCCACCGACTCACGAGACAACCAACGTAGCGGGTCAACGGACTAGACTACTAACCCCAGAGCCCCATTTTCACAATGTGTTTTGCAACCGTTAACATAACATAAAAACAGTTATTAGACCTGCGCTTGCCACAGTCACAAACTAAAACAAATCCTGCTATCGGGTCACAGTCCCTTGCTCACTTCTCTGGCCACCCGCTCTGTCAGCACATCTCCATCTGCAAGAGAAACCATGCCCCGATCTCCACCAACCAGTTTTCCCTTCTGGCATGTTAAAAAAAATAAACACAAGTTGCACCTTGCCCCCGATGTTCCCCTCATCGTTCAGTGTCACAGTGCACTCGCAGTCTTCCCACCATCACAGCTCTAAAATGGTCATGCACGACGATAAGAGTAAACATTGCCACAGAATACAAACCCCCTCCTAACATGCCCACAGCACGTAACTCATTCTTGTCGCTGACTGATTTACCTTATGGCTCCTCTGGTTCGGTATCTCATGCAGGCTCACTCGCTCTCGCTGGACAAATCGGACGCTCCTCGTCCCACTCCCGGTCCTCATGGAAGGCAGTGAGGATCGGGAACTCCTAAAACAAACACAAAAAAACCCCATAAATAACTGAGTCCTTCTGTGCTTCCATAAACAGTGGTGTGTGGGGGGAGGGGGGATAATTACAACAGAATAGCTGGGGTGCAACACCAGATGGAACAGCACAAAAACAAAGGACTATTTTACCACAAAAAATAGTTTTCTGCTATTTCTATCCAATTTCAAAATAATGTCCTCTTTTATTCAATAACCTTATTAAAATTTGCACAGATGCCCATTTTCTATGCATAATAATACCCTCCAGGGTGGGTGGGTGGTATGGACAATACTGGACCGTCCAGGGGCTATAAGGCCCTCCGCCTGTGGCGTCAGGCCTCATTACGCCCCTGGGTGGTCCTGTATTGCCCAATACTGCTCACCCTGTCGGGTATTATTGCTTGCTTATTCACTCTCATTTTCTTCAGTGCTGTCCTTGACACACTGAAGCACCACCACCACCACTCTTACCATCTCTGTTCCTCCTGAAGTTACTGCACCCCTCTTGCATCATGTCCCAGTGTATTCCCTCACTCTACTAAGGCTCTGTCAGTCCTTCACCATAAGAAGAAGAAGAAGAAGCAGCATTTATATAGCGCTTTTCATACATCCAAAGCGCTTTACAAGCAATGCTAGACTGGTAGTGAAGTGACTGAATGTGTGGTGGCGGCCATATCGCACATCATCACCCACACACAGCCTGGATAATTGCATGAACCGGTTTATGGGAAGGGGAATGTTGGCCAGGACACCGGGAATGTTCCCTACTCTTTGCGAACAGTGCCCTGGGTTCTTTTACTTCCACCTGGACACCCACCAGGACAACACCAGGATGGGCAGAAGGGACCTCGGTTTTTAACGTCTCATCTGAAGGACGGCACACCCCAGCAGTACAGCACCCCCCAATACTGCACTCGGATGCCAGTGATTTTTAGGTGCAAGTCCAATCCCGGTGTGGGACGAGAACCCACTACCTTCTGGTCCAGAGGGGAATGTGCTACCAACTGAGCCACAATGTGCCTCAAGAAGCTCACCCTCCAGCTTATCCTTCATTAACTGTACCCGTTACATTCACTGCCACGCAGCAATGGACTGTATTTTCCCTATCTATGCCTTGGGCTCCTTTTATCTGCCCCTTTACTCTCCATACCTGACAATGCAATTAGTGTTTTGATCCACCAGCAGTACTGTCTCCCACACTTGTCCTTGTTTAAAGCCTCCACCACCTTTCTTACCTATTCTGTGTAGCAACTAAGACCCAGTTCATTTCAAGTTTTATATTAATCATTCAGCTCATAACAGTATCTCTTTTATTTTTATAGTTAAGAAAGTTATCCACTAAATACAACCACCCGAGCAATGTCACTACTTTGCAGGCACAGTAGGCCAAAGCTAAACATTCATCATTGCTAAACTGAGTTGTACTTTATTGGAGAGGTGAGAGAGGCAGGTGGTTTAACCTTACCCTTTCCTAACAGAGCCACTCAAAACCAAATGCAAAAAAGAAGAGGAAAATAGATGATTTGCAGAGCACGTAATATAATCTATAAAATGTATACATGCTTTTTCAGTATGCTAGTGTTACTGCCTTACATTTGCAGGCTCTTAGTTTATTTGGACAGGCCATTGCTCTGTGTATCACACAGTACTATTTCTGCTTACATGATCAGTTCTTGCTCTAGTCCTTTTTAAGGAGATAAACTGATTGCTTTTCTTTTCTTGTTTTAATTTACTATTCATGCCCCCCCTTCTTTTGTTGCACAGCCCCATCTGCCCATGGCAACCCCCAAGTCCAATTACCCTACTTACTGCCCTCCTGCTCTTCTTTTAACCCTAGTGGCAGGAGGATGTGTGGTGCCCAAATGTACCGAGAGTAATCCCACAAGTTCAGTTCTTTTCCATTTTCTTTTATTCCAGCTGTTAGAACAGCAGCATGTAAGGGGCTCCAAGCATGCACACACTAGCATGCCGATGTAGAGCCCAGCCTTCTTTCTCTCTCCCATGGTTCTGTACCTCTGCTGCCTTGCCACCTATGGTCACCATGGTGGAAGTGTTATAGTGGAGGCTATGACTTTCTACCCCCAGGGAAGCAGGGTATCCTCCGGGATGCTTGCTTGATCCTCTCCCAACTGGCACTCTGACACTCTGGACTCAGGATATGAACCCAGATCACCAGCATGGTCAATAATAACACTGTCACAGTGTCAACAGTCCAGAATGTTAATGGCTTTTCAAAACACATTTCATAGAGTTGGACTTAAATGTAATTATACCACCTTGCTGCCTGATGTTGTCAAAATATTCACAGGCTTTATCTGCTCTTCACTAGAGATACTCGGATAATTTGAAATTCCAATGGATAATATAGGTTATTGGCTTTCTTTTGTAATTTGGAAAGGTCAGATAATGTAGTGTCTGATCCAGCTGAAAATAGGATAATTTGGTAGGATATGACAATGCTTATCCAATCTGATTATCCAATTATCTGATATCACTAACTGAGACTACAAATGGGCAAAGATGAGAAACCTTTCACAGATTCTTCACTGAGTTTCCCCTATGTCACATAGTGCAAAGTGTTATCTCCTATAGTTTATCACCTCATTAAGTAAACACTTCAATAGGTGAATACTACACATCATGGTATTTCACTGGTGAAAAATCACATGTTGGCAAGAATGGAAAAAGCTGCTCCTTCCAACAGGATGTGCTCACCTCACACAAAAAGAACAAGGCAACTAAAATGAATAGCACCATCAACAACTGAAATATTTTCACCAATGTTTATTTATAGTGAAAAAATCAGTGTAAGAACTCACACAATGCTACAGACCCTCAGGAACATGGACACACCTGCACCCAATCTTAAGGTCCTCGGACCAGTTTTATGCACAAGTGCATCATCAGGGTGTTAAACAGTACAAACTAGATAGAAACTTCATGTGGAACATTTAAAGTGGCAGTGTATTTAAATATGTACAAAATATAAGATGTAAGAAAATCTCAAGTAACATACATTAATAAGTTAAAAAACAAAGAAAATCTTTAAGTAGCATAAGCTGCACAAGGCAGCTAGTTAATTGACATGTATAGATGTTATATGTGACCAATGTAACAAATATATGAGGTGATCACCATTAAATAAAGAATTGGCAAAACCAGGCAAAAATTGTGCACTTTGCCAATGGAAGAGGCACATCGCTGGTGGAAGGCCAATATGAAAGGCAACTTTTTTATAAAGTGCTTAAAATAAACTTAGCCCCCCACAGCCCATGGAGCTATGTTTTCCCACCCCATCCCACCAGCCCAGCTATAAAAATGAAAGCCACACCTTTGTAGCACTCATATTTCCTTCCTTTTCCCAGCCAAGTGAAGTTGCATATTATTAGTACCCTACTCTCCACCAAACACCCAGTTTGTTTAATGTAGTATACAATTCAACACCACCACACACCTCCTGCAACCCAATCCAACTCAGTAAAACAACAAGAATAGCCCCCCACCACTACCACCATTTGGGACCCCACCACACCCCTCATCCACTAACCCCAAAAGGGAAACATAGACAATGTAGGCAGAAAAAGACAATCAGTCAATTCAATTTGAGCAGTTTTCCACTACAGTATCCATTAACCTATTGTCCAGATGGGGTTTTCACCCTCACCTCCTAAGCACTAAGTGACATATGGGTGGCTGGCAACGCATTCTGTAATGAAAACAACTATCCTTCTCTATAACAACCAAACACTGACAGCCTTCTGTCTTCCTAGGTTAGCGACCATCAAATAAATAAAGCTAGTAGCGTGCTTCTGTAGCAACACCTCAGTGGATCACCATAGAAGCACATCACTGGTTTCATTTGTTTCTTGGTGATAAGCCTTGTAAGACAGAAGGTTATTAGTGATTGGTCACCCTGATGAAAGACAGTTTATTTCCTTACAGGATACATCACCAATAGACTGGACATTACTTAGCATTCTTTTGGGGTGAGTGGGGGAGGGGTGCCATTGTGCAGACAGTTTTCCCATCTTGTTTAACTAGGTTGGGTGGGGGAGATGGTTGGCAGGGTTGTATTTTATTCCATGACTATGAAGAAGGCATTGGGTGGATGGACAGCTGCAAATAACATGCAATTTTGCCAGGACTGGGGAAGGAAGAGGGAGGGAGGAATGAGTGATTTGAGGGTAGGATTTGGGGGATTTCATTCTATGGCTGAGGCTGGTGGGAGAAGAGCTAGATATCATAACTATAGGGGTGAGGTGCTTTTCAAAACACTTTAAAGAAAAGCTTCTAAGTACAGTGGCACTTCCCAGAAAAGTGGCTCTTTGACTGGTGAAATACCCACTTCGCCACTCAAAGAACTACATATAGGGTCACATTGCTGATGAAGTGCCGCTATGCCTAGTCAACACCTTGTGAAGTGGGAACATTTCAGGCAAAAAACTATGTGAAGTGACCCTTCATGCTACACAAAGTTAGGACATTTTGCAAATAATTTCCCATAGTGAAGCTTCCTAACTTTGCACTTCTTTAGTCCTGATTAGGGATGTTGGATAAATGGATAATCTGATAGTCAGATGGCATAATCATGATCTGATCCAGTGAAATTATCCAATTTTAAGTAGGGTGGGAAACAAATAATGACAGATAATCTGAGTATCTGTCAGACTTCTGTTGGGTTGAATAATGCAGTATCTGAGCATCTCTGCTCTTCACCACTATAAGCTACAATCAGAAAGTATGATTTTAAGAACTTTTGAATGTACCCTTCCCTTTGTCATAGAGTCCTACTGTCCCCTGTGATCCATAGCTTGCAAGCTAAAAACATGTTGGTTACTGCATTCTCAGAATACCAAGTAAAGATAACAAATCTTTAACCCAAGATGCATGAGAGAGAAGCAAATAACAGTTGTCTACTACATAACACATTGTTGATACGTGGTCTCCAAACCTACATTGTTTTCATAAATATTTTCAATCTTCAGAAGTGAGTTAGAATAGAACTGAGTCTCCCCATCTTCCCACAGCTGCCTTATCAATTATCTCAAAAAATCAAAACCTGCACAAGGACATGTTCAGTGGGAATTTCTTACTATCAAATGTTGTTTTAATTTTTCCAAGGGCACTTCCACCCTAACAGTTACATAAAGTCAAGGCTTTCTCTGTCCTGTTTTGGTTCATGAAAAATCTGCTGATCCTTGTTTTGTTGTACCTTGATGGTAGTGTGCAGGAGTATTTACCAAATAACTGGGTTGTAGAGGGACAAGTGTTCAGTTTCTGACACCGATATGGCCTCCTTCAAAAGGACTCATTTGTTTTTGTCATTATAACTAACAAAATATACCGCTATATGGATGGACAGACAAACTTTGAAAAGTCAGCTTGCCATTTCATGAAAATGATTAGAAAATTCTGAAGATCAATGTTTAGGTTTTCTTTCATTTTCAAGTATTGTGATAGTTTTTAGTATCATTTGCTAGTGTAGCACAATGGCAAACCATTAAACTTATTTTTAGAACAGGTACTAGCATCTAATTCTAAGGCAGCTGGCAAGTTTCCACTCTGGGACCCTAAAGGGTTCTTGGGTACACTGTTTTACAGTGCCACCGGGTTCTCATGAACATTTCAGTGGCTAATCCTGCCTTGCAGGCTCAACAAGGTTAAGGGGCTTGGGTATTGTGTCCTTTTATCTCCTTGCTTTGGGGTTCATACTGTATCTAAGGATGACTTAGAGAATAGTCTCCACCCAGAGAAAGGTTAAAAGGTGGGTCTAGCGTAAGTATGGTAAACCCCATAAAATGCGATACCTCCCCAGTAGATCACCCACCCATGAATCAACACACTGCAGCTATAATCCCTACAAAGCATGCACTTAGTATTTTAATTTAAGTAGAAGTCAGGAAAATAATTGCAAACCAAAGAACATGTACTTTATGTAGGTACAGGCATCAGGCCCATAAGGCAGAAATTCTGGGTGCAGAAATGATGTAGTGCAGTATAGTAGCCCAAGGCTGGTGTTCTGTGCCCTCTTAGGCCCAACCTAACTTCAGCATCAACCATGCTTTACAGCCTTTCAAAGCACAGTCAACATAGTATGGGCTGGGATTATGTTTTCTTTTAGGATGAGCCTAAAATTGTGCCTGCCCCCACACCACAATGCACAGTATAATAGTTTGGCATCAGCCCTCCTGTACTGAGGACACTTCCCTCTCTCCACTGGTACCAGTAGTGTCCTTACTATAGTTATAACCAGGAAGTGCCCAATGATTCACTGGGTACCCAGCAGTGGAAAATAGTGCAGGCCCAATAACATTGCAAGTGGTTGGCTGGCAGTGGTACACTTAAATCAAAGTTAGCAATGCTTTGTGAAGTCAAACTCATAATCCAAATGGCAAAACATAGTATATATCCAGCTAAAAATGAAAAAAGAGTGCAGCCTTCTGTCATGAAGGCACAGGTCAGGAAGCATAGGAAAACCAGGAGCAGTTTCAAAATTCACAAATAATGTTTTATTATTAATAACAGCAAAATAAAAAAAAATGTTCAGTATAACTATTTATAATGGCAGTACAAACATGGAAAGCAGAGTCCTTCTTCTGAGTTTTTCTTCTCAATTTCCAATCTCAGTCTCTCACTCTCATTATCGGTCTAGCAAGGACATTGCTGCTCTTTTTATGTCTTTGGGAACTCGTTAAGAGAGCACGCTTCTCACAGAATGTTCTTGTAAGTTTTGATGCAGGTACAGCAAAAAGAACATAGTGACCGAGATCTGATCTCTTGTTTACAACTCTGCAAAGGAATTAAAAACTGCTTCTCAGGTTAACCCCTTGAGTTACAGATAGCCTTTTGCAATCATTTCAACAGTAAAACTAAATATAGTTTTAAACAAAAGGATCCCAGTATCACTTACAGTTTCACAAAAAGATTCACATACTGTATATTTTATACCTGCAAATATGCAAGGGGGAAGAAAAGACAGAAATAATAAGGGAAGGCAGATAGATAGTGACAGACAGAGAATTGCAAAACCATCAGAGCGATCAGTTCTTAGGACTCACAAGAAAATCTGGTTGCATAACCAGGCAGAGAAGAGATGAAACAAGTAGCTGTACAGCTGGCAAGACAACACTGCTAACCATGTGCACAGATAGTACAGCTGGTGCCAGACAAAATAAACGTGACTGCAAGAACACACAAAATCCACACTCATTCAACAAATAAAACAGTAAATGTACATTGAAAAATCTCATGATTTATTAGTGCATACAACAGAGGGGTTATTTGTGTGATAATAATTGATAGTTGGTTATGGTGTCTTTTTTGTGTTTGTTTAGACTGTTTATTCTCTAACTGCAGGTGGGGTACTTATTCCATCTCTGTTTGCTCACCCTTCTCACTGGCATCCCCCACTCAGCTGCCCAGGTCAGAGGTCCCATAGGGAGAGACCAAGATCCACCTGTGATCCACCCAAGACTTATGCTTTGTGGCATCATTTGGCAGTGGTTGAGGACCATCATGAAGTGCTGCAACATAGTGTTTCCTCTTGTGTCAGATCCCCCTTGGTGTGGTCATGCAGTGACATCAATGAGTGGGCATACGTGCTCCCACACATGCCTCGTGGATGTCTGCTGCTGCTATCATTTTGACGTGTGTGGGCCTGGCAAGGTGTACACCCAGCCTCTGATGGGTGTCACTGAAGTGGCAGGGACCACCAACCCTTTCCCCCAGAAGTGAAGAGCAGTCCATGGGATGTTCATTCAACCTTCCCCTGGTCAGCCCTATGACAGCCTAGGCCTGTTCCCGAACCTGGCCTGCCAGTGTCGCAAGCGATAGAGCTACCACTGCACCAGGAGGCTGGCCTGGTCATAGTAACTTTTTGATGTGCTGCTGCATTAGGTATAATATATTTGTTACTTTAAGGCCAGTGTTTAAAAATAATGCATGCTCTGGAGTATCCACACCTCATAATGAAGGGACACGCCAGTTCTGAAATGCTGGGGTTTGGAGTAGTACTCTTTTGTACATTATGCAGTAATAAATCATGAGTTTTTCCAATACACATTTATTGTTTTATTTGCTGAACAAGTGTGGAGTTTGCGTTCGCTGTGCAGCTGATAGCTGCAGAGATGAGGTTTGAAGGCTCACAACTGAATTAAAAAAGAGCACCCCTTTGAGTTGAATGTTTGTTAATTCAGTGTGATCTGGTCATTCAAGTTAATGCCATAGATACAAGTAGTGAGCTTTCTTGGTGCTGGAATCTTGTAGAACCTGGTTTCTTATTTTAAAAAGATGCAGGGATTCATTTCTTTTTTAGTTATGAAAATATATAAAGTCAGCAAGATCCCTGTGGTATAAAAATGTAGTTACTTGCTTTCAGAAAGGTCTTAAATATTCTTCTGGATGTGTCAAGTTTCGTTCTAGTTGGATGTCTGTATTCCAAGATTCAGATAGTGAAAAAAAGTGAATTTCTGGGGATTTTTTGTTGTTTGTGGTGACACCTCTGTCACCAAGAAGGTGTGGAATTTTTCTCTGACATTTTTAGAATAGAAAGAAGATGGCCAACAGATGTGCCTTTTGGTGGTTTGGTGAAAAAATATGAATCCGTTCCACAGTTATTACATTTTAAAATGGTGGGTTCTGAGCATGCTCAGTAAGTACTTCAAAATAGCCGTATGAAATGAAAAAAGAATCCTTTTTCATAACAGCCCATTTTTGTTTCATGAAGGGAAAATCCTTTTTCATTTGTCACCATTTTGTTTTCCATTTTTTTAAATCAAAACCCAATAACTGACATCGTGTACAGAGACCAAGACATGTATCTTGCTCATCTGGTCTCTGTTAGGTGGATTGTGGACATCACTGTTGAAGAAATAACTCCCACATCTTTTTTTTATTTTAAAAATGTTTTCATGACTTGCATATTATCTTTTTCAGATGATTGTTCCTATGAAAAGTTTCATATGAATGAACAAAGCACCCTTTATGGGCTTTTAAGCTGTTTGTGGTGACAGTCATTCATAGTGCCCAGATGATTTGGAATTTTGGTCCGACAATTTCAGGGTAGAAATGGACTGGTCCACAGATGTTCCTTTTCATAGTTTGGTAAAAAAATATTAATCCATTGTAAAGTTATGAAATTCAGCTTCTGAGCATGCTCAGTATGCAAGTATGCATATTTCCCTGGTGTGCTGTGGCATCCCACACCCTCCGATCACCATCCCCATAAATTCTATATCTTTTACTGGTGTCTAGTGGCATCCCTCCACCCTCCAGTCACTGTCACCATAAATAATCAATGGTTCCCTGTCAACTAGTGGCACCCCCACTCTGTGATCACTATAACCGTAATTATGCAATGATAGTCAAAAACTGCATTGCATATGGGGAGTAGAGGAGGCAGAGGAAACCGTGGAGGTGATTTGGATCACCTTGATAACAAGGGGGGGGCAAGAGAGTAAAAATAGGAGTGGTGTATAGACCCCCTGCCCTGGCGGAGGAGCTGGAGGACAGTCTGGTGGCAGAAGTTAGGAGACACTGCAGACTGGGCAGAGAAAAGGTGGTGGTGTTAGGGGACTTAAACATGCCAGGAACAGACTGGGAGACTATGACATCCTCTGTGACCAGGGAACAGAGGTTGTTGGATGTCTTTCAAGACGCGTTCCTAACTCAGCAGGTGAGGGAACCGACCAGGGAGGCACGGGTACTGGATGTGGTCCTGGCAGACAGTGACCAGATTGGGGGCCTGGAGGTAAGGGACCCATTGGCGGGGAGTGACCATGCCACGGTCTGGTTCTGCCTGGATCTAGGAGGGGTAGAAGGCTGCACAAAGACGGAAGTAACTGACTTCAGGGGGGCGGATTTTAAGGAAATGGGAAGGATCCTTAAGGAGCATTTGGATGGGATTGGGTCAGACATGGACGCTGATAGTAGGTGGGAAATCATCAGGAGAGGGGTGCAGGATGCTACCAGCACCTGTGCAAGAGTAAGACGAAAATGTGGTAGGGCCCAAAAACCCTGTTGGTGGACCAGGGAGGTCCAGGAGGTGGTGCGGAAGAAAGCAGCCTATAAGGAATTCAAGTGCTCAAGGAGTGAAAGGGATCGAGGGAGTACGAGCTGATGGCTGGAAGGGCCACTAGAGTGGTGAGGGGCGCAAGGAAGGAGCAGAACCTGGCCAGGGAAATTAGGAGAGGGAACAAGGGGTTCTTTAGATACATTGGGGAAAGACGAAGGGTGAAGGGGCAGATTAGCAGGATTAAATCAGGGGAGAGATGGGCACAAGACCCGAGGGAGCAGGCTGAGGTACTAAATGAGTACTTCACCTCAGTTTTCACCAGGGAAAATGGGGATGCTGCATCATACATGGGAGGAGACAGAGATAATGAGGAGGGGGACCCTACCGATCGGGCAGGTCTGGGGAGGGGGGCATCACTGGCAGGTGGGGAGGGCTAAGCAGGGAGAAGAGGTACTAGAAGTGGAAATCACAGCAGAGAGTGAGGAAGCCCTCAGCTCCCTTAAGATGGAGAAAGCACTGGGGCGGATAAATTACATCCTAGAGTGCTGAAGGAACTTGCAGATGTCCTGGCGAAACCCTGGCAGAGCTTTTCACCATCTCTCAAGGACAGGGTGGGTGCCCCAAGACTGGAAGGTGGTGCATGTAGTGCCTATCCACAAGGGGGATCAAGGGAGCTGGCAGGGAACCACAGGCCTGTCAGCCGGACATCGGCGGTGGGCAAGGTGATGGAGGGCATTGTCAAGGAGAGGCTGGGGGACCTGGATAAGTCAGGTGCCTGGACGATAGACAGCATGGATTCATCCCGGGGAAATCGTGTCAGACAAACCTGGTGGAGTTCTATGACTGGGTGACAAGTGCCTTGGACCTGGGTAGACCAGTGGATGTCCTCTTTCTAGACTTCAGCAAGGCATTTGACTCTGTTCCTCATGTGGGCATGTTGGATAAGCTGGGAGAAATGGGGGTGGGAAACCAGATGATCAGATGGATAGGCAATTGGCTCCAGGACCGAACCCAGAGGGTCGTAGTTGGTGGGATAGTCTCATCCCCAAGGAGGGTCATTAGTGGGGTCCCACAGGGATCAGTCCTTGGGCCCCTTCTGTTCAACGCCTATGTATCTGACATAAGGACAGGAATCAGGAGTGAGATGAGTCTCTTTGCAGATGACCCAACTGGGGCGGTGGTGGATGGGGAGGAGGGGAGGGTGGCCTGCAGGGGGACCTGGAGGCTCTGGAAAGATGGTCTAGAAAGTGGAAGCTGAGGTTCAATGCAGGGAAATGCAAGGTACTCCACCTGGGGGCCAGAAACCGGGCCAAGTGTACACCCTGGGGGAATACTACAAGTCTCAATGGCTGAGAGGGACCTGGGGGTGGTGGTGGATGTCAAGATGAACAACTCTGAGACTTGTAGGAGGGCAGCAGCCAAGGCCAACAGGATGCTGGGATGCATCGCTAGGGGATCACCTCCAGAAGGAGGGAAGTGATACTCCCTCTGTATAACTGCTTGGTGAGGCCGCACCTGGAGTACTGCGTGCAGTTTTGGAGGCCACACTTAAAGAGGGACATTAACCTCCTGGAGAGGGTCCAGAGGAGGGCAACCAAATGATTTGGGGCTTGGGGACAGGACCTATGAGGAGAGGCTCAAGAGCTAAATATGTACACATTGGAAGAGAGAAGGGACCGGGGACATGATAGAGGTCTTCAGGTACATGAAGAGGGTAAATAGGGAGGAACAGTCAGGGTGCTTCGAAGGAAGGAGGAAGGGGCCACTAGAGGGCATGGGTGGAAGCTGGAGGGGGGAAGATTCAGGGGAGAAAGGAGGAGGTGCTACTTCACTGAGAGGGTGGTGGAGCCATGGAATGCACTACCTAGGGGGCTGATGGAGGCAGAGACAGTGGAGGAGTTCAAGAGGGGGTGGGACAGGTACAGGGGAAGGGTTCAGGAAGCAAAATCCAATGCAGCAAGAATATCTGGAACTGGGAAGGGAGAAGCCAGAGAAGGTGAGGGGGACAGCAAGGTCAGCACCCAGGGTGGGGGCTGACCAAACGAGCAGACACGAAAGACCGTTAGGCCTATTCTGCTGGCATTTTAGTATGTTAGTATGTATTTTTTTTCCTGGTGTCTTGTGGCACCCCCCCACCCTCCACTCACCAACTCCATAATGATTTCCATCCCTGGTGTCTAGTGGCATCCCCCCACCTTCCAATCACTATCCCATAATGCTTTTGTTTCCCTGGTGTCTAGTGGCACCCCCCCAACCTCTTATCATTGTCTGCATCTGATAAAAAAAGGAGAATGGTCCCTTGATTTTTTTTCTCTTGTGTGATTTGTTAGGAAACAGAGATATGAATAGAGACCTGGAAAAATTGAAAAAGTGATGCAGATTATGGCAATAAAGGTTCAACTCAAATAAGTGCAAAGTAATGCACATTGGAAAGGAACCCTAAAATTAACTACTAGATAATAATAATAATAATAACCTTTATTTATATTGTGCCTTTCCAAAACCAAGGCGCATTCCAAAAAGATTAAATACAAACAGAACAAACAGACAACAATATAAAAACTGTTAAGAACAAGTATCAAACATTAATCAAGGCCATATGTCTTATTCCATAAGAAGGATTTAAGCACCTGTTTAAAGCTCCCCACGGTCGAACACTCCCTTAACCGATGTGGTAGAGAATTCCAAAGGGTTGGTGCCGCAAACATAAAAGCCTGGGCACCAGCTGATTTCAATGTGGCCCTAGGGATCTCTAGCAACCCCATATCAGCTGAGTGGAGCAACCTCACTGGGAGGTAAGGAGTCAGGAGATCTTTCAGGTAGTCAGGGCCCAGATCATGTAGGGCTTTAAAAGTCAATAATCCAGCTTTGAAGGTGATCCACCACTGGACTGGTAGCCAGTGCAGATCCCGCAGCACCGGAGTAATATGTGATGTTCTAGGAGTACCTGTAAGTACTTGAGCTGAGGAATTTTGCACCAGCTGAAGGTGGCGGATATCAACCCCCGGAAGCCCAAGGTAGAGTGAGTTGCAGTAGTCCAGGCGTGAGGTCACAAAGGCATGGATCAAAGTTGGCAGATCGCCGGACGGAACGAGGTGCTTGATTCTGGCTATGTTTCTCAGATGATAGAATGAAGATTTTACCACTGCCGATACTTTAGATCTTAAGGTCAGCCCATCATCTAAGATCACCCCCAGATCTCACACCCGTTCAGAGACCAGTAACTCGACATCCCCTCAAAACACCCCAGAAGGGGAGCCAGCCACAGGACCCCCTAACAAAGCTTTCTTGAAGGCACACAAGATGCTGGGATGTATAGAAAGGGGATTTGATAGAAGGAGGAAGGAGGAGATGCTGCCCCCTCACAGGACTAGAGATGAGTGAAATTGGAAAATTTTGCTTAGCAAAATATTTTGCCTAATTTCTGCATTATGTGAAATCTTTCACCTAGGCGAAATGTAATTTTGCCTCTGATTCCACTTTCGTCTGATGTGAAATTTTGCCCGATTTTGCTGATTTTGCTTTCGCATAAGGTGAAGTTTTGCCAAATTACACTGAATTTCGCCAATGTTTTTAAATTTTGCCAGCAAATTTGCAATGCACTGTGGGTAAATAGCTGAAATATCATGTGCAGGCTGTTTTCTGTACAATAGATTGTTGAGTCAGAGAGATATTTAGTGTGGTGCAACACAGCCAATAAACCCTTCAAAAACCTCTTTGTTATTTTTGAGAGTTAATTGCTCCCAAAATCTCAATTTAGTTCCTAGTGCTGCTAGTGAACCTTTTTTGTTTTGGTATGTTTGGATAATACGTAGTTAAACTTAGGTAGTGTTTTCTCTGTGTCTGTGTCTGTGTCTGTGAAGGAGTTGAGTGGGGGGAGGGTCGACCGTGTGGTGTGTGTGTGTGTGTGTGTGTGTGTGTGCATGTATGTGTGTGTGTTTGTGTGAAAGCAGAGCAGGCTAGTTCCTAATATTTGACAGATTTCTCACAAGTTGTGAGTGAGTTTCTGTAATTTCTTTTAAGTCTTAATATTTTTGCTGGTGTGTTACTTATCTGTTATATTTTTCTCCATATCAGCCCTTTTTGGGGTAACTTTATCTGAACAGTTACTCATTCTGAGTAATTCTGTTCCTGTTTCCCTTTGCTTAATCACTTTTGTGCTTTATTTTTTTATAGGAAGTATTTGTGTACATTGACCACTTGACTTGTCCATATCCAGGTACACCACATTGTTGAATTGCTCACAGAAATTAAAGTTGTGATCTAGCCTCTGCATTGCAGCATTCCTGTTTTTCTATTTAATTAGCTTACCATATTAACCCTTTCCTCCATGTTACACCACTAGTGCTTACTACCTGACCCTACTATATATGGGGTCATGTTAGGCAGTGGCACCACCACAGTTAGGCCTGAAAGCCATTTGAAACAGTGCAGAAAACAGCAGATTTGGATCCTGGTGGTGGATGTGAACCATGTAACTGCATGTCTGACACCTGATTTATGTCTGAATGTACTGTAACATTTTTTGGGAAACATTTCTGGACTTGTGTGGTATGTTAGGCAGTGGCACCACCACAGTTGGGCCTGAAAAACATTTGAAAAGGTGCAGAAAACAGCAGATTTGGGTCCTGATGGTGGATGTGAACCACGTAACTGCATGTCTGACACCTGATTTCTGTCTGAATGTCTGTAACATTTTTTGGGAAACATTTTTTTTTTCTGGGCCATGTTAGGCAGTGGCAACACCTTGATTAGGCCTTAAACCATGAGTAAATAGTGGGCCAGACAACATGTTTTGGTCCAGGTGGAAGGCATGCAACATATAATAGCACGTCTGACACCTGAGTTAGGTCTGAATTTACTGTAACATTTTTTGGGAAACATTTCTGGACTTGTGGAGCATGTTAGGCAGTGGCACTACCACAGTTAGGTAACATCTTCTGGGAAACATTGTGGGAATTCTGGCCTTCTGGGGCATGTTGTCAGTGCCGGCACTGGATGTGTTACATCTTCATAATGTTGCACACAATATGTGATGCAACATCATGTAGCATTGTGAAACAGTTTTTTAATAGGCACAATACTTGACATTTGTGGATAGGAGGAGGAAACATGTTAAAGAGCAGGTGATGCCTTCAACATAACTTTAACAAAACATAACATTGACCAGCAATTCAGTTGCCTTCCCCACATAGGGAGTTTGCAAAGGAAAGGCCAGCACCAGTCGAAGGCTGTGGGCTGTTAGGGCCCTGTGCACAGAGTCTGTATTTTTTAAATTCAAATACCTCGTGTAAGTTGCATCGACTTGTAAGAAATAATCACCACAAGCACATATCCATAAAGTGCTCTTTCTTTATTACAGTGTGGGACGCAAACAATGTAAAAAATGCTCCCATGTAACTAAGATAAACGCCCACTCCCGCAAGGCACCGAACTTCATGATACATATAAGGAATGATGGTGCCTTGGGGGAGTGGGCATTTTTAACTTAGTTATATGGAAGCACTTTTTACATTGTTTACTTGCTACACTAGAGAATCGAATAAAGAACGAGCACCTTATGAACATGTGCTGTGGTGAGTGCATCTAACTTTGTGTCAGTGGCTCAGTAGGTAGCACACTCACCTCTGAGGCCGGGAGATCACAGGTCTGTGGGTTCAGTTCCCACATCTGGCACTTGGGTTAATATCCCAGTACTGACACTGTAATGCAGCATGAGAGGGGTGCTGCATTTCTGAGGTGCCGTCTTTCGGATGAGACGTTAAACCGAGGTCCCATCTGCCTGGATTGGTGGTAGTTCAGGTGGATGTTAAAGATCCCATGGCACTTATTGAAAAGAGTAGGGGAATTTCCCCGGTGTCTTGGCCAAATTTCCCTCATTCACTAAAAATACCACCAACAGCTTAATCTGGTTCAAGATCAGTTGGCATTCATCTGTATCCCCCTCCCCCGGGTCGTGCCTGAAAATAGGCAGGATTTGTCTAGTGCACTTACCCGGTCAACAAAAGCTAAATAAATAAATAAATAAAATAAACTGAAGGAAATCATGCAAGGTATTTGAATTTCAAAAAAATATGCACTAGTCTATGCATAAGGCCCAGATGGCCAACAGCCTTTTGGCAGGAGCTGGCATTTAATTTGCAAACTCAATATATAGGGAATGAAACTGCATTATGCATTATTATGTTGTTAAAAGGAATCTTGTAGGTGTAACCAGCTCTAAGAAGTAACAAACACAACAAATAATAAGGGAATAAGGTGTTTATTAGGGGAGGGGTAGACAGACGAGTACAGAATAAGCATAACAAATGACAGGCAGGATCTGGAGGACAAGGTGATACAATAATGAGTGGGGAGAACTAATAGATAGAGAACAAGAAAAGGGACTGAATTCTATAGGGAGCATAAGACAGTAACAAATACAACAGCAATGGTCAATAACATTATTTTACATACAAAATAAAGATACAAGAGGACTTAAGGAATGGATGTAGATTAAAGAAGACAGAATAGCATTTTTTTCTTTTTCTTTTTTTTTATAGGGGGGAACATACAAACAACAGAATGGAAGATAGAAAAAAATGAAAAAGAGAAATTCATTTGTGCTGCCACATTAAGTGCCAGTGGGGCTGCCATCGAATTCAGACGGAATGCCCATGATTTTGTCAACATCACACTGCAGTTTAGAAATCTCCCCTTGGGCATCACTTAATTCCTATCTGAAACTGTTCAACTCCTGTTGGAGATGCTGGACTTCAGACAGGACAGCTGATAAGTCTGTGTGTGTCACTGGCACTGCTGGCAGGGCAGAGTCTTCCTGTGCTGCTGGCTTTGGACAGGGAGGCCCTGAAGGGGTCTTGATGTTACTGACTGCTGCTGTTTTCTGATAGGGCAAGCATAGTGAGGATGTTTATCTTGTCCAGCCACGCCTCCCTCCTGCTCACCCCCTTCAGTGCTTACACCCACACTGCTCTCCACAGCTGCACTTGATGATGCTGCCACCCCACAAGTTGAGGTCCCATTACATTGGGTGGTGGTGGACATGTGGCTACACCGGCCAGTTGTCCCCAAGTGGGATCCATACTTTAATCAATGCACTTCCTGCCTGCATAGTTTGCAGGTGACCACTGGGTAACCAACTGATATTAAGTAGAAAAAATCCCAGACAGGAGAACTTCAGGGATGATGGGGCCACGGGGGAGGGGTCCACAGATAATGCCCCAGGCACTGAATCCTTCTGCAGATTGGAAGGGGGCACGGTCTCCAGAGGAACAGTATCCTCCTGGTGCTGGGGAGGGGGCACTGTCTCCAACTGCTGCTGCTGCTGCTGAGGTGGAGAGGCCACGGTCTCCTCCTGCTGCTGGGAAGGGGGCACAGTTTACTGCTGGGTGCTGGTTCTGGAGCCAAAAACCTCCTGCTGTGGCATTTCATTTGTGATGGTTAGCTGAAATGCACATACAGATGCCCTACTGTCTTCACCCTTCTCCATTATGTCCACAGACCACAAAGACCACCAATTCAACCAAACAAACCAAAAAAAAAGAAACAGCGATAGAGATTCAGAGAGAGCCTGTGGTGGGAAGGGGGAATAACACACACAATCAAACTAACACACAATCACCAGATACTAAAATATGAACTATGACAAAGACAAACAAGAAAAGTTAGAAATAAATAGCACAAATTAAGCAATTTACAGTTGGTGTAAAAGTGCACTCTGCAGTCATAGGGAGTATAAATGCTGCCTGCTTCCTCAAGATATATAGCACAGAAAATGAACCACTCACTTCCTGCCTGTTTAGACTCAACCATGTGACCACCAGCAGAGCAAAAAGTCCAATTTTGTCTAATTTCACCTCAGATGTACAGGTGAAATTGGCAGCGAAATTTCGCTGGTGAAATTTCACTGAAAGACCATAATTACGCGAAATGTTTCGCTGGGTGAAATTGGCAATTTCACCTCAATTTCACCAGCAAAATAAAATTTTGCCTCATCTCTACACAGGACCCTGGTAAGGCTGCACCTAGATTACTGTGCACAGTTCTGGACTCTGCACCTCAGGAAATACAGGGACCTCATACAGACCATCCAGTTAAAGGGCTAAGTAGATATTTTTATTGCTGTATGGAATGTGGAATTCTGCTGGTGGAATTAGCGTGAAACAACCATTCCACCAGCAGAATTTCCACCAGAATTTTACTGGTTCTTCTGTGGAATTCTGCCTACTGTGATCTGCAGAATAATTTTCCGCAGAACAGCTTTTTTTCTGTGGAAAATTTTTCCACAGCAATTTCCGCAAAAAATATTGAGATCCACGGAACAGCATTTTTTTCCACAGAAAATCATTCTGTAGCCATTTTCTGCTGTTGAATGTTACCATTCCATTTATGGTGAAATTCAGAGGAATTTTCAGTGGAAGTTTAAAAATTCCACACAGCACTAATGATCATCATGCAGAAGAGGGAAAGGGATGCATGGAGAAGGGTGTAATGATCAGCTGCAAGATTATTGCATATCTAGATCTATTGTTAGCCTGAGCAGGGAGCTAGGCAGTGAAATGGGCACACTGGATGGACCTCTGGGTCTTTTTCTATTGACGCAGTGTATTTTTCTATGGAATTGCACTCTGTGTATGTACTAGTTTATTTTCACGTACCGACATATTTTCACCTCATCAATCGTGTGCATCAGCTACAAAGACAAGACATGAGCAGGAATGACCTTATATTATGCAATCCCAATAAAAAGCCAGAATCTGTTCACAAAATTAGGCACCCTGTCAGCTGAGAATGAATGACCTGACTGTCTTCATGCTTGCTGAACTTGAAAAAGTTTCAAGAAAAGATTAAAGACATGGCTTTTCTGCCAAGCTTTCCTGGACTGATTGAAGGCTAGAATGCCAGTTCCAGGAGAATAGGTGGACTATAATGTTTCTTTGGCTTATACTCAATGTAGTTTTTAATGTCATGATTATAGTTGCTTTATGCACTTCATTTTAACTGTGGATAATACCTTAAGCATTTGAAAAATGGTTCATTGAAGTCATTAAGGATTTGTCTGAACAAGGTTTTAAGGTGACTCTGAGAACATATTTTAAGAAAATGCCACACAATACTTATCATAAATGAAAAGTAAATCATAATGAATCATGTGCTCTACAGTATGATACAATGCATTTGTTCCCAACAAGACCCTAAAATGAGAAAAATGTCCAAGTCCCAAATTACCATAAAGCTATGTTGAATACTGCAGCTGCTACTCCTAATGCTACTAATGCTATTTTTATTCATACTGAAAGGAAAAGTATTAGCACAATTAAAAATATGCAGAAAGCAAAACCAAGAGAAGGCCCTTCGCCATGTCTGATGAACACTAACTCTTTACAAATACATACAGAATGACATTAATGATGAGGAATGTGTCTACAGCATGAGACGTGACATGGTGTCAGAAATAAACCTTATATGGCCATTGTCAAATCACACCATGAGATCTTCAAACAAATATATTCAATTCTATATTTCTTAACACAGAGTTCCATAACAGTCTTCATTATTTGTAATTTATGGTGCTACCCTTCAGAATGAAGCTCCCACATTAAAAAAATAATTGATTGATTAATTGATTTAAATATGAGTCCATTATTCTTCTTTCTTTCTTTCTTTCTTTCTTTTTTCATTATTTTTCTATTTTTCCAATCCAAACTTGGCTTGTCAAATCTAAATTTGTTGATCCAAGCATTTTTGGACATACAGAATAGTCAAAGTAGACTGGATAGAAAAAGAGTTTGGAAGCTTAGAAACTACATTAGAGCTTAACTATAAGGAAGTTCCTGGGACATAAGCAATTTGGAGTGTTTCAGTGAAATGCTATTTCACTGAGGGTAATTCCACTGCACTTCACTGAAAGTGGTACCAAAGCTGAAGTGGCATTATAAATCAGGTAGTCTTCCAACAGTAAACCTTATGGAGGGGATGTTGTATGATAAACATTTTTTTTTGCTTATAACAAATAACATTTTACTTTTAAACTGCTACCATAAGCACAGCAGGTTCAAGGCCATATGTTTCAGGTTTCAATGAATGTAGTCCAGACTGCTTAATGACAACTGGTAATAAACTAACTCAGATGTTCTTAAATTATTGTTACTCCCTCCACTTTTAATACAGGGGAAATTGTATGTACACTGCTGCTCACAATAAGTTCTCATGATGATGAACTGTTTTTCCATTTCTTTTTAAGTTGTCTGTATAGTAGCAATTCACATTTTTTGCAACACTTTGACAACTCAACAGCAACTTTTAGGAAATGTTTTTGCAAGTCAACTGGAATGCATTCATACTTCCTTCTCATCACTTAAGAAAAAATGAACTTCAACTTTTAGGCAACAGGACTTGCAAGATTTAGTACTAGATTTTGCAACCCAACCCATGGAGAAATAAAAAATCAACTCATTGGCATAGAAACATAGACACATAGACTTTGACAGCAGATAAGGACCGCTTGGCCCACCTAGTCTGCTCATTTCTCTACATACAGGATAAGCTGTAGATCCTATTTAACCAACAGCCTATTTCTTCCTACTCCCCACAAGAATTGACTTATGCCTGTCCCATGCATTCTGGAATTCTCCCACAGTTTTAGACCCCACAGCCTCCTCAGGAAGGCTGTTCCATGCATCCACCACCCTCTACGTGAAAAAATACTTCCTCACATTGCCCCTGAGCCGTCTCCCCCATCCTCAAATTGTGTCCCCTTGTTCGTGCACATCTCTTTTTCTGAAAGATGCTACACTCTTGGACTTTGTTGATTCCACTGAGGTACTTAAAAGTTTCTATCATGTCCCCCCTCTCCTTCCTTTCCTCAAGGGTATACATATTAAGCTCCTTTAGTCTCTCCTCATATGGCTTCTCTTGCAGACCCTGCACCATTTTAGTTGCCCTCCTCTGAACTGCCTCCACCCTGTCTATGTCCTTGTGGAGATGGGGTCTCCAGAACTGGATGCAGCACTCCAGATGGGGTCTCACCAACTGTCTGTACAGAGGGATAAAAACTTCCTGTTTTCTGCTGGTGATGCCTCTTCCCTATACATCCCAGTATCCCCCAGCCCTCCCTACTGCCTTCTCACATTGCTTGCCAACCTTAAGGTCATCTGGTATGATTGCCCCCAGGTCCCTTTCCATTTTTGTTATTGTTTCTACCCCCCATTGTGTAATCTTCCCCTGGGTTTTTGTTTCCCATGTGCATTATTTTGCACTTCTTTGCATTGAATCCAAGCTGCCATACTTCTGACCATTCCTCCAACCTTGCCAAGTCCCTTCTCATCTTTTCCACGCCTCCTTGTGTATCAACCCTGTTGCAGCTCTTTGTGTCATCTGCAAAGATGCATACTTTTCCTTCCAGTCCCTCTGCAATGTCACTTATAAAGACATTAAAAGGACTGAACCTAGTACTGAACCCTGTGGTACCCCACTAGTAACCCCCCTTTCTTCAGAGTGGACTGCATTTACAATTACCTTCTGTGTCCTGTTGTTCAGCCAATGTTTTACCCAGGCTACTACCCTGGGACCCACTCCCAGGCTGGTAAATTTGATTATTATCTTTTGTGTGGGTCTGTGACAAATGCCTTGCTAATGTCTAGGTAAGCCATGTTCACAGCCCCTCCCTGGTCTACTACTTTGGTCACCCAGTCAAAGAAATCAATTAGATTTGTCTGATATGACCTGCCCACTGTGAACCCATGCTGCCTTGGGTCCTGTGCTCCACTGGCCTATAGGTACTCAACAATTCTTTCCTTCAGAAGTGATTCCATCACTTTCCCTACCATGCAGGTCAAACTGACAGGTCTGTAGTTTCCTGCCTCTGTCTTGCTCCCACTTTTGTGAAGGAGAAACACATCTGCTTTCCTCCAGTCCTCTGGTACAACACCATCCTCCCATGATTTGTTAAAAAGGGTAGTCAGTGGTGTCACAAATTCTGCCCTTAATCCTTTTAGAATTCTGGGGTGAATTCTGTCAGGTCCCATTGCTTTGTCCACCTTCAGTTTTAGGAGTTCTTTCAGAACCCTTTCTTCTGTGAAAGGACAGGGATCGACCTCCCTCCTTCTCCAGAGTGCTTCTGTTAATTGGATTAGGCACCTCCCCTCCTCCTCTTTTGTGAATACTGAGCAGAAGTATTTGTTCAGTATCCCTGCTTTTCCACTGTCCATCTCTGCCCACCCCGTCCATTCTATTCAGCCTCACTATCCCTCCCTTTGTCTTTCTACGCTCCGTGATATATCTATAAGAGGTTTTATCCACCTTCTTAACCGAGTTAGCTATCTTTTCCTCAGTTTACGCCTTTGCTATTCTGACTATCCTCCCTGCTTCCTTCTGCCTTAACTGGTACAGTTCTCTGTCCTGCATCTTCTGTGTTTTCTTATACATCTTAAATGCTATCTTTTTCTCCCTAACCTTCACTGCCACCTCTTTTGAGAACCATAGTGGCTTTTTCTTTAATTTTGATTTGTTTATTTGCTTCACACAAAGGCTTGTTGCCTCTGTGATGGCAGTTTTGATATTTCCCTATTGTTGCTCCACCCCTCCTTCTAGCCTGTTTGCTAGTACTTTTCTAAGGCACTCTGCCATCTTGCCAAAGTCAGCCCTCCTAAAGTCCAGAACCCTCACTTTTGAGTGGCTTGACTCTGTAGCTGAGTTTATCATGAACCACACTGTTTGGTGTTCACTTGTTCCCAAATGGCTACCCACTTCCAGATCTGAGATCCTCTCACTGTCCCCATTTGAGAGTACGAGGTCTAAGATTGCTCCCTTATGAGTAGGTTCCAAAACTAGCTGTTTGAGGCATGCCTCTTGAAGGGCATCAAAAATGGCCCTGTTTTTGGATGTGGTGTCATTTCCAGTCTCTAAGGTAACCCACAGTGCCTCCTCTCCTCTCTTCCCTGTTTACTCTTTTGTTCAGTTGCTTTTATCCCTTCCCATACATAGAGAGCTACTCCCCCTCTTCTGCCCTCCCTGTCTCTCCTGTAGGTTGTGTACCCTGGTATGTCAACATCCCAGTCATGGTTCTCTGTGTACCATGTTTCTGTGACTACTACAATGTCCAGGCATCCCTCTTCCATCAAGGCCACCAGTTCAGTAAGCTTGTTGCCCAGACTATGGGCATTGGTACTCATTACCCTCCAGTTCTTGATGGCCTTACCCTTTTTTGCTCCATCCCTGTCCTTATTGCATTTGTCATTTTCTCCATTTACCCCTGCACTTCTCCCTATTGACATCTCTATGTTGGTGTCTACCTCACTTAGTACCCTGATATTTTGGGAGGGGCTAGAATTTCCCTGCTTCTTTCCAGTGCCTCCCCCTTAGCTAGTTTAAATGCTTGTCAATTAAGTATTTAAACCTATCACCTAGGATCCTGGCCTCATGGACAGATGCAGACCATCATGCCAGTATAGGCCTGCATCCCTCCAGGTGGACCTCCAGTCCCCAATGAAACCAACTCCCTGAGCTCTGCACCAGTTTTTCAACCACTGATTGAATCCCATGGTGTGGAGCACCCTAGACTAACCCATGCCATAGACAGACAGCACCTCTGAGAAGGTTACCGTGTGTGCTATTTGTCTAAGGACCCTCCCCATCTCCATAAATGCTTCTTACACTACTCTGATCCCTTTCTTAGCCAGGCAATTTGTCCCTAGGTGGACAATGACATCCAGCTCCCTCTCCTGTGCAGCTGCTTCTGTGATCCTGAGGATTCGCTCCCTGTCCCTCCAAGCCATGGTGCCAGGCAGGCACCTTACCTCCCTCTCCCCTTCCTCTCCCAGTTCTACCTTCCTAACAATGGAGTCCTCCACCAGGAGTTGTTTCCTTCCCCTGTGGGGTCCCATGCCACCCTCCTGTGGGTCTCCTTTGTGGAGGTTCCCAGCATCCTCCTTGGTCTCCACTGTGGGTGCCTCCATGGAGGAACCACACTTTTTCAGAACAGTATAGAAATTGTGGAGCGGCACAACTGGAAGGATGCATCTCTGTTCCACCACCCTCACCCTCCCTGAGCCCACTGTGCTCCAACCACTCCTCTTTCTTGGCAACCTATGAGGCAACAGCAGTGACCCTGGTGGTCTCTGGGTGGGAGAGGAGGTCCCACAAATCCTGGACAACTCAGCCTGGAGATGAGCAACCTCCTCCCTCAGCCCAGAGAGGTGTCTGCAGATGGGACAACACTGCATCTTCCTGAACATCTCCTGGAAGAGTGCTGCTCCACAGCCACTGCACTGCACCACTCCCATCATGTCTTTTTTCTGGCCCCCTAACTATTATTTGGAATACTTACTCTTTCCTCTGTTTGTTTATTTCTTTTTTTATCACCCTACTTACTTACTGCCTCTGCACCCTTTTAGCTCCTGATCTTCCTGTTATGAGACAAGAAGTTCCTATATTTCTCAGTAGTCTCCTTACTTGCTCAGAGTCAGACCTCCAGCAGCTGGGGAGGGGTGGAGAGCTACTCTTGCCCTTCTAGCATGGTGAGTCTTTGGTGGCCCTGTGATCACTCACTTCCTGCTCCCAAACAGGAAGTTCCTGTTGTCAGTTAAATCCTGTGCCTATAAAAGTAGAACTGGTTTAGGGTGGGGGGGGTAGAGGAGAGGAAAGGAGGGCAATATAATCCCAGTAGACAAGTTTTAGTTATACCAGTAGCTCCTTTCTCCTGGTGTTCTGTGTGTTCTCTGGCAGAAGCTATCTAGGGCAGTGTTTATATCTGGTCTTAACCAGGCTCCTTCTAGCTAAGCCACTCCCCCTACTTTGCCAATCTTTCTACACTTAGTTAATTTCACAGATAACAATTCCTTTCTGACACCTGTGACAAGCACCTAGATAAGTACACAGATAACACAGATAACACCTAACAATTTACTTCAACTACCTCTGACAAACACACAAACCCCCCTTTTTTTGTTTGTTTCTTTTTTACCCTAAATTGAAGGTCCCAGTACAAGAGATCTAGTTCTTAGTTCCAGTAGAGAAGTTTTAGTTATACCAGTAGCCCTTGAGGGACACTCTTGGTTATATTGCTCACTGCAGATTGCATACCTTTCCATTTCACTTTCTGGGACCTGTTGGTCAAGTAATGAGTGAACCACTTACTTTATAGGTCATCGAGAGCAAACCTTCTGAGTTTGTCTAACAGAAGACCATAATTCACTAGGTCAAATACCTTTGTGAGCTCTATGAAAATTGCCCCAGTCATGCACCCCCTGTCCATGGCACCCAGGTTATCTGTGGTCAACCTAACCAGAGCAGTGTCAGTACCATGGGATTTTCTGAAACTATGTTTCCAGTTGGTCAAGACATGATGCTGCTCAAGATATTCTTGGAGCTGGCTATCTATAAGCTTTTCCTGAATTTTTGCTAGGGAGATGATTAGGGAGATGGTGCAGTAGTTTTCTATAGGCTCCTTGGGGCCACTCTTGTGGACAGGTATTACAATAGCCACTAAATAACATGACAACAGGAGATGTAATAGCATGACAAGCTAACTGTAACAGCTTGGGCTCCAGACTGTCAAAGCCCACTGAAGCTTCCACTTTTAGGTTTTTTAGTAAGGTGAACACTTCATTTTTATTTACATGTCTGAAATGGAATTTGGACTTGGGGACATCAGCTTCATGCAAATCTGGGGTGTTCTAAGTGGGTCCCATAAAGGGAGTTATATACCTGTCAAGATCAGTGAAGAATCTGTTAAAGGCATTGACAGTTTCCTGGTAGTCATTAAGTAGCTTACCCTCAGCTAGGATGTCTGACTCAGAGTGGGTAGATAGACCTTTAGAAGGGTGTTAATATGGGACCAAAACTTTTTGGGTTGGACAGGTTAGCATTTTGCAGATTCCAAATATATTTTTGCTTGGCCACTTTGATGCTGGTTTTTCAGAGATTCCTGCACTCCCTGTATTTATCCTAGAGATGGGCAGGTACTAAAATATCCAGTCACCAAGGCAACGCTTGGGTACCCCAAAAGTACACCCTAAATAGCAGATGAAAACCGAGTATTCGGGTCATGTAGTCACTACCAGATACCGATTACCCTACCCTGACCATAACTAAGATAATGTAGTGACTGTTTTTTTTGGATTATTACACTGTCTGTTAGCTACCCCTATCCATTATACCCATGTGGGCATTGCTGAGACAGGTGCGAGAGGCACAGGCACCCTTAGAGGGCCTGCTTCTTTTCCCCAAAATTATACCCATGGCAGGCATTGCTGAAGCAGGTAAGAGAAGTGCAGCTGCTCTTAGTGAGACTGCTGCTGTTTCCAAAAATTATACCCATAGCAGGCTTTGCTGAGGCACATTCAAGAGGGGCAGCTGCTGTGAGTGAGGCTGCTGCTGTTTCAAAACAATTATACCAATGACAGGCATTGCTGAGGTGCGTACGAGTGGTGCAGCTGCTCTGAGGGAGCCTGCTGTTGATTCCAAAAATTATACCCATGGTGGGCATTGCTGATTCAGGTACAAGAGGCACAGCTGTTATGAAAGAGCCTGCTGCTGTTTTCAAAAATTATAGCCATGGTGGGCATTGCTGAGTCAGGTACAAGAGGCACAGCTGCTATGAAACAGCCTGCTGCTGTTTTCAAAAATTATACCCATGGTGGGCATTGCTGAGGTAGGTACGAGAGGTGCAGTTGCTATGAGTGAGCCTGTTGCTGTTTCAAAAAATTGTACCCATGGTGGGCATTGCTGAGGTAGGTACAAGAGGTGTAGCTGCTATGAATGAGCCTGCTGCTGTTTCAAATAATTATACCCATGGCAGGCATTGCTGAGGCTGGTACTAGAGGTACAGTCTCTTTTAGAGAGCCAGCTGCTGTGTCCAAATATTATACCCATGGCGGGCATGTCTGAGGTAGATACGAAAGATGCAGCTGCTGTGATAGAGTCTGCTGCTGTTTTAAACAAAATTATACCCATGACGGGCATTGATGAGGTAGGTAGGAGAGGTGCAGCTGCTGTGATTGAGCCTTCTGCTGTCTTAAAAAAGTATATCCATGGTGGGCATCGATCAAGCTTACATAATATAATCTGATGACTGACAAAAGGAAACTAGGAGTAGTACTAATGTGGCACACGTGGATGGCATGGTGGCAGTGGTGATGATTCGTACACAACCTAGTCATCACATTAAGTATTACTGTTTGCAGGCTGTTGTTCATTTCCAGGGTCAGACTTGCTTAAATCAGTGTTTATGACAACTGGGAAATTGTCAGCATTCATTATGAAAAATGTAAGCCATTCCATATTTGCAAGACTTAGCAGCGTTCTGTGGTCAATGACTCTTCCTCCAGCTGCACTAAATATGCATTCTGAATATACGCTTGAAGGAGGATGACTGAGGTACATTATTGCAAGATTTGCTAGATCTGGCAATATTGTTCTCTTTTGTTTCCAGTACAGTAATGGATCTTCTTCGAGACTTCATTGAGACCAATCACAATATGGTCTGCAAAGTATCATCAGGATCATTGTGCTGGGTGAGACAGTTACCAGTCTGGCAGATGAACCAGCTGCACACTTTCACTACAGGATACCCATCCATGCTGCAGGTGACTCAGTAGTGATTTGTCTTTCTGACCCTGAATGTAGTGGGAAGGTGGAGGGGGGAATTGTTTAACCACGAAAGGCACACTAAGACAAAGCTTGTTTTCAGGTACATCCTGGAAGCACAAGAAAGTTAAGTGACTTGCTCAGGGTCACACAGTATGCAAGTGGGAGCTGTGAGATTCAAACCCAGGTCTCCAGGTTTGCAGCTCAGTGCCCTAAACTATAGCACTATACTGCCTCCATAGAGTGCCTGAGAAGTAGCTGTACATGTCCTTTCCTTCACTGAAGACACTGCTGACTGTGAAGGATTGATAGATGTGCTATTGTTTGCACCAGAAGCGTACTGTGATGGTTCAGCAGTTTGACTGCTGTATATCAGTTAGTGGTATTTGTAGTGCAATATCACATTTGCTTAGCAGAAGATCTCTCCAATACTTATTGTCTTTCCCTGCAGGAAGGATGGCTTCAATGTTCCACTTGAAGTGGGCATCTAGCAATGTATCCAACACACTGGTGTCATTCTTAAACATGGCATTTATTCTCTGATCAGTCAACAGTCTGAGACTCAAGTCATCTGCCAGCATAACAGCAGTGGTGTTATCTTTTGACTGAAAGTCTTTCTTTATATCATCAAGGAAAATGTGAATAAATCTGATTTGAGAAAGAATTTGACTCAGCGTTGCACTGTCTGTATTGACATCACGTGTGGCAGCCTCAAATGGCTCCAATAAGGCAACTAAAGATTCCTGTAGGGTCCTGCAGCTGAAACTGAACATGCTGTCTACTTTATTTGATTGTGCATGGTGTACTCATGCAGTTTTTTCTGTTCAAGAAGCCTTTTCAACATGTAAAATGTTGAATTACAGTGGGTTGGAACTTCCTGTGTTAATGCATGCAATAGTAAGTTGTTTGACCTCTGTAACCCCTTCAGGATTCTTTGAGCTTTCACAGAGTGGTTGATATGCCCACATATTTTCCTAGCAAGACCTAACAGGTTTTCAACATTTCTGTTTCCATTTAAGAAGCCATGGATGAGAAGATTTAAACAATGTGCAAAACAAGGTATGTGTTGGTAGTTGCCATCTCTTAACAGCTTTGACTATGTTGGCACCATCATCTGATACTATTAACGCTGGAGACAAGGAATACAAAGTAAGCCATTTCTGGAACTGATTTTGCAGCTTCTGCAAAATATTCACAGCAGTGTGGGTTTCTTCAAAAGCGGTGACACATAACACAACCTGCTTCTTACTACTTACGGTAGACTGGAAATTATTATTTTCTGACTGAAAACTTTCCCAATGAGCTGCAACAGTCATGTAGTCAATTGTTTGGTTGCTGGTCCATATATCCATGGTTATGTGAATCTGCTTCACCTCAGAGAGTTTCAACTGTTTAGTGACCGCACAACACACCAATTGATACAATTGTGGAACAGCCTTTATTGAGAAATATGTTCAACAGGGAATGGTGTACCATGGTTCAGTACAGTTCATGAACTTATGGAAACCTTTCTGGGTAACAAAAGCAAATGGAAGCTGACAATCAACCAACAGCTCTGCAATGGCTGTATTTAAAAGCTGGCATGTTGGATGCTTGTGGGTAAATTTTGATGTCCTTGCAGCACTTTCTTTTAATGTTAGTTGATGAGTTATGAAATATTTTTAATTTTGTGGGAATTGGGAATATACTTTTCACACACCTGTTTATGTTTGCTTGCACGCATGTGCAAGAAACATAGTGCCATCATCTGAGTTTTTCAGAGGTGTGTCAGCATCTTCCAATTCAGTCCGTGTGTTTGCAGGCGTGGTCACAGTTCTCCAATCACTGCTGGTGCTGTCTATGACAGCAGTTGAAAATGCAGTGGCATACAGTTGAAAGAGGGAGCTATGCTTCAGTGAGCAGCTCCCCCCCCACACACACACACAGATCAACTGTGTCGGTTACCTGATAGGATGGTGTAGTCTTGTCTAGCTTAGAGAGACAAGCCATACATCATTACTTTAATAAACTGTTCCCTGCCACAACAGGACCACCAAAATGTGTGGGGTGCCTAACAGTCCTTACACACACCAGCTCTCCAAAGCACACCTTCATGGACTCCATGGGTTCTAATCCTCCAGAAAAAAAAAACCTCAGCATTTGATGTGAAAACTCAGACTTCATTGTATGTGTAATTCCAAGTGTTTTCTCTTACTAGACTCTGTCAATGTGAACTACCCACTGCTAAAACCTATGCAAACGAACTTGAGCGTACTGTACTACCTGCAGCTGAACCAAAGAACAGCCAGAATGCACAAAAGAGGACATACTGCTATGCATTTCAGCAGCAGCCAGTGGGGGAGGTTTTCATGACTGAAGCACTTTAATGCGCCTTTTAGTGCTGTCATATACACACCCCTGTGTGGTAATTCACTAAACTGCACACTTAGTCTGGTAATGCAGCTTCAAAATATTTTTTTTTCTCTGAATTGCCATGAGCTGGCATTTAGATAGAATCACACAGCTCTTTCTCAGATCAGATGCTCAATGAAGTCACATCACCTTGTGACCCTAAACATCTTAGGGTTGGACATGTGCCCTAACAAAATAGCGAAAACTAGGTATACGAAAAGAGAACACAAATTCAGCTGTAGCTCACAATTGAATCCACCCTTTTCTCCGGCGAATCTGAAGCCGCCTAACAACCCACCCTGGGTGCTCATGCACTCCCTCCACCCGCACAACATATGGCCAACGGGGGTGCTGTTGCATTTTATTTCATAATTTCCTGATGCCATTGCTGCCACCATACTGATACAGTAATTCTTTTTATGGCTCAAAAACTGCTTGACATTAGCTGAATTATAAATGGCATCCCTGTTTGACGCTGTGGTGCGGAATATGGTGGTGCTCAAATTTTAAGCCAAGTATTACATGCAGATATGTTGTTATTGACTCATGTCACTTATCATTTTATACATCTATTGATTTTTTCAATTCACGTTTGCTGACAAATGTTGATCGTAGGGATTCTGGTGTCACAATTTAGTTCAGTGACGGTAACATCTTAGTGCAGATGCTAAGCAACTGTTTTAAAATGCTGAAAAAAGTTCATGAAAATGCATGAACTTCTTTCTTTAGTGTCTGGAGCTGTAGTGGTGTTATTGGCAAGTGCATGTCCCTTTGCTCCAGATCTATCAGTGAGATGTCTATTCTGTGCAATGGACAGTGGCTGAATCTTATCAGCTGACAGTTTTCATTTCATTACCAACAGATAATTATTCAGGGCTTTGCAAATGCAACTTTGCTGGTAGCACAGTTTCGTGCCCCCAAGTGTCTGTAATCAGTTAGTGGTTATATCTTAACCGATGATCACAAAAAATATGAAAAAGATTTGCCGCTGAGTAATGTAAATGTCAATCCACCTAAGCACCTTTAGGCTGCAAACAGAATTTGAACATATAGGGATTCTGGACCGGTGTATCACTCCATGGCACAGCAACGGTTAATAAGTTTAAGCACATTCTCAGGACATTGTTTCACTTGCCCCCTCTCACCACTATGATCCTGGTCACCTGAAATAAATCTGACATTTTAGTATCTGTTTTACATCTTGGCTCAGTTAGGCAATCAGCACTGTAAGAACATAAATGGACATATAAATGGGGACTATAAGAACATGCCGTGGGTGCTTGTGTCTTAGTCCAGCTGTGCAACATCAGCCTGAAGCTCAGGTAGGGCTTACTGTCTACCACTTTGTTCACCCCCCTATGTACCTGTACCATTTCACAACCTCCCTTGCCTTAGTCCAGCTGTGCTACATTAGCCTGAAGCTCTGGTAGGGCTTACTGTCTACGACTTTGTTCACCCCCCCATGTATCGCTGTGCTACCTCAGCCTGAAGCTCTGGTAGGGCTTACGGTCTACCACTTGTTCAGCCCCCCCCACATACCTGCACCATTTCACATCCTCCCTTGATTTACAGTGAGTGGATCCCTCATTCATACATCACATATGCACACACACACAAAAAAACAACAACCCGGTCTTCAAAAATTAAGATACATTTATTATGTTTGTTATGTTTGCTTGCACGCATGTGCAAGAAACATAGTGCCATCATCCGAGATTTCGGAGGTGTGTCACCCCCTCTTCCAATTCAGTCAGTGAGTTGGCAGGCACGGCCCCTGTAAGCCAATGCATGCTGGAGCTGTCTATGACAAGCTCCAAAATGCAGTGGCATACAGTTCAAAGAGGGAGCTATGCTTCAGTGAGCAGTGATAAGATATCACTTGCTCATGCGCAGCTCCCCCCCACACACACACACACGCCCACGCAGGCGTCCGCGCCCCCCCACACGCACACACTGTATAGCCGATGGGGGTGCCCAATCCCCCGTCAGCTGTGCTGCGCTTCCCCTGCCCCAAAACCTTCCAAATCCCTCACTGGGTGCCCACCCCAGCGTGGCAACTCATGATATACCCGACAAGGGGGTGCCCAATCCCCCATCGGCTCCACTGTCCTCACCCCCCCCGAGTACTGGGTGCCACACTGGGAGCCCAGCCCAGCATGGCAATCGATGCTTTGGGTGACGGGGTGCCTAATCCTCTGCCGGGTTGAACGCCTCTCAACTGGCCCTTAAAGCGCACGTTAGGGAGCCCACCCCAGCATGGCAAATGTCCCAGGCCATCATTGGAAACAAAAAGAACACCTGTAAAGAAAAAGGGTCCCATGTAGTCTCCTGGCCCTCCCACAACCCGCACCCACCCACTGCGCACCTGCCTCCCACACCCCTCACCCCATACTTACCTCCAGACCTTGGCGTGACAATCTTCGGTGGACCCGGAACACGTCTGCACTTTTCAAAGCCGACCGCGAACTGAGGAAATGCCGGTAAGCTGTATAATGGGCTAGATAGGGGGTTTTCAACTTTGTTGCATATCTCAGGCATTTTTTGGAATTTTTGCACCAAGTTTTCAACATGGGGTTTTTGGGACCCCTTCTCATGAATGATGTCACTGTCATGGCGTTATTCATGCCCAAAGGGTGATTTCTCAGTCACTGTGTGAAATCACCTTTCGGGACCGATTAACAAAATGACACTGCCAGTGTTCATAAGGCGGTCTCTCAAGAAGCCTATTTTGAAAATTTGGTGGAAAAATTTCAAAAAACGACTTTAAGAGCATGCGTTGCGCAGTTCCTACGCACGCTTGTAAGTTCACAAATTTTCAATATTTTCACTCCAGATTTTCAACATTGCATTTTACCACACCTTCTTATAAGTAGTACAGCTGTCATTTTTTCACATCTCACCCAAAACGTGTTTCCGCCCATGTAGCGCACAATGGCGCTGTCGGTGTGCTAAATCAATGTATGGGACAAATCAGGAAAATCACAGTGACACTGTTCATGAGCAGAGGTCTTAAAATGGCTATGTTGAAAATTTGGTGAAAAAATTCCAAGAAGCCCAGCTGTTTCTGGTCGTTGTGCGTTCGTCGCTTCAATAAGTTTCGCGAATTTTCAATATTTACACTCCAGATTTTCAACATTGCCATTTTACCACACCTCCTTATGAGCAGTACAGCTGTCATTTTTCACATCTTGCCCAAAATGTGTTTCCGCCCATGTAGCGCACAATGGCGCAGTCGATGTGCGAAATCAATGTATGGGACACATTAAGAAAATCACAGTGACACTGTTCATGAGCAGAGGTCTTAAAATGGCTATGTTGAAAATTTGGTGAAAACATTCCTAAAAATGACTGTTTTACAAGCGTGTGTTGCGCAGTTCCTATGCATGCTCATAAGTTTGCAAATTTAATATTTTCACTCCAGATTTTCAACATTGCCATTTTATTACACTTCCTTATGAACAGTACAGCTGCCATTTTTCATATGCCGTCCAAAATGTGTTTTCTCACATGTAGCGCACAATGGTGCTGTTGGTGTGCGAAAGCAATGTTTGGGACAGATTAAGAAAATCACAGTTACACTGTTCATGAGCAGAGGTCTTAAAATGGCTATGTTGAAAATTTGGTGACAAAAGTCCATAAAATGACTGTGTTACGAGTGAGCATTGCGCAGTTTCCACGCACCTTCATAAGTTCATGACTTTGTAATATTTTAAGTCCAGATTTTCACCAGTGGCATTTTTCTACACTGCCTTATTTACAGTACAGCTGTCATTGTTCACAACATGGCCAAAGTGTGTTTTCACACTTTCAGCACAGAGATGCATGGTCGCTGTGGGAAATTATTGTTCGGGTCAGATAAAGAAAATCACAGTGACACTGTTCATGATTGGAAGCACCAAAATGCCCGAGTTGACAATCTGCTGTAAAAAAATCCCCAACCTAATTATATTACGGGTGTGCGTTGCACAATTTCTATGTACGCTCATGACTTCACCATTTTTTTAAATATTTTTACTGCAGATTTGCAACATTGCCATATTTTACACCTCCCCATGAACAGTACAGCTGTCATTTTTTACATCCTGTTTGGAATCTTTTTGCAACTGTGGTGCTAAATGCCGCAGTTGCTGTGCATAAGCAGCTTTCGGCTAAGAAACTGTTATTCCCCCTGTTCATGAGGTGGGGTCACAAAAAAACATGTTGAACATTTGGAGTCTAAATACCAATGAATGCCTGAGGTATTAGGGTTTCCAACCATAACGCCCAAACCTGTAGAGAATGACAGGCATCAGGGGTGTGACTTGGGATTCTTGCCTGTAATGCTCATACCATTCCACACTCTGCAGCCAGTGAGAAGCACCGAGGTATGCCTTGGACTCTTCGGCCCCAAAGTTCACCCCATTCTCCTATATCGCACCCATCTCACTGTATTTTATAATGGAATGGGGTGCGCATAAGGACCAAAGACCCCAAGGAACACCGTGACACTTGCCAGTGTCTGCAGGGTGGGGTGTACTGAAATGGCGTGGCCGTTATGCCTGACGACCCAAAGGCACACCCCAATGCCTGTCACTCTCTGCAGGGTGGTGGTGGGGTTGGCTTCAGTTCAATACTTCACTGCCATTACTATTATGCAGCTCTGTAACTTCTACACTATCACTGCCAATGCCAACAAGCAAACATTCGGCATTGACAAATGCTTGTTATTGCAGAGTACTGCTGTGGGAATTTGCAGTACTTGATGGTGTCAGATGAAAACAATATGTTTGTCTGGAAAGACTGCAAGGACACATCGAGTGATTCAATGTCAGTTGCTCCTTCCAGTTCATTGTCACTATGGTCATCGTCACCACTACCTTCACCACTGCCCATACCAACCATACTGTTCCTTGCCCTGCCCCGCTCAACAGGGTGTTTTGCCTCTGCATGTTATATCATTATTGATGTTCTAAAATGTCCGGCTATGCCACCATGATTGACACTGTTTTTGCACAGACTGCATGCAGCTCGAGAGTTGTCTGCAGGGTCAATATAAAATAAATTCCACACTAAAGATTTACCCTTTGTGCTTTGTGCTGTGGTGCCTGGTACTATTTCTTGTACTGTCAAGGAACCTGGAGGAAACCCTATACTGCCATTTCCTTGTTCACATGAATGTTTCCTATTCATGATCATCTTCTTATGCTTACGTTTAGCAAATAGTTTTTTTTCTGCACTTGCCGCTCTTGCCCTACAGCGGCATTCTGTCCAACCCCCTCATCGAAACTAGTACCAGCCTCATTGCCACAAGATTCAAAAGAACTGACAGTGCCATCATCATCAGGTGGGACATAGCCTGGGCTATCTCATTCCCAGTCCCCACTATCACCACCATCTTTATTAGCATTCGCTGCCTCAGTATCTGAGGTTATATTTGAGGAGGATGCCTCTCCCTCCTTGCATGCTGCTTCAGCAGTTGGAAGTCTCCTGGCACATGTGGCAAAATGTTAAGTACCTCTATGAGTAACTCCTGTCAGTTCTTTCCTAAACTCTACTATCATTTAATTGTAAATATGCTTTTTAGGTTCAGGAGGACATTTAGTGGCAGTTCTGGCGATGGTGATTTTATTGTTATTATTGTTGCTATGTTCTCCATTAGTGCTATGATTCATATTGCCCACATCATTTTCAGTTGCACGTGCACCAGCACTGTGCTTCCATCTTTTTAGTTGGTGAGGCAGTATAGTGCAGTGGTTTAAGGCTCTGAGCTGCAAATCTCATGACATCCAGCAGACCAGACCTGGGTTTGAATCCCACAGCTTCCACTTACATACTGTTTGACCCTGAGCAAGTCACTTAACTTCCCTATGCTCCCAGGTCGCTCCTGTAAAAAAGCTTTCAGCTTAGTGTGCTACTCCTGGTTAAGCAACTAAAACAAAAAGCACATAGTCTGGGAAATACAAGACACATTAGACACAGCCATTGCTTTCGCTATGCCACAGAGAGATGATACACACAGTGTAGCTATGACAGGGCTCATGTCACCTAACAGGTTAACATACAGTGAAATACAGACTAAATGGCTTTTGCTATACTGCAGAGAGACAGAGAGTAGTTATGTCACAGACAGGGCTTGAGGCACCTAACAGACAGTGTGTAATACAGCTTAAATAGCTTTCACTATGCTGTAGAGAGACACAGAGTAGCTATACCACTGACAGGGCTCGGAGTATCTAACAAAATTACCTGTTATTCGCCCCATCGTCCCCAGAGCCCACCAATAATGACACAGACAAGTTGTGTGTGGTTGCTCAGTTTGGCAATTAATTTACTTACTGTTTCAAGATATCATTGTTTACAATACACAGTACATTTCCATAACTTTTCAGTTTACAGTCTCTTCCAATTAGTATTTATGTACCTTATATACAGACACATTCTTTTCCAAGTCATCACTTCTACTACTTTCTTCATTTTCTTCTGCCCCCCAGATGTACTTCATGGGGGGGTCCAGCCTGTTCCTCTTACTTATTGGTACAGTGTCACCTTTTTAGTGTTTTCCTTTTTTATCCCCTCCTTATTTCCTGTCCTCATCCACCCTTTCTGCTGTCCACCTACGGCAGTCTAATCCATTTACCACTGTGCTCCACCTGACACAGTGCCCTCATGCTACTTTTCTTAGGGTGGGTGGGTGGGAAAATCTCTTGGAGCAATTTGTGAGCTCTCCTAGCTGTGCAGTTGCTTATGACTTCCCAATTAAGCCCTGCCCTTTGGCTCCTCTGGCCATTCCTGGGTTGCCACCTCACTTTCCTACTCCGCCCTTTTCCCATCCCTTCTGTGACCTCCTCGGGTCCTCCCCTTTTGTGACCTCATGTCTTTCCTTGTAGCCCTCCCCCATCCCTTCCCCCTCCCTCCCCTGCCTCCTGACTTTCCCACACCACTTGTCTGGGCCTTGGGACAATGGGGTCTGCCCCTTTATTTGGGCAACCATCTTTACCTGTGTCCACAGTGCCAGACCCTTGAAGTACATTGTTAGATCAGGCAGGGTAGATAAATACCCAAACTACCCAACCCAACCAAAAAACACTGATATCCAATCTATCCACTCCAGCTACTCAATGGGTAGCCCATCCCTTAATTTACCCCAATCATTTTTGAGATCTGTGATTTTAAATACTCCCTATGCCTTGTCTGTCTGCCTCAGTAGCTTTGTAAGATCTGTGTTAAACCATTTGGATCTTTGTCCTTTTACCATAATTTGTTTATAGGGGGCATGCAGGTTAACAGCAGATAAGAAAGTTGTTGGTATAGACATCAAAGGCTGCATTAATATCTGGAAGAGATTTGATTATTACAATTGTACATTGGACAAGGTTGCCTGGAAAACGGCTTCATCAAACCTTGAGAAGTCTCTGGCAAGGAAGATCCTAGAGGGATGCTTGGGAGCCATATTCTTCCAAATACAGAAAGTAGGGGAGTGGTTACTTAGAGAGTCTACAAGTATGCCCACAGCTTGTAGCCTTGCAGACTAGGATCCAATCAAGCAAGGTGTGTTTACCTGATTTAATGTTTAGCCTGGTGGGTTCACAGATCACTTGAGTGAGCTGTGCTTCCAGTACAGCGTACCTAAGCCTCCCTACAGTGTCAGGGGTCCAGTTTATATTGAAGTCTCCCAGAGGCATTAGCTCCCCAAGTGGATGGTCTGCAGGCACCTTCAGAAGGGAGAGCAGGGTTGATGATGCTGCTTGAGGGGGTTTGTAAAAATAGCCCACATAAAGGTATTAAGTGCCACCAAAGAGTATTTTTACAAGCAATATTTCATAAACGTCACCTACTTCGGGTAGAGAGATCTCTGAGTAACATTAAGAGAGGATTTTATATAGAGAAGCACTCCACTACCTCTCTTGACAGGTCTATCCTTGCAAAAAGTATAGGATTCTCTAAGTTCATCCTCATGCAAGAGCACAGACGGCTTTAGCCAGGTGTCAGATATCGCCAAAATATCTGAAGCATACGTGTCAGCCCAGGTTTCCAATTGATTAATTTTAGGCCTGAGGCTATTGATGTTCATGTGAGCAATCTTCAGGCCCCTAGTATTGGACCAGATTGCATCAGAGGGTGAGCATATTCTGTAATTAGGGGGTTAGGGCCTGGATTATGCTCAATACCTCCAGCCAGTAACAGAGAACCAGCAGTATTCCCATGGTGGGAAAGATATCTAACAATGTAGTCCATTGTACTCCCTCATGAAGGTCCGATAACAAATTATAATAGTAGCCTTTTATAAACAGTTCAAGAAGTACTATCCAAAGTGGGTCCACTGCACAGGGAAGAGGGAACAGCAAATATGGAGTGGTGGTACCTGTGTGTTGGTTAGGCCAGGTTGTGTCCATGTGTTGGTTAGGCCAGCTAGGGACAGGCTTAATTATATCAAGACTGGGAATAGCACATATGTATAGCATTGCCAGTGATCTGCCCCACTTAGCCATGATGAATAGGTCTCTAAATTTACCGCTCGCAGTAAGTATATTGTTTCAAGAGGTGAGGTATAGTCTTTGATCAAATATGGGGCTTACAACTCTCAGAAGCAGGGAGTATGGGATTAGCAATGCACACCCCTCTCCAGCGGGACACACTGGGGGTGTCTAGCAGGAGAAATGATACTACCGTGAGTCACTGTGACTAAATTCAAACAGGTACATAATATTGCTTAGAATTAATTAAATATGTTAGGAACACCACTCCTGATGCTGTTGTGTCCCCAAGGCATGACAAGGCCCCATGCTGCCCTAACTTCAAGTTGAAGCAAAGAGATGTCACTAATTTACTGTTATCATTGTGTGTCTCTAGCAGCTTATAACCTGTACAATCAGGTTACCACAACAGATTATGACACAACATTTGGGAGTAAGATATACATATTAGATAGCAGAGACCAATTAACTATAAAGTTGCAGTGTTGTACAATATGATATTGACCTATGTCCAAGAGCTGTAAACATATTCCTATCCCAGCCCTAGTAAGCTGGTATAGCAGTGATCAGAATATCATGCAGTGGCCTACAGTGATTTCAAACAGCTGTAATAATTAGAATGTTTTTTGCAAATGATAGTGACAGCTCCTCTACAGATCCTAATTGCTAAGAATTAAGCAGTCAGTTAACAGTAACAGCACCACACCAGGTGATATCCTCAGAACTTTGCACAAGGCTAACCCTTAGTTTTGGCAAGGCTAGATCAGTTAATGATTAAAACATATGAGCCATAACAGGGATGGCCTAGTTGCTACCACTGGTTGATGCAACTATTATTCAATGGCAAGAAAATGTCCTGGATTCTGATTGGTCAGTGTGTGCTTGTGACAGTGAGGTTATCTGAACATAACCTCACAGCTTCAAGTCCATACAGACAGATAATTACATAACAAACTGAATAACCAGCCACAACCTCTCTGGTTAAGAGAAATTGATGTCTTGTAATTGAAGGACAGAAGCAGAAGCTTAATTTCTTATAAAAACCATATCTATCTATATTGTGGGGGGCAGCAATATTTTTGTCATGGCTAAAACATTTCATAGTTAGGCAGAGAACAAGTATCAGAACATCCCTTTTTAGTGTGGGAACTTCACTTTTATAGTATCAGTTTTACAGTTTTATTTCTTATGAAGAAACACACCACATATACATGCACTACATCATTGTTATGCAAATTACCTAATTGCCTGGTATTGCATAACACACTACAATGATACCAGCCAATTGATTATTTGTATACCCATGATGCAGTGCTTTCACATGGGGAGTGTTTCCTCGAAAAAAAATAAAATAAAACTGATACTATAAAATAGATAGTAGCACACTCTCTGTTATCAGAAAAAAAGGGGTTAGCACTCCTGTATCAGTGATTTTCAATTAATTTACTTCATTATAAACTAGTCACCAGCAGCAGAGTATAAAGGCGTTGGAAAATATACTTCACACATGGCCCATAAGCAGTTCAAACATGTAAAAACAATTCATGTTTCGCAGGCTTCCAGTATTCCAAGCTTCCAAACACTAACATATAAATTGTTTACATTTCAGCGTCCTAACTGACACCTTCATCAGAACATGTGCTCTACACTGACTACCTGTCTTATAACCACCTTACTTAAAGGAAAAGTGTTACATTTACATACTTGTTTGCAAAAGTGCAGTACAATAATACTATACTAATACATTATTTAAATTATTTAAGTTAATTTAGTGTAATCCTACAAAGAACACTATTCTAAAATACTAGCATACTACAAACATAACATTTAAAGAAACATAGACAAAAACATAAACTGTACAGAGCAGATACAATTTTCAAACTTTAAAAGGTCAGAGCTTTTGTGACTGTGTTACTATAAAATAGATGTTCCTACACATAAAAAGGATGTTCCAATACATGTCCTCTGCCTAATAACCATCTACATATGCTCATTTTGGTCCCTACAGTATTAATAAATAAGAGCCATTGTATAATAGCACTAATGCACTCTAGGGTGTTGGTTGTACTGGAATAATCTCAGTTCTGGGGTGTTGGATGTACTTGGCCTCTGGCCTTGTGCCCAGCCACCTGAGGCGTGAGGTTATCTCAGCACAACCCACACCCTGTTGTGCATTATTTTTTTTTTTGCAAAACTTGTTTATTAAGGTTTTACAATTTCCAATAGTACAATATACACACGTATATCCCAGGATAAATACCCGGGCCCACATCCCCAAACTGGATATGGATACTATATACATCCCCCAGAACTTATTTACAATCACAGTTATATTATATCCCCACCAATCTTTTAATCCCTTTTTATTACAGTAATCTTCACTTCTATACTATTAAGATTGGTAACAGCCTATTCTATTACTTAGCCCGAATTACAAATTTTATATTACCATTCAGCCCTAGGCCCTTCTCCCCTTCTCTTAAAACAACTTCACAGGCTAATCTCCTCTAGACAGACAGATCTGAGTCCGAGGACCCTACCCTGTTGTGCATTATTGCTTAATTTTAATAATAGAAGACACCAATAGTGTACCTGTAGTTGATGGCACTGAAGTCACAATACCCCGTATTCGCAGAATGCAGGTGCTATCAGTACTGGTACCCCAAAGAGACAATTACATAAGTTAATAGATCAGGTATAGAAGTCCAGAACACTGACCTATGTGCAGGGAAGCAAAGGTACACTTACATAGATCTATGGTCAAGTGTCAACAGTGCTGCATGCTGGTGCCTTTGTAGTATAGGGTTGTGGTACTGCAGGAAGCATGGCCAGTTGACTCCCACAGCTGACGCCCACAGCAGACACACTTGTCTCTCCAGAACTTAGCCCTTCAGACTGCTTGGGTAGATGGCTCTTTAAGGCACCCTGAGATAATGTGGAGCAAGGTGATTGGCATCTCATTCAGGGAGGGAATTAGAGAACAAGGTTCCCTCCAGCTGCTTCAGTGGTGCTCTGTCTGGACGAATTCAGTGATCGGAGAGGGTGGTGGGTAGAGGTGCCATTCACACCCTCACAACCCCTGAGAAATGACTCCACTGAAGACAGACATACGTAAGGGAAACCTGCTTTTAAACTGTGAGCCAGGCTGTGTGATTCATGCTTTGGTGGACTTCTGGAAGGCAAATTCTGTTGTAGCCTAACATAGTCCTCTGGTGATTGGCATCTCGTTCAGGGAGGGAGGTGGAAAACAAGGTCCCCTCCAGCTGCTTCAGTGGTGCTCTGTCTGGCTGACTTTGGTGACTGGTGGGGGAAGGGTGGGTAGAGGTGCCATTTGCACCCCCATGACCCCTGAGAGATGGCTCTGCTGAAGACAGATGCAAGTAAGGGAAACCTGCTTTTAAACTGTGGGTTGGGCTCTGTGATTCAAGTTTTAGTGGGCTTTTGGAAGGCTAATTCTGTTACAGCCCAAGATAGTCCTCTGGCAATTGGCATCTCATTCAGGGAGGGAGATGGAAAACAAGGTCCCCTCCAGCCACTTCAGTGGTGCTCTGTCTGGCTGACTTCGGCAATTGGTGGGGGGAAGTGTGGATAGAGGTGCAGTTTGTATCCTCACAACCCCTGTGACATGGCTCCACTGAAGAAAGATGCAGGTACTGTGTGGGGAACCCGCTTTTTTTATACAGGTTTTTATCCTCCGTCTTCCCAGCTACCCCCTTCTGATTGACCCCCCCCAGTCTAGAGGTGGGCAAAACTGCTATTTTCCGCTCAAGCGGAACTTCCACGAAAGTTAAGGGACTTTCACGAATGTTTCCGAACTTCCACCCATGTAGTGGAGCAGAAAACTTCTGCGAAAGTTACCAGGTGAAATTTTGCCTGGAAATGAAGAAAATAGGCCCTGGTGTCTAGTGGTCCCTCCCCCCATCTGTTCCACATGTAAAAGATTATCCCAGGTGACTAGTGGTCCCTCCCCTCCACCTGGTAATCCACCTGTTACGAAATGTACAGTAACCCCTTCCCCGCACCTTTATCTCCACTGTCCTGTTAAAAAAAAATATCTGGTGGTCTAGTGGTTTTTTTTTTTATTTAAACCCCCTCTTGATTCCCAGTCCCAAATCCCTGGTGATCCAGTGCAACCCACCCAGTCTCCCCAGCAGCCAAGTGACCCACACCACAAACCTCAACAATGGCGGACCAGCAGAGCCCTCCTCTCTCTTCTCCACAGCTGGCCTGCCAACTGAGCTGTCATGAATGAGCAGACCACATACCGCTCATTCATTGTCAGCTCAGTTGCCGGGCAGGCCGTACAGGAGAGAGGAAGGCTGTGCCGGTCTGCCACTGCCAGGGTTTATGATGGGGTGGGAGTGGGGTTGCAGGGACACCTGGCTGCTGGGGAGGCTGGGTGGGGGGCACTGGATCACCAGGGAATGGGATTTGGGACTGGGGATCAGGAGGGGGTTTAAATAAAAAAAATTAAAAAACACTAGGTCACCAGAGATTTTTTTTAACTGGACAGTGGAGATAGGGATCCGGGGTTGGGGGGTTACTGTACATTTTGCAGTGGGTGGGTTATCGGGTGAAGGGGAGGGACCACTAGCCACCGGGGATACTTTTTTACATGTGGGGCAAGTGAGGGAGAGACCTCTACACTCGCCACCAGGGCTTTTTGGGGGGCAATTTAACAATTAAAAGAGCGGCAATCATAGGAGGAAGTTCCGCGGACGTTTGGAAATCAATTTTGAAACTTCTGTGGAAGCCAAAGTCAGACTTTTGTATGAATTCTGCCTGTGGAAGGTTTATTTCACCCACCCCTACCTCAGCCCTATCTCCTGGCTCCTCTGGGACTTACTTTACACCAGTGTCCTCTGGCACAGGACCATGGTGTGTGCCCGGCAGCTGGTATGTGGCCTGCAAGGGATCAGTTGTCATTGTGTCTCCATGGGTTTTTCCTCCCATTTTCTTCCCATTACTCTCTACAGCCTCAACAATGCATGGACGTGCATGTGCGTGGATGTGTGCATCTGTGCCAGCACCAACAAATGTCCTACTCCACCCATCCGGCCTAGCGCCAGCCCCTGCATTTGCTCAATGCTACCATCGAGGCTTCACTGGATGGCAACCAGTAGCTGGGAAGGCCTACCTCCCCAATCCAGGACAGGAGAGCTGCCTGGTGGCTGTTCCATCCATTCCCAGCCTGCCCTCCTGGCTGATCCCCAGCAATCTATGCTTGTTCCCAAGTATGGGTCACCTGCATGGTGAGAGGAAAGGCATCCAGCACCTCATCCCTCTATACCACTGGGCCAGCATAGGGAAACCTGCTTTTAAACAGTGGTCCAGGCTCTGTGATTCATGCTTTGGTGGGCTTTTGGAAGGCTGATTCTCTTGGAGCCCAGGATAGTCCTCTGGTGTTTGATGCTTATTCAGGGAGGGAGGGAGGCAAAGAACAAGATCCCCTATGGCTGCTTCAGTGGTGTTCTGTCTGGCCGTGTTTGGTGATCATTGTGGGGTGGGGGTAGAGGTGTCATTCACACCTTCACAACCCCTCAGATATGGCTCAGGTGAAGACAGTTTTTATGTACTTTATTTTAATCGTGTGCAGTACCTTCAGCATTTGAAAAATGTTTTCGTTGGCTCTATTAAAGATTGATCTGAACAAGATTTTAGGGTGACTTTGAAAATCTATTGTAAGAAATGTCTCAAAAACTAGTTATAAAAATGAAAAGTAAATTATAATTTATCATGTGATCTATGACTACAATACATTTGTTCCCATTAAGACCCTAAATTGAATATTTCCCAATCCCCAATTAACATACAGTTATTTTGAATGCAACTGCTTCTACTATTATTTTCATTCACATTTAAAGGGATACTATTAACACAATAAGAAATAGGCAGAAAGCAAAACCAAAACAAGGTCCTTCCCCATATTGGATTAACACTCATGCTTTACAAATACATACATAATTACATTAATGATGGGGAATATGTCTACAGCATAAAACCAGCATGGTGTCAGAAAAAAACTTATAAAATCAAGCCATGAGATTTGCAGACAGAGTCAAGTCTATATTCCTTGACTCAGGATTTCATAACATTCTTTGTTAGTTGTCATTTGTACTTAACTGCTCTAGAGCCATCCTCCAGAATGATGCCCCTACATTTAAATATATGAGTTTTCTTTCTTTCTTTCTTTCTTTCTTTCTTTCTTTCTTTCTTTCTTTCTTTCTTTCTTTCTTTCTTTCCTTCCTATTTTTCTAATCCAAACTTGACTCTTCAAACCTAGATTTGTTAAGGAAGAAATATCTGCACATTTGGGGATAAGTTTGGGGATGTACGGGATAGTCTAAGTGGATGGGATATAAAAAGACCTTGTAAGCTTATAAACTACATTAGACCTTAACTATAAGGAAGTTCTTGGGACATATGCAATTTTTGTTTTTTTGAGTGAATTGCTGTTTAATTGAGGATAATTCCACTAGACTTCATTGTACAGTAAGTGGTGTCCAAGCTGAAGTAGCCTTATAAAACAGGTAGCCTTCCAAAAGTAAACCTCATGGAAAAGCTGCTGGGTAATATACATACATTTTCTTGTTTGCAATACAATAACATAATAATTTTAAATTGCTGCCATAATCACAATGGTTTCAATGCAGTAAAACTGCCCTTCTACAGGTCATTAGTGAGGCCTCCTCTGGAGCATAGTTTACAATACCGGTGCCCATACCTTAAAAAGAAATAAAGGGGGCTAGAGACAGTCTACATGAATGCCACTAAGATAATCATAGGCCAGTGGAGTAGGATGTGTGAGGAGAGGTTGGAGGCCTTGCAAGTACTCTCTGGAGGAGAGGGAGGAGGAGAGAGAGATAGGGGACATGGCTTTCAAGTATTTGAAAGTAATAAATTGGGTGGACAATGAGGGTCTCTTCAAGCTTAATGGGAACTGAAACATGAGGGGAGACAGTCTCAAGTTGAAGAGAGGAGTTTAGAGGAGAAGTTAGAAGGCACTTCTTCATAGAGAGACTGGTGATAGGTTGAAATTGGCTTCCTGAGGATGTGGTTTAATTGAAAATGATAGACAGCTTCAAGATAGGAAGGGATCGAATTGAAAAGGAAAATAAGGGTCATGGTGGGGCAGAAGGAGGGAGAGGGGTGGATCTGAGAGGGGGGCACGGCCAGTAGCTGATGCTGAGGATCCTGCAATATGAGCAGACTCAATAGACCAAACGGCCTTATTCCGCTGGCTTTGTCATACATTTGTATTTTTGTAAGGTCAACATTATGAGTTAGTATTCAATCACTGCAGTCCAGACTGCTGAATAAGAACTGGAAATAAACAACCTGAGATGTACTTAAATTACCATTACTGCCTCTACTTTTAATACAGGGTAAATTGTGTGCACACTGCTGTTCATAACAAACTATCACAAAAATGAACTGGTTTTACATTGTTTTAAAGTTGACAATGCAATGGCAACTCCCTGCACAAGAGCAACTCTCAGGAAATGTTATTGATAGTCAACTGGAATGCATCCACAATTCTGTCTTAGCACTTACAGTATGAAAACTGAACTGCAACTCTTAAGCAACAGGTCTTGCAAGGTTCAGTACTGAGCTTAGCAATCCAGCCAAGAAATTCAAAGGTAACTCATTGGCATGAGAGTTTAATATGAACTGTAGTGTGTGTGTGTGTGTGTGTGTGTGTGTGTGTGTGTGTGTGTGTGTGTTTGTATGTGCGCGCACGTGTGTGTGTGCATGTGCAATGGTGGAGGTGATGGTGGTTGGACTGTGGGAGAGGGCAATATGATTTGATAATATGTGTGCCAAAAAAGAGACATGCTGCTGCAGTGCCAAATAGGGCAAGGAAAGGTTCCTTGTGTACTTGGTCACCCCACCCAACCTGATTAAAGAAGAGGATTTTTTTCAGGACTATTGATAATTTTAGAAAAGTCTCCTATTTTAAAATTAGACAGTGTTCACTTACAAAACTGCTGTGCTCCAGATTTGTGCAAACAGAACTAAAGGGCATCAGTAAAATGTGGAAATGAGCAGTTTCACAAACTCTCCAGAGACTAAATGTTGGTGCTAGGAGACCCACTTTACTACTTTATAAAGGTGGTGCCAAAAGTCAATTTGCAGTCTTTTTCTAAAATGTTGGCTGACAATGAAACAAACTCACTGGGGTTCTATTCCCTGGCATATGGTTTGCAGTTGTTCAAGGAAACTCTGTCTAACTGGTTAACAGCAGTAATGGCACTTTCTCATAGCTGTAGTAAGTTTTATAATTTAGTTATTTTTTTTACAATTTTGAACACCAGGATATCTGTATTTAGATGAGTTACCTAGTTTTCAAGGAAGTCCCAGCAGTAGATACTAACAGTTAGATTTAGATGTGATTGATACACGTACACAGATTTACATTATTAATAACTAAATATTTTTGATATTATCTACACAAGCTACATACTCTGTTACTGACTGTTGAGTGAAAAAGGATGAAACAGGATTAAGATGGTGGGCAAATAAATGGGTGAAGAAGAGAGAGGGAGAGACAGTGGCAAAATAAGCAGGCAGGACAAGACAGAGTATCTTAGAGGACAGCAGGCATGGGTTGCTGGCAGTTGTACAAGATAATACAGTTATACATGGAATACCTTAAGGCCTCTGCAGTGGAAATGTTTAATGGCATTTGGGGGTGGGGGAACAAGTTCTAAGTGATAAGCACAGTAAGGGAGAAAAACTTTTGTCTGATGGTCTTCCAGGTTCTGGCAAGCTGATAACATTTATTATGTTTGCTTGCACGCATGTGCAAGAAACATAGTGCCATCATCGGAGATTTCGGAGGTGTGTCACCTCCTCCTCCAATTCAGGCAGTGTGCTGGCAGGCGCGGCCCCTGTAAGCCAATGCATTTTGGAGCTGTCTATGACACGGTCCAAAATGCAGTGGCATACAGTTGAAAGGGGGAGCTACGCTTGAGTGAGCAGCGATAAGAAGCTGCTCACGCGCAGCTACCCCCCCAGCCGCAGGCGTGCGCACCCCATGCGCGGTGTATATGCCCGATGGGGTGCCCAATCCCGTCGGCTGAGCTGCACCGTCTCCCCCGCAATAGTTGGTGCCAGCTGGGAGCCCACCCAAGCGTGGCAATCAATCATTTGCTGACGGGGAGCCCAATTCCCGTCGGCTGAACGCCCCCAAAGTCCTTGTGCCGTGCTGGGAACCCACCCCAGCATGGCAAACGCCCCGAGGTTTTTTACTTTTGCTGCCAGGGGTGCCTAATCCCTGCCGGCTGAACGCCTCAAGTCCTTGTGCCGCGCTGGGAACCCACCCCAGCATGGCAAGCGTCCCAAGTCTTTTTTTTGTTTTAACCTGTAAAACAAAACAGTCCCACGGCGCATCTCCCGACCCCTCCAACAACTCGCACTCCACCACTGCGCACCCAGCCTCCCCACACCCTCTCACCCCATACTTACCTCCGGACTCCGGCGCGACGATCTTCGGTGGACCGGGAACACGTCTGCACTCTTCAAAGCTGACCGCGAACTGAGGAAATGCTGGTAAGCTGTATAATGGGCTAGATAGGAGGGGTTCAACTTAATTGCATATCTCAGGCATTTTTGGGAATTTTTGCACCAAATTTTCAACATGGGGTTTTTGGGACCCCTTCTCATGAATGATGTCACTGTCTTGGCGTTATTCAGGCTCGGAGGGTGATTTCGCGCAGTGACTGTGCAGTGACTGCGAAATCACCCTTTGGGACAGAATACCACCATGACAGTGACATCATTCATGAGAAGGGGGCCCAAAACCCCCATGTTGAAAATTTGGTGCCAAAATTCCAAAAAATGACTGTTTAACGAGCGTGCGTTGTGCAGTTCCTACGCAGGCTCGTAAGTTCGCGAAATTTCAATATTTTCACTCCAGATTTTCAACATTGCCATTTCACCACACTGTTTTATGAGTAGTACAGCTGTCATTTTTCACATCTCACCCAAAATGTGTTTCCGCCCTTGTAGCGCAGAATGGCGCAGTTGATGTGCGAAATCAATGTATGGGACAAATTAAGAAAATCACAGTGACACTGTTCATGAGCAGAGGTCTTGAAATGGCTATGTTGAAAATTTGGTGCCAAAATTCCAAAAAATGACTGTTTAACTAGGCGGCGCTATGCAGTTCCTACGCACGCCAGGTTTGCGAATTTCAATATTTCCACTCCAGATTTTCAACATTGCCATTTTTCCACCTTCTTATGAGTAGTACAGCTGTCATTTTTCCACATCTCATCAAAACATGTTTCCGCCCGTATGTAGCGCACAATGGGCGCGGTCGTTGTCTTGAACTCAGTGTATGGGACACATTAAGAAAATCACAGTGTCACTGTTCATGAGCAGAGATCTTAAAATGGCAATGTTGAAAATTTGGTGACAGAATTCCTAAAATGACTGTTTAAAGTAAGTGCTAGACAGTTCCCACGCACGTCAGAGGTTTCATGTAATTCTTCAATATTTCCACTCCAGATTTCCAACATTGCCATTTTTCCACACCTCCTTATGAGCAGTACAGCTGTCATTTTTCACATCCTGCCCAAAACGTGTTTCCGCCCATGTAGCGCATAATGGCACAGTCAGTGTGCAAACTCAATGTATGGGACACATTAACAAAACCACAGTGACACTGTTCATGAGCAGAGGTCTTAAAATGGCTATGTTGAAAATTTGGTGAAAAAATGCCTAAAAATGACTTTTCCGAGCGTGCGTTGCACAGTTCCTATGCATGCTCGTAAGTTTGCAAATTTAATATTTTCACTCTAGATTTTCAACATGTCCATTTTATTAAACTTCCTTATGAACAGTACAGCTGCAATTTTTCATATGTCACCCAAAATGTGTTAGCGCACATGTAGCGCACAATGGTGCTGTTGGTGTGCGAAAGCAATGTTTAGGACAGATTAAGAAAACCACAGTTACGCTGTTCATGAACAGAGGTCTTAAAATGGGTATGTTGAAAATTTGGTGACAAAAGTCCATAAAATGACTGTGTTACGAGTGCGCATTGTGCAGTTTCCACGCATCCTCGTTAGTTCATGACTTTGTAATATTTTCAGTCCAGATTTTCACTAGTGGCATTTTTCAACACTTCCTTATGAACAGTACAGCTCCATTTTCACAACATGGTCAAGTGTTTTCACTTTCAGTGCAGAGATGCGGTCGCTTGGGAAATCATTGTTCGCACAGATAAAGAAAATCACAGTGACACTGTTCATGATCGGAGGCACCAAATGCCTGAGTTGACAATCTGCTATAAAATATCCCCAACCTACTTATATAACGGGTGTGCGTTGCACAGTTTCTATGTACACTCGTGACTTCACCATTTTTTTAAATATTTTTACTACACATTTGCAACATAGCCATTTTTACACCTCCCCATGAAAGAGTTCAGCTGTCATTTTTTACATCCTGTTCAGAATATTTTTGCACCTGTGGTGCTAAACCCATAGTCACTGTGCATAAGCAGCTTGCTACTAAACTGATATTCCCCTGCTCATGAGGTGGGGTCACAAAACAAACATGTTGAAAATTTGGAGTTAAAATACCAATGAATGCCTGAGGTATTAGGCTTTTCAACTAAATTGCCCAACCCTAGAGAATGACAGGAATCAGGGGGTGACTTGGATTCTTGCCTGTGATGCTCATACCATTCCACACCCTGCAGTCACTGAGAGGCATCGAGGTATGCCTTGGACTCTTTGGCCCCAAACTTCACCCCTATTCTCCTATATCGCACCCATCTCACCGTATTTCCTAATGAAATGGGGGTGCGATAAGGGCCAAAGACCCCATGAACACGTGACACTTGTCAGTCTCTGCAGAATGGGTGTGGTGAAATGGCATGGCCGTTATGCCTGACGACCCAAACGCACACCCCAATGCCTGTCACTCTCTGCAGGGTGGTGGTGAGGTTGGCTTCAGTTCAATACTTCACTGCCATTCCTATTACGCAGCTCTGTAACTTCTACACTACCACTGCCAATGCCAGTAAGCAAACATTCGGCATTGACAAATGCTTGTTAGATAGTGACCTGAGTGGATAGGGCTGCAATGGTCTGACCTAAATTTTAGTCTTGTATTATCCTTACCATCCACTCTGCCTCTCCCATCTACTCATTGAAGCCTCTCATCTGTGACTTCACAACAATCTCCTGTTATTGCTCCTGACCCCATATTATATGCTACCACCTTCCAGCATCCACCCAGCAGCCATGGCCCCATCTTGCCATGCTTTTGCACTAGTGTATCCTCCCAGACCCACTGTCCCTAATAATTTGAATAGTTGTATTGTATTGCTCTTGAATAGTTGAACATTTATTTAATGTAATGCACCTAGTCATATTGTATTTTTCTGCACCTGATATTTGCCTTTTGCACAATTGTTAATTTATTGTGCTGATTAATTTATTGATTGATTGTGCTACAAATTACAATCAGTACACGATAGAGCTTTGCAGAATGAGAACATTCTGAATTTGTGGAATTTTGATGGAATTACATGAAATTCTACAAAATGTTGCTAACTTTCATCAGAATTTTACAGCATTTTTTAAATGTATTAATGTGGTCATAACTCAGCTGTCAACTGAGCTACAGATCGTAAATTTGCATGATTTCTTGTTGCTATGTGATCTAACGGTGTGCCAAATATCATGCCATTAGAACACATCGTCTCAAAATTATAGGTGCTCAAAGTCTGTCATTTTATTTATTTTTTGTGTGTGAAATTTCATGGAACTTTTTCTCTGTCTATAATTCAGGCTCCTTTGGAGTTAGAAATCTGAAACTAGTATATATATATATATATATATATATATATATATATAAAGAGAGAGAGAGATAAATGCAGTAATAGCCCTTACACCTACAACATTTTATAGCATTTTAATGACTGCTTTCAACTTTATACTAAACTAACTTAAATTGAAATGTTGGCAAAATGTTTGGTTACCTATAGCAGAGCACCCTATAAAGCTTGCTACTTAAAACTTGGTACACATACCTATGCTGCATGTTTCTCTAAATCCTGACACTGTGGAGAAATTTGGATCAGATTCTTTTAAAATTGGATGGAAATAACTGAAAATTACATTTCCATTACATGTTGGGCCACCCACAACTCACCCTCTGTCAATCTAGGACTCTGAAATGTGTCACTCTTATGAACACCATTAGTACCTGTATACTTGCAAAATTTATTATCATTTGGATACGTGCTTGGAAATCTAGACCAAAATAACTGCAGCAAATATGGGCAGACCAGATGAGCCTGGTGGTCCTTTTCTGCCAACAAATTCTATGTATCTGTGTATAACTAAAATTTAAAAGTTGACTAAATTCAGTGGAATTTTTTAAATGTATTAATGTGGTCATAATTAAGCCTTCTATCAAGCTAGGGATACAACATTTGGCATGACTACTTGCTGATAGGAGTTCCAATGGTGTGCCAAATATCATGACTTTTGGACATATCTCAAAATGCTAGAAACTCTAAATCTGTCATTTTATTTTTTTGTGGGAAATTTCATAAATCTTTTTATCTGCATATAATGTAGGTACCTTTGAAGCTAAAAATCTGAAATGCACTACATATACCAATGCAATAATATCTTGTATACCTAAACACTTTTATGACATTTTGATGAACGCTTTTGAAATGATACAAAACTAAAATATAAATGTTGGCAAAATGTTTGGCTGCCTGTGACACAGCCTCCTTTAAAGCTAGAGGCTTAAAACCTGGTGTACATACTGTACCCATGTTGCATGTTTCTCTAAATGCTGAAACTGTGGAGAAATTTGGATAAGAAATTTTACAATTAGATGGAAAAAGCTGAAAATTAAATCCTTGACCACCCATAACTTAGCTCCTTTTCAATCTAGGAGTCTGAAATGTGGTACACTTATGCAAACCAGCAGTAGCTGTATACTTACCAAATTTGTTATAATTTAGATTTGTACCTTTGAAACTAGACAAACGTGTAAATGAAATTAAAAATGTGGCAAAATTCCACAGTTACTTTTAAAACTAGGCAAAAATAAATTGCATTTAAAATTTGACAACATTCCATAGTTTCATGCAAATTCCACAAAATTCTGCAGAATCAGAATGGTAATTCCACGTGCATTCTGTCAGTGGAATTTTATATTCCACACTGCTCTAGCGCAATACCAATTGAAGTTCATTTCATTGTAACTACTTAAGGCATACATCAAAAATGTACAAATAATAAACACAGCAAAACAAAATCTGACCTAATACACAGGTATTTAAAAAGCTACCCATTAACACAATAGTAAAAATACTTGAAATCATACCACATAAAATTCATATAATGTAGCATTTACTTTTTTAACCATAGATTGCAAATGGTCTAAGTTTTATATTTGGAACAGCATATGTACAACAGCATTTTTAACAGAGTATGCACAAAGTTCAAGTATGACAGGCCACGGAACTATACTAAAAAAATAACCTCATACCATCATAGGTTCATACCTCATTTTAAACCCCTCATCAGAAAAGATCTCTTGTATGTCTCAGTTCTAGCACTTAGAATTTGCCACATCTCATGTACCTGAACTCTGAAACAATACCCAACATTCTCCTTTGGTGGTGATAAGGAAATAAGTTTATAACAAATTTCTTGGAATTGTTCTATATCCATATACCCTCTACGATTACACAATTTTTCAAAGTTACACAATTTATAGCCTCCTCATATCCAACCTCACTTCCTAAGATTGTCCTAATTGCTTTTCTCTGAATTCTTTCGATATCCTCAACATCACTTTTAGTTATACCCCCATTCCAAACAGGGCAACCATATTTTAAAACTGGTCTGATGACAGTTTAGTAATAATGTACTAAATCTTCTCAGCTCAACCCTGTTCTGCATAGTAGAGTAAGAAAATAAAGCCTACTACAGTATTTGCATTCTTAATCATCTTTTCCACCTGCTCCCTCCAGCCAAAATCTTGTTGCATATTGAGTCCCCAGAACTTTACTTTGTCTACAACCCCAAATATCAATGGCACAGGGTCCCATTTCCCTAATTTTCTAAGCTAATTTCCTTGGATTTGTCCAGGTTAATTTACATATGATATTTTTCTGATTAATCCTGAATATGCTGTAGATCAGCTTGCATAGAACTGTCATCCCTATCCCAAAAATTGTCTATGACAGTAGTGTCATCGGTGTATGTAATACATGGCTCCTAGTTTGTCAGGTCATTAATCATAATCAGGAACAAGAAAGTCCCCACTCCGGTACCCTGAGGGATACCTCCACACACTACATCATGCACAGATTGAAATCCATTCACCTCCACCCACTGAATCCTCCCCTCTAAATAGTCATAAACCAACTGCCTCAAACATAAAGACATTCCAAAATGTTCTTGCTTATTTAAAACAATGTTGTGGTCTATTTAATGAAATGCCTTTCTATAATTAACCAAAACAGCTCACGTGAAGTCTCCCTCATCTCATGATTTAACACATACATGTAAGACTGTTATAGCTGCCATAGCAGTGAAGCTTACCCTCAAGAAACCATACTGGTTCACATCCAACATTCACACAATCATTCCAGTCATCTAATTAGTAATGAAACCTTCACACATTTTTTGAAATAACACTAGTTTAAAAGATTGGTCTAAAATCTTTACTAGTTTCTCTAGTGGAAGAAACTGTAGGGAGTAAGATAACTCTTGCTTGCTTCCACTGACTGGATAACTTGTCAGTTTATAGAGCACCCAGGGTGATTTTATATCCTACTGGGTCTTAACAGTGTACAACATAATGGCAAACCTGGGATAGTGCCGTAGGCAAGAACGAATGGTGCAATACTGCGTATACTGCTGTACACAGTATTGCACCATTCACACTTTCCCAGTCAGAGGATAAGACCTCTGCTGGGACTGTGTTCCACTGAGCTGCTGCCATGGCTCACTGGACTGAGCCACAGCAGCAGGAAACCAGGTGCTGCGTCTGGGACTGGGTTTGATTTCTGGTCCCAAAAACTTTTAATTTTTTTGGACTTTGTGTGCTCCCTGAGTTACCCCCCTGAGTTAAGAATCTTTAGTGGGGGGGTTGGGGGGCACAGACCCCTGTAACAGGGTTGGGTGTGGAGCTTCCCACAAAAAAGACTTATGCCTCATGGCAGAATTTGCGCTGTATTGGCAGCATGATTTTACCATGCAGCATAATGTTGTGCGACATTATGGTGCTGTGCCCCTTTATATCAGCACCATCCCTCCAAACCCAATTTGGGATCAAGTCTGGTTCCATGGCTTTGTTTATTTTAAGTGCTTTCATTTCCTTAGCCACAGTCTCAACAGTGAGCAAATACTCACTCATGACTGTTTATTTATCATTAGATCTATGTTCAAGAAGGATTATACTCCCCCCTAATGTCACGTTGGATTTTATTTAAGGCATCTATAAATGTCTGGGCATCATCTTCACCAGAAAAAAACACAGTTCTCTGTCCATTTATACACTTGATTGGGGCACAGGGTCAGAACTGCGCACGGCAGAATGTTGTGGCATAGGCGCGTTACGCTTCTATTGTAACATTTCTCCTGTGGGGGGCTCCACCCCCCACATCCCCCATTATGGAGGGCTGTGCCCCCTGGCCCCCCCACTAAGGATTAGAATCTCTGGGGGGGTTCAACACAGAGAGCTCACAGGTCCGGGATTCGGCATAATGTTGTGCGCTGTTATGCGTATAACTGTACATTATGACCTGGTACATCTGATTGGTAGATCAATAGATTTAGTAGAATCATCACTTTTCAAAAATTATTTTGTCAGACTGTGGTCAGACTTTTTTAAACACTGTACCTTGTTATACTGTAATGCTCTTTCCTGCCCCTTCCCTGCAACCTGCTAGGACAAATCTGGACACAAACTGTTATCAGTTTGATATGTTCTTTTGGGTAAAACTTTTGAAATAAATACATTTCTATTCTGTCATGACAGAACATTTTTAATATAGGAGTCCCATTAAACAATCTGGTATTTTTGCCTCAGTCACTTTACTCCTAACAGGGAGAAAATCACTATCTGCCATTTATCATTGCAGTTTCCATGGGGCATGGTTTGAAACCAGACTGAAATGTATCCTAACTAGATCTTTCCCTGAATTTTGCCTTTCCCTGAAGTTTTAAATTATTGCTGATATTTATGATTTATCACTTATTGCCAGGTGTTAAACAAGTATTAAAATATCATATGCAAATTAATCTAGATAAATCCAAGGAAATTAGTTTGGAAAATTAGGGAAATGGGACCCTGTGCCCGGTGTTTTGAAGTTTTATTGTACTTATTGTAACACACCATGAGCCTTTGGGGAAGGGCATTATTGAAATGAAATTGGCTTACCTTGCCTAAATGATAAAATGTTCTAAGGGACCCTGCACCTATACCACCATATTTTCTCCACAATCTACCTACCTACCTTCCTTGGGCAATCGGAAGAGGGGTAATTATGCAAGATCACCAGAGATGATTGAACATTTCATTATGGGGGGTCAGGGATGTGGCAGTCTGCTAGAGAAAGGCAGACAACCTTATTTTTAATAATGGGTCATATAGATGTTGGTGGGATTGGAACAGTGGCGTCGGTGCTGGAGAGTGCCAAGCCTGGCTCATTGCTGCAAATTTCTCAGTGCTCCCAGAGGGCAAATATCTAATACCCTTAGACCAGACCAGGCTGGTCAGCTGGTGCTTAAAAATCAGCCCTGTGCGATTGTTTTGAGAATCCCAATGTTCATGTTTCATCAGCCTGCATAGGCTGCGAGCCCCTAGCACCATACAGCTGACATGTTAGTGGTCTAATGTTGGTGCAGCCCCTCTTTGGTGCTGGCAGCATGCATGTGATGCAGGCCTGCTTTCATAATTACTACTGTGGCATCTTTTCCTGCAGGTTGCAGTTTCTGCACTTTTTTGGGGTGCAAGCCCCTGGAGCCATGCATGCAGCCTTGAGAATCAGGCACATACAGTTAATGATGGTATCATACACTCCAACATGCATAGGTAAACAGACAGACTGGTAGATGTACAACCTGTGTATGAACAACACATGGCTCATTACAAATTGCTGCTGTAACAGCATGCCATTTATATTAATTGTTAGTCTGATTATCACTGGGTGACTCAGCTAGTATGCATTCATTTTAGCTGTAATCTTGCTCTACTAAGTCTCTACATTTACTACAAGCCAACACATAGCCTTGTAGTGCACATCCTATCGACAGGCCAAATCGCAAATCTATTTTGCGTAACATAATTTGGTTTCAGTTGCACACAGTCCACTAGGACACTGAGTATGTCCACCAAAATGCAGCATCCCAGTACTCCCTGTTAATGCCTGCAAAATCTTGATTAGTGCATAGTGGTTGAAATTAAGTGGTACACAAATATAGTACAAGTAAAAGAGTACACATAAGAGTGCATAGCCAAGTACAAGATAGCTAGTCTGCACATGGACACATCAGTGCCAACACCAGTGCCATGTAAACTCTGTGAGGTACTAGTGTCATGTCTCAAAGACCAGATTAATGGATCGAAGTATGCTGGCATGTTCCCACATTAATGCATATGACAATAACTACTGTAGTAACCACAAAAAAAGAAAACTGCCAGCAAGCGAGATGAGGGCATTTGTATTCCAGTCATCCTGACATGGATGGTGCTAAAGGAGTGGAGCTTTGTAGTGTGATCTGCAAAAGCAAAGGACTGTTTTATATGTGCACTCCATTCAAGGACAGGATAAAAAGACACAAAGATTGACAAGTGGAAGGCAATGCCTCACTAATTGACTAGATGTCTTTGAATGGGTAACTAAGGAGATGCATCCAGTCACAGGGGTGGACTCTGCCTTCCTGGAATACTTAAAGTCCTTAGACATCATTCCATGCTGTAGACCAGTAAGCAGTCTTGGTTGGGGGGGGCAATAAGATGGTATGCTCCAGAAATACTGTACTGCTTAGAGGATAGGAGACAGAGTGTAGTGGTGTATGTAATTCTCTCCTATTAAGTTACAGTGACCAGTGGTCATCTGCCAGACTCAGTGCTGTTACAAGTACTCATTTATGTTTCAAATTAACATATCATAGGATTGTGACATCAAGATCAGCCTCACTGCAGATAACAACAACCTACCGTATGCTACCTTCCTTCCTTCCTTCCTTCCTTCCTTCCTTCCTTCCTTCCTTCCTTCCTTCCTTCCTTCCTTCCTTTTCTTTCTCAGTATTTATTTGCCTTTCATCAGGGCAGGCTGGTTCCCTTTGGCTCTGTCTCCACTGCCTTGCACCAGTTATTATGTCCCCATGATTTACCTGTTAGCTATGTTGCCCTTTAGTTTGCCCCCATGGAAGGGTCAAGAGGGGAAGGGCCATCCTCCCCTGAAGACTATCATCCAGATACTCACCAATAAGGGTCCTGGCAGTGGTGCAGGTGAGGGGTCAGCATGTAGAGCATCATGTATGCCTTCTCCACTGTCCATTTTCCTCCATTATTCTCCCTGACCCTGTAACTGAGGCATGCATATTGGTACATGCATGTGGAGGCACACAAACATTGCAGAGTCTTGCAGATCCTTTCCTTTCCTTTACCTACGAACCTTATTGTACTGTATTTGTCTGCACTGGTATTTGTATTTTGCACAACTGGTAATTTATTGTCCTTTTTGCACCTTGCTATATTGTTGTAGTGTCTGCTCCCCACCCCCACCCCCCAGCACTGGAAACAAAATAAATTAGTAGCTCATTCAGATACATTGAGCAAAGCCACATGCATAGTTGTAAACAGCTGCAAACAATTGGAGTTCCATCCAGATTTTGAAAAAGGGTTGGCTACAAATACCAGAGATATCTGCAAAAACTTCTATTCTTATGTCAATAACATAAAAGGAAATAAACAGTGTGTAAGTCCTTTCAAGGATGTAAATGTGGAGATATTAAACAATATAGAAATGGCAAATATACAAAATAAATATTTCAGTACCGTGTTTAGTGACAATGACAAATCAACCACTACTATTAGAAATGATAGGTCAGAAGAAAAGTGGATAATTATCAACATTACAGATGTACTGGATGGACTCAAAAAGATAAAAACTAATAAATCACCTGGACCGGATGAATTGCATCCAAGACTCATTGCAGAAATAGCATCAGAAATAGCCCATCCTGAAGTGTTTATTTTTCAAAAATCACTAGATACAGGGAAAGGTATTGAAAAGTGGAAAGATGCACATGTGGTGCCAGTCTTCAAAAAAGGGAATAAAGATTCCCATAAGAACTATAGGCCAGTGAGTCTGATAACAGTTGTGGGCAAAGTTTTGGAGGGCATTATAAAAAATTACATTCTTGCCCATTTGACTGAAAACAAACTGTCTGATTTTAGTCAACATGGTTTCACAGAGGCAAGATTATGTCAGACCAGCCTCTTGCAATTTTATGAGAGGGTGAGTAGAGAACTGGACTCGAAGAAATCTGCGGATGTGGTACAACTGGATTTCTCTAAAACATTTAATAAGCTCCCACATCAAGAGCTTATTGAATCCCTGCTCCCACTGTGGATTATTACAAATATTATTAACTGGATGGTAAACTTGTTACAGGGGAGAAGACAGAGGGTCGTGGTTAATGGTGAACTATCTGAATGGCTCTCGGTGATGAGAGGGGTTCCCCAGGGGTTGGTGCTGGGACCCTGTCTGTTCAATATGTATATTTCCTCTATGCAGTGTAATTTAGAGAACATTTGGATGGCAAAGTTCACAGATGACTGCATGGTGGGATCAGTGGTCAATTCAATTGCAGACCAAACAAAACTACAAGCTTCCCTCAACTATATCGAGGATTGGACAAATAAACATGAATTAAAGTTAAATGAAGAGAAATGCAGTCTTACATATGGTCAATAACAATTTGGCATTAAACTATAGTATTAATAATTGCCAGCTAAAACAATCTGAGAAAGAAAAGGATCTGGGAATTATTGTTAGTAATGACCTTACCTTTAGTTCACAATGTAATCAAGCTATAGCAAATGCAAATAGAGCATTGATCTGTATGTTGAGGCATGTTTCCAGCAGAGACAGGGAAGTTCTGATCCCTTATATGGGTCCATGGTGAGAGGCCATTTGGAGTATTGTTCCCAGGTATGGGCCCCTTACATGAAGGGGGAGATAGACAGATTTGAGTGGGTGCAAAGAAGGGCAACAAGATCAGTTTGGGGGATGAGTGGTAGATCTTATGAGGATCAATTAAAAGAGTTTAACCACTTCTCACTTGCATACAGAAGATGGAGAGGTGACATGATCCTAGTATACAAGTCTATCCAGGATAACAAATTAAGAACACATTTGGGTTAAGAACTCAAACATAAAATCTACAACACTAGAACTCATAATATACAACTATATCAACAGAAGTGGAATTTGCAAAAACAGAAAGTATTGGTTTAGCCAACGAGTGGTACCTCAGTGGAATTCCTTCCCAATTGAGGTAGTGGAAAGTCCAACTATAGAAACATTCAAAACAAGGTTGGATAAATTTAGTGAAAATAAAGTTAGGAAATACTAATATGGTTTCAACAAGCAATATGGATGCAAGTCTAATTAAAGCTTTGTTAATTCTATGATACTATGATACTATAATAGCTTGATCAGTGAAAGGAGGCCTAGTTTTCTGTTGAGAGTGCAGTGATGGGTGCATTTTAAGGGTATATGAGTAATGAATATTACATTCTGAATACCAAGAATAATACAGTATTCGGGAGACGAATACCAAATATTGCAGCTATTCAGCGATATTTGGTATTCGGCAGTCCTGCTGGATTTCATTATCTCGCAGACTTGCTCACCAATCGCTGAGCATTTGGCAAAGCTAGATCAAATGACACTTCAATTGCTGAAAAGTGGCGAGAGATTGAAGTGGAGCGTGAAGAGAGCTCTATGTCAGCAGAGATTAGGAGTTGAAAACTAATATTTTCATCACAAAACCTTTATTTTTTTGCTCCTACCATGTGTCTTTAGTGCCTACTGTTAGTGGAAGCACTGGAAGAGTTTTTTCTTGGATAAATCATCTGATATACTGATTTTTTTTTGTTTTGCAAGAGCTGCAGAGAAACTAGTATACCTTCATTTCAGGGGCCTCTCCTAACTGCCTGGTGGAGAAAATCGGAGTGGAAGGAGTGGAGAGAGAGCTTTGAGTTAGCAGAGATTAGGACTTGGAAAAAACTAATATTTTCATCACAAAACCTTAATTTTTTTGTTCTGTATCATGTAGCTTTAGTGCCTAGTAGTAGTGGGAGCACTGGGAGTTTTTTTTTCCTGGATAAATCCTCTGATGTAGTGATTTTTGTTTGCTAGGAGCTACAGACAGAAACTAGTATACCTTCATTTCAGGGACTGATATTGGTGTGAGACTTTTTGTATTTTCCCCAGAGAAACTGATTTATTTTGCCAGGAGGAGCTGCAGAGAGACTTAAGTTGCAGTTTGCCTCCTTAATTACAGTAGTTCTAACTTCTACTTTGACTGCTGTACTGTACTGATTAAAAAAAAAAAGTATTTAATTTGGTGGTGTAAATAGTAAGTACTTCTTCTGAGGGAGGGCTCAGGTTTCACAAAACCCAGTATCAGCCTAGCCAGAAATCTCAGAGGGCAGTCGGTGACTGTACTCCCACCCCCTATGGTTTACGGTTAGGCAGCAACACTTGCAGCATGTGCAGACCCCCGCCTGCCCTGCATGTGTGCTGCTTGCAGTCATTTTTGTGTGCTAAAATAAAGCAGTACTGCTGCTTGTAACCATTTTATTGTCCTGAAATACAGCAGAACTTGTCTGCATTTACAAAACAAAAGCGAATTGCAGTAGTTCTGCTAGAAATCTCTGTAAGCAATGTTTGTGTTGTAATCTGAGGTTGGGCCGGGGTTTCACAAAAGTCCGTAGCCACCAACAGTCTCTGAGGGCAGTCAGCTGATTGCATTCCCCCATCCCCATGGTTTAGGGCTAGGTATCAAGTTGTAATGCTTGCAGTGTGCGCACACCATCGCCTGCCCTACTTGCTGCTTGCACTAATTTTTGTGTGTGAAAATAAAACAGTACTACTGCTTGAAACCATTTTTAGTACTGAAATACAACAGAATGTGTCTGCATTTATGAAAAAAAGTGAATTGCAGTAGTTCTGCTAGAAATCTCTGTAAGCAATGTTTGTGTTGTAATCTGAGGTTGGGCCGGGGTTTCATGAAAGTCAGTAGCTGCCAGCAGTCTCAGAAGGCAGTTGGTTGACTGCACTCCCCCACCCCCACAGTTCAGGGCTAGGTAGCTATGCTTGCAATGTACGCACACCATCACCTGCCCTGCATGCGTGCTTCTTGCAGTAATTTTTGTGTGTGAAAATAAAACAGTACTGCTGCTTGCAACCATTTTTTTGTACTGAAATACAGCAGAACTTGTCAGCATTTAAAAAAAAAGTGAATTGCAGTAATTCTGCCATTGAAATCTTTGTAAGAAATATTTGTGCTGTAATATGAATTTGGGCTGGGGTTTCATGAAAATCAGTAGCAGCCTGCAGTCTCAGAGGGCAGTCGGCTGACTGCACTCCTTCCCCACGGTTTAGGGCTAGGTAGTGATGCTTGCAGTGTGCACACACCCTTACCTGCCCTGCATGTGTGCTGCTTGCAGTAACTTTTGTGAATGAAATTAAAGCAGTGCTGCTGTTTGCAATCATTTTTAAGTTCACGCATGCACTGCAAACTTCTTGGGTTAGTGACTTTTGAGGGGTGTGACACTGTCTGTCCAATATAAAGTGCTCTTCAAGGGGCTCAACAGTATCACACCAATCAGCCGCCAGGCTGATCGTGACACTGTTTTGCTTGAAGTGGTCTGCACTTGAAAAGAAAAAGCAGTACCAATCATGTGGCAGCTTTTTTTTCATCTGCAGGTCACCATGCAGCAAACAGCACTTTGCATCACAATCAGCCTGGCTGACATCTCCACTCCCCCTTGTCACCCCACCAGTCCCTTCCTGGAAGGTGGGAGGAGGTACTTTCCTCCCCTGCCTCCTCCACTTCCCACTGACTCCATTTGCTCTTCTTCCACCCATGCAGAGTAGGCCACAGCCTAAGTTCTGTGTTGGCTGGGAGTATACAGTGCCCGAAGGCACTTTCACTTTAAGCGTGATTGCTCTAGCGGAACACTCCCCTGCCTGTTGACATCAGGGTGCTCAGTCCCCATGTCAGCATGTATCCCCCCCTTTAATGTGGCATACTGGGAACCCATCCTAGTGTGCCAAAAAAACTACCTCTAATGTTTCCAACACTGGGATGCTCACTCCCGGTGTCAGATGTGCCACCCCCCCCAAGCCCCTATATTCTCAGCTGACTCCCGGGTGCCCAATCCCTGGATCAGCATTGATCAACCCACTAGTACTCTGGCACACTGGGAGCCCACCCTAGTGTGCTGAAATCAATGTTATTAAATATGTTACCTGTAAAAAAGAAAACAGTCTCAGGAGGTCTTTTTTTAAAATAACCTGAGTAAAAAAAAAAAGAAAACAGTCCTTCGTCATTTCCCACTGGCCCCCTCCCCAACCCGCACTCTCCTTCTGCACCCCCCACCCATACTTATCTCTGGAGGTTGGGAGCAGAGATCTTCAGTGGACCAGGAACACATCTGCACTCTTCAAAAGCCGACCACAAACTGAAGAAAGTCACAGTAAGCCCTATAATGGTAATCAATGGGGGGTTTCAACTTAAGTTGATATCTCAGCCACTTTTTGGAATTTTGGTCCCAAATTTTCAACATGGGATTCTTTGGACTCCATCCCATGAACACTGTCACTGTCATTTCATTTCTCGGTCCCAAAGTGTGATTTTGCGGTTACTGTGCAGCATCACCTTTCAGGACCAATTAATGAAACAACAGTGCCACTGTTCATGAGGTGGGGCTCCAAAAAGCCCTTGCTGCAAATTTGGTGAAAAAACTCCCAAAAATGACTGCATTATGAATGTCCGTTGTGCTGTTTCTATGCACACTTGTAACATCATCACTTTTTAATATTTTCACTCCAAATTTCCAACATTGCCATTTTTCACACATCCCCTTATGAACAGTGCAGCTGTCATTTTTTGCATCCTTCCCAAAATGTGTTTTTACACCTGTGGCGCAGAATGGTGCAGTTGCTGTGTGAAATCAACTTTCACGACAGATTAACAAAATCCCAGTGCCACTGTTCAAGAGGGGAGTCCCAAAAAGGCCATGTTGAAAGATTGGTGAAAAAAAAAATTACTGTGTTAGAGGTGTGCATTGCAGAGTGTCTATGCACACTGGTAACTTTGCCACTTTTTCATATTTTCACTCCAGATTTTCAACATTGCCATTCCTTCACACCTCCTCATGAACAGTACAGCTATTATTTTTCACATCCTGCTCAAAATGTGTTTTTGCACCTGTGGCACCACTGGCACACTTGTTGTGCAAAATCACCTTTTGGGACAGAGTAACAAATTCATACTTCCACTGTTCATGAGGTGGGGTCCCAAAAAGCCAATATTGAAAATTTGGAGCAAAAATACCAACAAATGCCTGTGGCTTTAGGGTTTCCAACTGTAATGCCCACCCTGTGCAGACTGACAGGCATCGGGTGTGTAACTGGGGGTCATCAGCAGTAATGTTCACCTCATTCCACTCGCATTCCCACCCTGCAGCCACTGACAGGCATCGAGGTGTGCCATGGGGTCTTCGGTCCTAACGTTCACCCCATTCTCTTATACTGCACCCATCTCAGCTTATTTCCTTATGGAATGGGGTGAGCATAAGGGCCAAAGACCTCAAGGCACACTGCAACACCAGTCGGTGTCTGCAGGGTGGGGTGAGGAGAAATGGCATGAGTGTTATGGCCGATGACCCAAAGGCACACCCCCAATGCCTGTTAGTCTTTGTAGGGTGGGGGTGAGGGTTGGCGTTACTTCAGTACTTCACTGCCATTCCTATTATTCATCTGTCTAACTCCTGCACTACCAATGCCAATACCAGCAAACAAACATTCAGCATAGACCATGTTTGTTTTTCTAATGAAGTGAACCAGTGCTGGAAGAACATAAGAAGTTTGTGTTGAGAGTGATGTCTTAAAATGCAAGGCAGAGGAATATACACGGTAAAATATGGGAGGCATGTACAACAGCAATACTAACAGTGAACTTTCGGCATTGAAAAATGCTTGTTTTGTACTGAAATACAGCAGAAATTGTCTGCATTTCTCAAAAAAGTGAATTGCAGTAATTTTACCATAGAAATCTCTGTAAGAAATATTTGTGGTGTAATCTGAAGTTGGGCCGGGGTTTCACGAAAGTCAGTAGCCTACCTGCCAGCAGTTTTGGAGGGCGTTTGCTGTAATTTTTCCTGTGCTAAAATAAAGCAGTACTGCAGCAAGTGTTGCTTGCAATAATTTTTCAATGCTAAAATAAAGCAGCACTGCAGCAGGTGTTGCTTGCAATAATTTTTTGGTGCTAAAATAAAGCAGAACTTTTGTACATTTACAAAGTATTAAGTACTTGAGAGTGTTTAGAACCTGTTGGCATAGATAAAGACAATGACAGGTAGAGGTGTAAAAAAACATACTTGGCCCAGCCCAATCAAATCTACAATGGAGGAACAGGTTGGTGATGCTGAACCTGAATGTGAGTGATGGTCAGCCAGTCTTTGATGCCCAAAATTATTCTTTACCCTCTCCAAGCCTATGTCTTCCAACAGCAGTAGTACTGTGGCTGGCACAGGACAAAGTGATATAAGAAGCACAAACAGAAAGACATTGTTCTTGACTCCTACCACAACCACCAATGTGTCCTCATCTCTCACCAGTACCATTACATTTGTTGTTACCACCACCACTATAGAGACCCTGTCTTCCTCTTCCACAACAACGGGCAGCATGACTACTACAACCAGTCCTGCGACTCCCTCTGTACAGACAGCTGGTGAGACCCCATCTGGAGTACTGTGTGCAGTTCTGGAGACCCAATCTCCGCAAAGACATAGACAGGATGGAAGCTGTCCAGAGGAGGGCAACTAAAATGGTTCAGGGTCTGCACCGGAAGACATATGAAGAGAGACTTAAGGAGCTTAATATGTATAGCCTCGAGGAAAGGAGGGAGAGGGGGAACATGATAGAAACTTTCAAGTACCTCAAGGGAATCAACAAAGTCCAAGAGGGTAGCATCTTTCAAAAAAATGAGGTGTGCAAGAACAAGGGGGCACAATTTGAAGATAGAAGGGGGACGGCTCAGAGGTAATTTAAAGAAGTATTTTTCATGGAGAGGGTTGTGATGTATGGAACGCCTTCCAGAGGAGGTTGTGGAGTCAAAAACAGTGGTGGAATTCAAGCATGCATGGGACAGTCATAAGGCAATTCTAGGGGTTGGGGGTAGGAAGAAGTAGGCTGCTGGTTAACTAGGATCTGCAGCTTATCCATCAGGTAGGGAAATGGGCAAACTGGGTGGGCCAAGCGGTCCTTATCTGCCGTCAAATTCTATGTTTCTATGTTTCTATGTGCGACTATGACTGTCACTCCAGCCATTAGTGACACTATGAACCCTGCCACCACTGCCACTACTGTAACAGTATCACCACTATCTGATATCCCTGCCATGGTGCATATTACCAGTTTGACCACTACAGTTGACACAGTTATGCCTCCTGCTTCTCAGCTTCTCAGTACTCCTGAAAACATTGCAGAGGATGACCAGTCATCTGGTTCTGAGTATTTCCTTCCACATGATGAACTGCACGGTGACACATCATCTTCTTCATCAGAGGCACATGTGAGTGACTTTGAAGATGAGGCAGAGTAAACTATGTTCCTTGAGGGCAGAAAAAAAAAAGATGGCTGGCAAAACAGCCTCTAGGTGTAGCACTGTTACCAAGGGTAGTAGAAGTAGAAGTAAGGGTAAGGGTCCCCCTCCCTCTAAGAAGACCAAACAAGCAGCACTAATGATTCTTCAGCAGGCTCTGTCACAGCCTGAAAGACAGCCAAGTGATGGCAGCACTGGCATGGCACCTTCAGGGGCAGTGGTCACAGGGCAAGAACATAAGACAAGACAGGCACATCTGTTGAAAAAACAACTGGGGGATATGGTGCATGCAGAATCACTGGTAACTGCAGTGTTAAAAGTGCTGTGTGGCTGCATTTCACAGCTTTAAAGGAGGACACAAGGAAAGTAGTCTGTTCTTTTTGCAACACCACTACAAGTATAAGTCAAGGGAAATCACTCTCTAACTTAACCACTACATCATTACAGAACCACTTGAAGCTTAAGCACCCTCAAGTGTATTAAAGCTCATCTTGGTCTGGATCACAACCCTTGGTTTCCCAAAGACTAAACCCCTCCAGTGGACAGGCATGCACAGTTGGTAGTGGTGGTGGTACCAATAACACTTATGATTTAGAGCAACCCAGTGGTCACAGCACTCCTTCACCCTCACCAACACAGAGTTCGGCCTCTACTCTGGTGGTCACTGCTGACTCCACTGATACTACAGGGCAGAGACATTGATCAACACTTTGCACGCCACCATTATTGAAGCGGTCCACATCGATGTCTCCCGTGGCACTTCCAATAATGGATGATCTGCATGCACGAACAAAGTACCATGCCTCACAACAGCACAGCAAATCATACAGCTGACTGCTGAGATGATGGTGGTGTTGGATCTCCAGCCTATGTCAGTTGTGGAAGATACTGGCTTCCGACAGCTTCTCAACTATTTTGCACCCACGTAGTAAACAGTCGAAGCCATTTAATCGGGACACGCTTAATGGGGATGTTCGCTTAAAGGGGACGATCCCTTGGGCACCGATTAAGTGGCTATGCAATTCAATGGAACCCTCGCACCTTTAAGGGAACATAGTAATCCTGTTATTGGGGACGATTTGTGGCTGGATATGCTCTGAAATATCACCTCCGTAATCAGTAATCTGGTGATCAGTAGCTGCTAAATGATTAGCAATTTAAAAATTAACACCTACTGAGTAGGAACGCTTTTCAAACATTTAGCATGTACTGTATTGGCTATTAAAGAGGGTGCTGCTTCAGTCCTTACCACTGATAATCCCCTTGCAGATGTTACCCTGCTGGAAAATCTGACCTCTGATGAATTCCTGTGCTTCATCGACATCGAGACTCTAAACACTCAAAACAGATTTTAGCTCATGTTAGTTCTTGATTAGCCATCAGAACCAGTTTGGGGAGGTAATTGGACTTTTGATTCGGGTGAGTGCTCCTGCTTCTTTGGTCTCCCGCTGTGAAAGACGAGTATGGTTTCCCCCATTTACTTTAGAGCATGGCTGTAGATCCAGCAGCAGCAAAATAACCAATTTCTTCAAGTGCAGTCTTTTCCAGACAGATAAATGTGCCACAGACAAATGGCAGAAAAGAGCTGCAATCACTATATGTGCTATATATTTCGGTCTGTCTCTGTCGCTAAACATCTCTGTGTGTCTCTGTACCATAGCTCCATTTGGTTTCGTCATTTTTGTTTTCTCCATGTCATTTTTTTGGCTCTTCTGTTATTGGAGACGGTCACTTAAAGGGGACGATTAGCCATACATGGAGGCGTCCCCTTCAAGCGGCTTCTACTGTACTACAGTACAGCTCTCAATCTGCTTAATGTTACACAAGGGTAATGTTACATTTTTTTGGCTCACCCATTCTTTTTCCTATCATGTAACGTATTTAATTAAAAGGGTAACTGAGTCTCCACTCCCTGGCATTAACTGCAGGACCACCATGAGGCCCCTGTTAAACTAGAAACATTTAAATAATGTATCATGTTTTAGTGACCTTACTATTGTGTACTTTAGGTTAATAATTATCTGTTGGAAAAGGACTGCTTGACCCACATAGTCAGCCCAGATTGTCCATTCCTGCCTTATCGGTCTCATCTGCAGACCCTAAAGCATCCCTGCTGCCTCCCTGCCTGTTTTTCAATACTCCCCAGTCCTATGCTTATCTCATGCACGCTTGAAGCCCCACACTGTTTTCAGCACCATCAATTATGCCTGCAGTCCCTGTCAGTCATCTACCATGCCTTCTGTGAATATTTCTTCACATCTGTCTTGATGAACTCCCCTTCAGCTTCATCACTTGCACCCATTGCCCCGGTACTTGTGCTCTTTCTCATTTGAAAGAGGCTCCCCTTATGTACCCTGTCTTCACCCTGTGAGGTACTTATATAGATCTCTATCATGGCATATCTGGCTCTCCTCTCTTCCATGGTTGACATACAATGCACTTATGTCAGTGCCATTTTAGTAGCCTTAGGCAAGACACAAGACATCATCTTGTCTGCAGTCTTTACTCAATCTATGATGACAGCTTGTCAGCTGATTACTGACCAGTGCAGTAGTTTGTTGCCTTTTTGGGTCCATGAAAGGCTGTTGGTGAGTGTTCATGGCAGAATTGCCTAGTGTACTTCAAAAGGGAAGAAGTGGTGGAGTTTAACAGTGTTACAATGTCTTTAAAAAAACAAACACTTATCTGGGGGGTGAATACCAAATATCTGGTGCCCTGAATATTCGAATTACGGTATTCGCACACCCCTAATGCTTTTGTCGCATTCAAGGGTACATCTACAGAGGTTGTTAATGACAACTTTGATCTTTTTAAAATATTTGATTGGTGCCGAACCATCGACCTTTATCCTGTATTCTAGTGTCAGTAGTAGGGATTTCTGCATGATTAGTCTCTGGGTGGTTTGGGCCAGGCAGCATTTGGCTTAGCAGAGAGCAGCAAGCTTCTTTTGGGCTCCTCTTACCATCTGGTTAATGTAGTCTGTAATGTTCAATTTGAAATCTGGCCACAGACCAAGGTTCTTAAAACTGGTACACATTCCACCGGTGGTACAGAGTGTGGTACAATGTGCAGGATGTATTGGATTGAGCTTGGTTTTGGCATTGGTCAAAAGCAGGTTGTCTGTGTTGACCCAGTCATTTTGCATTAAAGTCTTTTTTAAAAAGTTTCAACATACAAATACATACACACACACACAAAAAATTACTCACACTGTATAAGGGTGTACAGATACGATACATTCCATCATAGACCAAGAGACAAATGCAAATATGAGATTATCTAGAAGTACATCAGTTACTTTGAAAGGCTGTCACCCTAACAGCAATAAAATGATGCTAGATGTTATCATATATAGGTACTATGTTAAGTAGGAGAACCATTCTAGTGAGGGCAACTGGCTAACAGACTGGAGCCATTCATTGAATGTTGTGATTTCTGTTGACCTCCAATGCTGCAATTGAAGTCTTTTATATACTGTAACTGTGGCTGCTACTCAGCAGTGGACTGCCAGGTAAGATCTGGGAATCTGTGAGTGAGTGAAGCCCAATAACATGAAAAGTTCATCCAGAGGTAAGGAGTCAGGTAATGCTTGTCTGCAATAGGTGAGGACATGGTCCCAAAAGGGCCAGATCAAGGGGCGGGAACAGAGGATATGTGATAATGAACCAATATGAGAAGATCACCTCCAGCAAGTTTCATCCAGGAACACACCCAGGCACTTTAGGGTTTGCAGGGCTCGATACCAGTGATATAGGAATGTAAGCTGGATAAGCTATGCCCTATTATCCCTAAAACCCATTTGTATACAGAACCATCATTTCTTCCAGTCCTGTTCTGAGACTATGATCTGTAACGTTGCTTTCCACTTGACTATGCTGGAAGCGGTGAGAGAGGGACCATTGTCCCTCAGGGATTTGCAGATGGCCCCAGCTCTCCCTTTATGTAAGGCATGCCAATTGTGAGTGACCCCATGGGACCTGACTGGGTCATTGGGGGATATTTTTAACAATGGTGAGACTGCAGTCCTGACTTGCAAGAACTGCCAGAGGTCAGTGCATGGGAGTTTGAAACAGAGGGATAATTCATCAAAGGAGGTGAGATGATGTTGGCCTGGTGACAAGAGGTCTTGAACCATAGGAATCACTGCTTGTTACCAGGAGGCCCAGAGGATAGATTTTTTGGCGATTGTGATAATAGGATTTTTCCAAAGTGGCACATGGCCAAGGCCTCTAGAATTCTGCAATGACAGACTTTTGCACAGAACTTGCAACCTACTGCAAAACTTCTGCAGTGCCTCAGAATTCAATGTGCTTGGTGATTCTTTATTAATATTTCTGTTTATCCATAGAACCTGGTTCCCTTCCCCTCTTTTTATATCCAGAACCCCTCTATGCTCAGAATGTGATGTTAGCAGTGCTATAACATCATACATTAGCTAATGAAATGGCTGCATTCTGCTACAGAAATGAATAGTCACTTATCTACTACAGCTCCCACTGCCAGAGATGGTGGCACAGCACTTCAGGCATGGTGATATTTGCTCAACTTGTACTATAGTCTAATACAATTTTCAGTCTTATGTTATTATACTAGGACCAACTTAAACAAAACCTTGACAATAGTACAGACCTGTTAAGTCCATACCTTACTTTGTACAAACTTAATTTTGCCTTTAAGGTATAGAGATGCCATCTGAAATGAATAGCTGGTAAAATGAATTAACCTGTCATTTTTAAGAAAAATAAAGTAATTATGCCCAGAAAAGTGGGATATAATAATCTGTAGACCTGTTGAAAGAATAGGCCAGTTAAATAAATAATTGCACTGTACACATTTTTGCCAGGGTTATTGATTACACATTGTCACTGGTTGATAGAATCACCTAAAAGTTATCGAGAAATGTTGTGTGCAGGGCCAGCTGTTGGGCCAGAGGGTAGCATGTTGTGTTCCCGTGCCAGCAACTCAGGCTCAGAGATGAGCTCTGAGAGCTGGCTGGGCAGCATAAGGATTGGGGGAACACATCACTGCTCTGAGCCTGGGAAGGTATGGCACAGTGTTCTGTCACAAGGGGGGACACATTGTGATGGGCTGGAGAGTTTTATCTCACAATGGGTTCACATGCATGTCATGGCCTGATGGTGTTATGTAGGGTGTCAGGGGAAGCAGGTTGGCATGAAAAATGAATTTTGCAATATCTCATCTATATTGTTTATTCTGTTTCCAAAGGGACCTGTATGAATGAGAATGCAATTTCATGGAAATTTTAAAAAATAAATATATATACATATACAGTATCTCTCTCTCTCACTATATATATGTGTATATATATATATATATATATATATATTCTATGCAAAAAACTGTGTTAATGCATAATTTAGGGTTAAAGCACAAAAAGTCAGGAAATGACAAATCTTTAGGGTTGTCCCTCCCCCCAAGGACCCGTCAATCATCCCAAGATTGACAGATGATGGAATGTGTCATTGGGGTTGTGAGGTGTAAATGTCACCCCATTCCATGTGCAATCATATTGACAAGGGACAGTGAAAAAGAATGGGATGATATTTAGGCCTCACAACCCCAATGACACACCCAGTCATCTGTCAATCTTGGGAAGACTGTCGGGTCCATGAAGAGGGGAGGAGCAACCCTAAAGATTTTCATTTCCTGTCTTTTTGTGCTTTAACCCCAAATAATATTGCATTAATGCAGTTTTTGCATAGAATGTCCTTACTTTTGAGAAAGAATAGAAAAGTAGAAAGTCACTCAAGTTGGAAGGGCCCCATCGCCCCACCAACTTGCAAGTTTCTTGGCTACCATAGTGCAAGTACAGAAATACATATGGCAGTAGCAGATATAAGGGTAGAGTCGTGGGGCCCTTTGGACCCCTACACTCCCACCACCTTGAAACAAAGCAAAGTTTGATTCATCAGAGTGGCATAATTCCACACCTATTTACACATCAGACACCTAAGGAGTGAAAATCACCTCCATAGCAGAAACACTAGGTACCCTATAAATGTGAAGCCACTACCACAATGGAGAACGCCATACAGAAAACAGAAAGTGCATCATTCAATACCTGTGCAGCAAAATAATTTTGCAACAGCTAAAGACTATAACTCAGACGCACAGGATATCCCCTAAAGACCCACAAAATTTCAATGTAAAAGAGCAAACCTTCTCCAAGATAAATGTTTGAAAGTTTGAGATTTTAATTTGTTGGAGTGGCAGAATTCTGCACCTGTTGACATGTTACACACCTAATGATTAAAAAGTACATTGACAGCAGCAAGGCCAGCTACTGTACAAATATCAAGACACTACCACAATGGAAAACGCTGTTTGCAAAATGTAAACTGCGCCATGCAATAACTCCACAAAAAATATATTGTCCAACACATAAACACCATAATTCACATCTATAGGACATCCTGTCTACACCCTCCAAATTTCAAGTAAAAAGACCAAACCGTTTCCAAGATATTTAAAGTTAAAGATTGTGAAAATTGGCCTATCTAGTGCATTATAAAATCTAAACATCTGGTCGTGACCTTGCAATCAAAGATGGCAATCAAAGAATCTTGCTATCAAAGAATTTGCAGGTCCACGATCAAAGAATTTGTAGGATCACGATCAAAGAATAAAAAATGGTGTAATTCAAAATTGTCTGAGAAAAACAGCAAAGCACTGCCGTGGTTTGATAAAACTAAGCCCCCTTCGCCATCTGGTCATCACCTCGCGATCAAAGATGGCAATCAAAGAATCTCATGATCAAAGAATTTGCAGGCTTGCAATCAAAGAATTTGCAGGCTCATGATCAAAGAATAAAAAATGTTGAAATTCAAAGTTTTGCCATAAATACATGAAACACTGGCATGGTTCAATGAAACGAAGCCCCCTGAGCAAAACCCACCCTCATTTGTGTTCATAACCCACCCCTGAGCTGAGAAATTAGCTTTTTTCAACTGGCCATCTTGTCCCTCGCTCACAATCAAAGATCGCGATCAAAGAACCTCGTGATCAAAGAATTTGCAGGCTCACGAACAAAGATCGTTAGCGAGTCACAATCAAAGAATAAAAATGTGTGAAACTCTATTTTTTGACCATTTTGAACAAAATCAAAGGCATGGCTTGATAGAGCGAAGTCCCCTGAGCAAAACCCATCCAGGTTTTACTTCCGGAGTCACTCCTGAGCCGAGATATTTGTGTTTTTTTCGACAGGAAGCGTAAAACAAGATGGGGGCTGTCAGCTGGCCTGGTGGCACTGAGGGTTGAGGTGCTGGATGCCACACCTCATGCTATGCTAGCGACCTGGGTTCAGGAGCGAACCCAGGCACTGGGGGTCAGCAGGGGAAGGCCGACCCAGGGGACCATGAGGCCGGGAGAGTCAGCCAGGAAAGTCAGCCTTCCCTGCCCACAGCACCCAGTGAGCGCCGGGGCTACAGTCCGCCAGCGGGTGGTCGGCGACCACAAGGCCAACCCAGGGGACCACGAGGCTGGGAGAGTCAGCCAGGAAAGTCAGCTTTCCCTGCCCACAGCACCCAGTGAGCGCCAGGGCTATGCTCCGCCAGCGGGCGGTCGGCGACCTCAAGGCCGACCCAGGGGACCACGAGGCCAGGAGAGTCAGCCAGGAAAGTCAGCCTTCCCTGCCCATAGCACCCAGTGAGCGCTGGGGCTACGCTCCGCCAGCGGGCAGTCGGTGACCGCAAGGCCGACCCAGGGGACCACGAGGCCAGGAGAGTCAGCCAGGAAAGTCAGCCTTCCCTGCCCACAGCACCCAGTGAGCACCGGGGCTACGCTCCACCAGCTGACCCAGGGGACCACGAGGCCGGGAGAGTCAGCCAGGAAAGTCAGCCTTCCCTGCCCACAGCACCCAGTGAGCGCCGAGGCTATGTTCTCTGAAGGAGGCGTCACACCGCAGGCCAACCCAGGGGACCACGAGGCCAGGAGAGTCAGCCAGGAAAGGTACGGGAAAGCCGCGGCCAATTGGAAGGCGAGCGCTGACTAAGCCTTGCAGCCGATTGGTCCTCCTGCTCCATAGACTTCTGTTGTTCAAATTTACACTGCTGAAAGCTGTCCTGAAAATCATGATTTTTACCTATACTGTCCAAAAAAGAGCTGTTTTCTTCTTAAAGTTAGAGTGTTTTGGGAATCTGTTAAAGTTTGTGCTGAAATGTAAATTGCAGCCCTTTGTGGGATTTCTAGTGGGCCAGATGCTACGCGCTGCAGCCCCCTGGGCTTTTTGTTGTGTAAATTTTAAGACACTGCTCTGCAGAAACACTTGTTTCTGCAATTTTATTAATCGTGCCTTCCTGTGTCTCCCTCAGTCAGTCTTCCTGCCCACAGGCACCCAGTGAGCGCGGGCTCGCTCCACCAGCCGTGGGTCGGCGACCTCAAGGCCGGCCCAGGGGACCACGAGGCCAGGAGAGTCAGCCAGGAAAGGTACGGAAAGCCGCAAAATTTTGCCCCCCCTTCCCCTTGTGTGTTACTTTTATAGGCATCTTCCTGCCGATTTCTCATCTCCCGCCCCCAGCGATATTTTAACCAATAATCTGTCCTTGGCCCCTGCAGTGCCACCTAATCAGCAGTCCTTCCTTTGTTCTCACTGTAGATAACCATGAATACTGCCTTCAAAATGGGGAGACTCCTCTTATTATTTCTTTCTCTTTCATTCGTGGTGTTCAATGAGAAAGAAGTGACCCCAATCCATACCACACTAAACAATGCGACCCACCAGCCTAGCCTCTCTGTTTCACCTTCAGTGGAAAATGACCGGATCCTCACATATGCCCTACCGATGCCACATCATAAGCAGTGGGGTAACCCCCAAAAAGGGACGCAACTTGTCATGTATTTATTCCACTTGATGCTCCACTATTGGGTATACAGTTCCCCCTTGCACCTGCCCACCAAATTGATACTCTGTGACACGGTACAAAGTCACAACCCCAATTGGAATACCTCAAAACAGTGGCCACTGAGCAAGAAAAGGAGGGCCAAAGACAGTCCCCTCTTCCTGTCTCTCGAAGCCCTAATGAAACTCTTATTCTTTTTGCTGATCTGTATTGGTAATGTGGAAATCAATCCAGGCCCACTGGAGTGCATCACCTCCCCAGCAGACCTAGCCTCCACCAAAGGACTAAGTTTCCTACATATCAATGCATGCAGCCTCCTGAAAAGGCTCTCATTAATACAAGCCTGGGTTGCCCATACCTTGCCAGACTTTCTTGTAGTATCCGAGACATGGCTCAAACCTGCTACAGTAGATAGGGAGGTAAATCTACCCAACTACCAAATATTCAGAGCGGATCGCCTGACAAGGGGCGTGTGGAGTAGCCATATATGTAAAGTCAAATATATCTGCATCCTGCCTTAGTGCAACATCGATGCCCAAAGAATTCGAATGTATATCCCTCAAAGTAACTCTCCACACGGCAGCTTTTCAGCTAGTTGGCTGCTACAGGCCCCCTCTGCTGACCACAAGCTTTTATCCTACCTGGGAATCTAATCAAACCGGCCCTGAAGAAATCATAATCCTAGGTGATCTAAACCTAAACTGGCTCTCCAAGACAGCTGCACCTCTAGTATCATTCTGTGATACACTTGGGTTTACACAACTGATAAATGAACCAACAAGAATCAATTTAAAGAATAGAAGTAATAGCACACTACTTGACATCATTCTGGTAAACAAACCCCACCTATTCTCACACACTGGAGTGCTTTTCAGTGACATAAGTGACCACTGCCTCATTGCAGGAATAAGATCATCCGGCAAACCGGCAACCCCAGCAAAATTCCTTCCTAGGAGATCCAAGAAAAACCTCAATATTGAGGGATATCTCCATGACCGAACTCACTCTACATGCTGGCAGGAGTTTTATCTTACACATTCTGTGGAAATAGCACACCAGGTGTTAAACGGCATAATAATAGGTGCCCTTAACACTCATGCACCAATCACTAGTGTTAGAACAAAAAACAAAGCTTGCCGCTGGTTTTCAGCTGACCTTAAAACTGCACTGCTGGAAAGAGACAAGCTATGGAAACTGGCAAGGAAGACCAAGAACCCAAATGACTGGATGCTGTTTAGGAAGGCCAGAAATAGTTGCACCAAGAAAGCAAGGGATGCAAAGGCTGCCTTTTATATGGCTGAACTTGACTCCTTCTACCACAATCCTGCTGGATTCTGGGGCACCATTAAGGGGATTTTAGGGCAGGACTCTAGCACCTCTTTGCCATCTCAAGTGCACCATAATAAGGATACTATCTCTGATAAAATGGAAGTACTGGATGCCTTCAATAATCACTTCACAAATGCTGGCCTTGCTTTTGACACCTCTCCAGCTAATCTACTGCGTGCACAACTAAACTCCCAGTATACTGAAGCTCAGAGGGCTGATTCTTCCTTCTCCTTCAAACCGGTACTGCTGAATCAAGTAGAGGATCTAATGCTGCAATTGGATACTAAAAAAAGCACAGGTGCAGACTCTCTTGACCCCTATTTTCTAAAAATTGCAATTCATGCGTTTGCAGTTCCCTTAACACATCTTTTTAACCTCTGGCTCTATTCCTACTATGCAGAAAACAGCCCAAGTGTTTCCCCTTCTAAAATCAGGGGACCCCATGGACCTCAACAACTACAGGCCCATATCCATTCTTCCAGTGCTATCCAAGATGCTAGAGAAATTAGTGAGCATCCAGTTAAGAGATTACCTTGAAGATACTAATCTCTTAAATTCAGCTCAATCTGGGTTTAGGGCCAGACACAGCACTATCTCTGCACTGGCCAAAGTCACAAATGACTGGCAAACCGAATTAGACAAAAAGAACAGTGTCTGTGCTGTATTCCTTGATCTAAGCAAGGCATTCGACACAGTGGACCATGAGCTGCTACTCTCTTCATTGCACTCCATAGGCTTAGACCCACCCTCTCTTAAGTGGTTCAGGTGTTACCTTACTGATAGGTCACAGCAGGTGAAAGCTGAAGGTGACCTATCCTCACTAAAGCCACTTCTAAGAGGAGTTCCCCAAGGATCTATCCTGTGCCCTATCCTTTTTGCCATTTACGTTAACAATATTGATTCAAATCTCACCAAAGCCAATGTTCACCTCTTTGCAGATGACACTGTTTTGTATGTCAGTAACCCATCGCCTGCAATGGCCTGTGAAATTTTACAAGCAGAATTCTCCCTTTTGCAACATCAACTACTTGAGAAAACGCTTCTCTTAAATGCAAAGAAAACAAAAGCAATGTTCTTCTCCAATCATACCCATACTAACATCTCCTCACTAAGCAATCTTCCCCAGCTATCCACTATCCTTTGAGAAAGCCTGGACTATGTAGAAAAATTCAAATACTTAGGGGTGTGGATTGATAGCAGGCTTGACTACACACATCATATTGAAGAACTTCTGAAAAAACTTTGCCAGAGGCTCAGCCTATTCTTCAGAATAAAACACTTCCTAACCAGAGACTCAAGGATGAAGCTAATCCAGGCCTCATTTCTTTCACTTATTGATTATGCAGACTTCCTTTATGGTCATTGTCCTATCGCCTATTTAAGCAAATTGGATACCCTGTACCACAGAGCACTAAGGTTTATTACAGATCTTCCATTCAACACTCATCATTGCTCTCTCTATGCTGCAGTTGGATGGGCATCCCTACACCTCAGAAGGAACAGAAATGCTGCACTATGGATTTACAGAGCATTGTCTAATAAACTTCCAACTTATATTTTAGACTGCTTTACACTGGCCACAGCTAGTTCCTATGCCCTAAGAAGCAACAACTTCATCACGCTCAAGATACCCAAAGTCTACACCTGGCATGGAAGGTCTGCAATCAGCTACTCTCTAGCTATGGCATGGAATACTCTACAGAAGACCCTAAAGTTGACCAATCTTATACCTCTAGCATCCTTTAAAAAGCTCTGCATAAGTCTCTTCGCAGAGAAATGCAATTGCTATCACAAAACCTAGTCTAGTCACATACAAAACCCTCCCCCTTCCAGTCAGCAACCATAATTGGCAGCTCTCCCATAGTTTTCCCTCCCATGCAGCCCCCTTATTATGGTATCTCAGCCCCCTATAATACCATTTATACAGCTTTGCTTCCCCTGACTATGATCTTCCCACTAACTCCTGGCACTTACCTTAACCCTAATTATTCCCCCATACCTCCTACTATTAGCCCTAGCTCCTGTCTGAGTCCCCCACCAGCCCTTCAATGTCATTTGTTAGAGGCTGTAATCACCACTTTTTTTGCAATCAGTCAAACACTATATCTGTTTGTCTGCTTTAGCTTGCCCTGGAGCCTGTAATTCTGGGTACCTTATGTTGCGTGCTTGCTTTGACTCCTCTACTGGGATTTGTACATACTGGATTTTTCTAGTGTAATTTTCTTATATCCTACCTTGTCCTGTTATGTTTTAATCAACCTCTGTCCTTGGATTATTGTATATATGTTTATCTTACTGTATCTGTTTATGCAATTACAAGTGTTTTTGTATATATCTGCTTATGTACCAACTATTGAACATTGACCTTATCAGGTCCATCTTGTAAATGAGCTTTGCTTAATGATGTCCGCCTGAATAAATAAAGATTTGATTGATTGATTGATTGAGAATGATCGAGTGTCCGAGGAACAACTCTCCTCTCCTTGGGGTGGAATCCAGGGATTCCTCGATGCAGTAGTGCCCCCGGTGGAGACTGGGGGTTTCACCTGCTGGGGATCTAGTGGACTAGTGCAGCTGGTGTCTTACGGGGCTCCACCTGCGTGGTGACGCCATCGCACGCTTGTGCTTCTAGGGGGAAATAAAAGAAGAAAATGCCTCCCAGTCCTCCAGTGAGATGACAGAGGCTCCAGGAAAACACCACACATCCTACAGCCAGCCCAGATGCACCCAGTTCTCCTGGCCAAGCCCACTCGGATCCAGGTAGGCACTTCGCACTTAGGCAATTAACCACCAGTGGTACGGCGGAACTAGCCTTGGAGGTGATACCAAGGGTTGAGCCTGCCATGGAGTCCATGCGGGAGGAGTATCCAGTGAGATGAGGGGGGTTCAGGCCAGGAGTAGTGGTCTATCCAAGTGGACACTCTTGAAGGATGCCTGGAGGTTGGGAGTACAAAGAAAGTAAAAAAAAAAAAGATGATGGCGGGTCACGATCAAAGAATTCTCGGGGTAAAAGATTCTTTGACCATGAGGCTGCAAATTCTTTGATCATGAGGAGGGACCAGATGTCCAAAACCCCATTCTTTGTTTGCAAAACAACCATATAAATTTTCCCATTGACTCATAATGGGAACTTAAAAATGCAATAACTTTTGAATGGATTAATATTTTGTCACGAAACAAAAAGCGGCATGTTCAGCCACCAAAGCTCTTTCAGATGAGCCAACTCACAGAGCAACATGCCACATGACGGCTGCTCAGCACCACGGGCAAAATCCCAAAAATTGCCCACATAATTGGTAAAAAGTGCATTTTTCAGTGTTTTGGTGTGCAAAGACTGTAAGTCCAACAGAAATGAAATTTGTCAAATCAAGAGATCTACATGCCCCACCGCGCATACCAAATTTCATGCAAATCTGTTGAATGGGTCCAAAGTTATTAACGCACAAAATTTGGAGTTTAACATAGAAGTGCCTTTATAACCCTAAATATAGGGGTACCTAATTTCCTGTAATATATATATATATATATATATATATATATATATATATGTGTGTGTATGTATGTATACATTATATATATGTATACATACATATATATATACATATATACACACACACGCACACACACATATTTGTATGTATGTTACAGAGTGCATATAAATATATAAGTGATGCATAGTGGCGGCCTCATGAGTGGTGTAGACAGCACATATAAATATATAAGTGATACACAGTGAGGACCTCATGAGTGGTATAGACAGCATGAATATAGAAATGCCATATTTATCACATAAGGATCCCTTTGCATATTTCATTTATGCAATAGGCTAGGACCTTAAGGTATAAATATATATATTTTTTTAGGCATAACATTATTTCTATAAGTCTGTTATTTTTTGAACTAGTGTTACTGTGCTTTCCCCCATCCTGATTGCTATAACCATTGTCATGGACGTGAAGTCAGGATGAAAAGCTGACACTGTGATGTGGTAGTTCATTACTGCCGCAGAACATCCTCAGAAGTTACAAACCACCGCCGCAGAAGTTCTGCAGCAAATGGTAATCTTGCTATAGAACTTGGTCCCAATGTGCTGCAGAAAATTAGGGGCCTTGCACATGACTAATGGGAGGCTGCGTGATGTGCAGGATTCTTATAATGTTCTTCCAATAGTGAAGGGAGATATTTATTTATCTAGCTTTTGTTAACCAGGTAAGTACACTAGACGAAACATATGCCTATTTTCAGGTATGACCCGGGAAAGTACAGGAATTAAAAGAACATACAGAGTACAACTTGAAGCAAGTAAGGCAGATACACTGAAATCAGAAAAAGCATAACATACATAGAAGATAACTCAGGTTTCAACAGTGGTACAGTCAAATATAAAATCAATACAGAGTCACTATGACAATGTTCAAAGCAGTATATACAGATAAATACAGAATTTACACACTTAACACAGGGCCACACCCAGGCTGGCAGGCAACAATAGCAGGACTGGAGCCAAGGTACAGGAGATGATATGCTCAAGTACAGTGCAGGTGACCAAGGTAATCAAGGTAATCAGGGGGGTTTAAGACAGTCACATACTGAGGAGAGCTTCAAGTGTGTCCACAGGGAGGTTCATAGGCATGCCTGGAAGGGGGAGGACCGGACCCGGACCAGATATTGACAGTAGGGTTCTGAGACTGTGCTCACAGCCTGAGCGACAAAATCCGTGACCTAGAAACCACTATGGAGGAAGCAAACCTGGACATAGTGGCCATCACAGAAACGTGGTGCAACGGCAACTACAGCTGTGAGGTGGTTATTTCAGGATTCACTCTATTTAGGAAGGATAGAGTATGCAAAAAGGGAGGGGGTGGCATTGTATGTTAGAGACACAATCAAAGCAACAGAGACAAAGTATAATCAGTGAAAGGAAGAAATACTATGGGTTGCACTAGAGAAGAGAAAAAGAACAGCTCTCTGTACAGGGGTGGTCTACAGACCCCAATCTCAGGATGAATCTATGGATCAGGAATTAACATCATTTAACAAAATGGCACATAAGGGTGAGGTGTTGATAGTTGGAGGCTGCAACCTACCAGATATGGAAAGGAGCTTACAGGCAGCTGCTGTCGCTAGGAGTAGAAACTTCCTTGAGGGCCTTAAAGAGGTGTTCCTAAAACAGCTAGTCATAGTCCCAACTAGGGACGGGGTAGTACTCAACCTGGTGCTTTCAAACAGGGAAAATGTGGGAAGGGTCACCATGAAGGAGCACCTGAGAAACAGCGATCACCAGACAGTGTGATTTGAGGTACTAGCTGAGCACGAAGCAAACCCTACAAGGACAAAAGCACTTGACTTCAGAAGAGTGGATATGGCAAAATGGGAGATTTCATAAAGAGAGCTCTAGGAGGAGTCACAGGTAGGGCAACAGTGGGGGAGCTGTGGAAAACAATTAAAGCAACCATACAGGAGGCAACAAAACTCTGTCAAAACGCTAAACAAAGGAAAGAGATGAAGGAGACTACTTTGGTACACAGGAAAAGTGACTAAACAGGTGAGGGACAAGAGGCTGGCTTTAGGACTTACAAGCAGACTCAAGCGGTAGAAGACAGGGACAGATACCAAATAAAGCAGAGAGAAGCAGGGAAGGCGGTTAGGTTGGCAAAAGTGCAATCGGAAGAAAAGTTGACAAATATAATAAAACATGATGAAACATTCTTTAGGTACATAGGCAATAGCAAAAAACTGGGAGGGGGTATTGTCAGGCTTAAAAGTTGGGAAGGTGGGTGCATGGAGGATGATGTACTCAAGGCAGAAGTGCTGAATGATTATTTCTGTTCAGTGTTGACTGAGGAGGGGAAGGGAACTGCCCATCTTTAAAGGTGAAGGACTCAAAGGGAAGAGAGGTGGACTCTAGCCCAATCTTAGAGGAAAGGATCCTCAGGAACTAACAACAATAAAAATAGATAGATGGGTCCAGATGGAGTACACCCAAGAATACTGAGGGAGTTAAGGGAGGTGTTGGTGGCACCACTAGCAGTTTTGTTCAGTCTATCATTGGAGGTGGAGGAGGTGCCAGAGGACTGGAGGAGGGCTGATGTGGTCCCACTACATAAGAGTGGTAGTAAGGAGGAGGCAGGAAACTACAGGTCCATAAGTCTGACCTTGGTGACATGTAAATTAATGGAAATCTGCTGAAGGAAAGGATAGTGAACTACCTGACAGAAAATGGTCTCCAAGACCAGAGACAACATAGTTTCATTGAGGGCATATGAACATATGAAAAATGGCAGCAGATAAAGGACTAGAGGTCTATCAAATCTGCATGAATGTGCAGCTAGCACCCCTTATTTTGCAGCTCATGTCAAATAAATCTTATAAATTTCTTCCACTGGGTAACCAGGATGGTGGATCAGGACAGGGCGGTAGATGTAGCATTTCTGGATTTTAGTAAGGCTTTTGATACGGGACCACATAGAAGGTGGCTGAATAAAATAGGGATCCTGGGGGTAGGAAACAAGATACTGAGATGGGTGGGAAACTGGTTAAGCCATAGAACTCAGAGGGTGGTGGTAAATGGCACAGACTTGGCAGAAGTAAGGGTGACCAGTGGAGTTCCACAGGGATCAATGTTGGGCCCAGTACTCTTCAATGTCTTCATCAGTGACATTGCTGAGGGGCTGGAAGGGAAGGTTTGCCTGTTTGCAAATGACACAAAAATCTACAACAGGGTAGATACTGTACTCTGGATGAGGTGGATAAAATGCAAAGGGACCTAAAGAGACTGGATGACTGGTGTAGGGAGTGGCATCTAGGGTTCAGTGCTAGAGAGCTAGAGATCATGCCTGGAAACATCATAAAACAACCCAGCTTCCTAGCAATCTCATGATTTCCTGCAAGCTCCAAAATGCCTGTACTAGGGCTACAAGTCTAGCACAGTTCAAATACTTTAAAACTGCCTTCTTCACAAACATAAATTACCCTTCCAAGTTCTGGAAGGTGGTCAATGCCCTCTTTACCCCTCTATCCCACCCTCTCATACTTAAAATAATCGACACACTTGTGGCCGACCCAGGTGCTGTAGCTGCTGAATTTAACTCCTAGTACCACTACCTAGTATCCTGTGCCACTGAGCTACTGAAATCCCTCCCTACCTACCCTCCCTCTTCTCCACCCTTCAATGGCACCTCTCTAACACCCTTCTCCCACCCCTTCTTCTCCTTCAATACAGTCTCCCCAAATGACACTCTAAAAGCCCTCCTCACTATCAACTCCTCAAAAGGTTCCTCCCCAGATGGCTTAGACCCTAAACTCTCCCCTCTCCACCCTGGCCATTACCTACCTCCTCTCTCTAATTCTAAACCTCTCATCTTCAACTGCCTCAGTCCCTACCCCATGGAAACATGCTGTGGTCCTCCCTCTTCCCAAAGGCAGTGACACATCTTCCTCTGGCAATCACCACCCTGTCTCTCTCCTCCCTAACCTAGCTAAATGAAAAGAACACCTTGTCCTCTCCCAGCTTACCTCATTTCTAACTGACACCTCCTACTTCACCCCTTTCCAATCTGGTTTCAGGAAAAATCACTCCACCTTCACCTCCCTACTTCTGCTCACTGACTATCCTTACCAGGATGGACAATGGCCAAATCACCTCAGCCATTTCTGTCGACCTTGCCAAGGCTTTCAACACCATTTCACACTCTTTTCTCCTTGACTCCCTCTCAACAGCTGGTCTATCTCCTTTAACCACTAGCTGGTTCAAGGCCTACCTCACTGGTAGAACCCAATCAGTCAAAATCTCTGACGTCATTTCCCCTTCCCTCCCGATTAGCACTGGAGTCCCTCAGGGCTCAGTGCTAGGGTCCCTGTTATTCTCCATCTTCCTAAATGACCTTCCATCAGTCTGCTCCTCCTTCTCCACCATACACTGATGATGTGGTTCTGTATGCATCTGGTTCATGTCCAGCTGTGGTTACATCCAACTTGCAGCAAAACTTTGACAAGGTTCAACTCTGATTTGCTAACCATCAACTTTTTCTCAATGCAAAGAAGACTGTCTCCGTGACCTTTGACACAAGGTAGGGACTCTCTAGGCTTCTATCCCTGCCCGCTTTCCACACCCTTGATGGTACTTTACTTGAGGACACATCCTCCTTTAGGTACCTAGGTGTTTGGCTGGACCAACACCTAAACTTCTCCAAACATATTGACACCATCCAGAAAAAATTGAACCCCAAGCTTGGTGCCCTGTTCAGGAACCATAGTTGTATCCCTCCTATGGCTTGGTGTGAACATGTTCAGAAGATGATCCTGCCCATTTTCTACTACTGTGATGTAGTCTATGGTGCTGGTCCCAAGTCCTCCCTGGCCAGATTGGATACCCTCTTCAGTTACTTCTGCCGCTTTGCCCTTGATGTTCCCTCTCGCACCTACCACTGCGATCTTTATCATGCCCTATCCTTACCCTCTCTTACAAATAGACAACTCTTCCACTGCACTAAATTCACTTCCAAGCACTGACTGGGTGAACTCCTTCCCTACATCTCCTCCTCAACTATAACACCCCCCTCACTCCCTTAGATCAACAGACTCTCCCACTCTGGTGGTCCCCCGCAGAGCCACCTTCATCGGCCAATCTGGTTACTCTCACCACCTCCCAAAAATGTGGAATTACCTCCCCCCTCAAATTCATCACCCATCCTCCTACTACTCCTTCAGTTCTGCCCTCAGAAACTTCCTTGCACCTAGCTGTTCCTGCTCTGACCCTCCCTAACTCCCCCATCTAAGACCCTGACAAGTCCCTGACAAACTCTACCCCTTTCCAGTACCCATGCAATGCCCCTGCTGCACCTTCACCTCCCTTCCACCTAAATACCATCACTCCTCACCCTATTTTCCTCCCCTACAAGCCTTCCCTTGTTTTTCTATTGCGGCTCTGAATCATCCAAAGTTGTACCAAGGATTTTTCCCTACCCTCTCCTTACACCCACAATCCAACTCTCCCCTCCAGTCCTCTGCATCCAGTAGGGCTGGGTTTCGGCCTCTCTTCTCTCTTCTCTCTTCCCTTTACCCTCTCTTCTGGCCTTCTGGAAGCCTACTCCCCCTCGTTGCCAACAACCTTCTTCCCTCCTGTCGTGCTCTACCTCTGCCTTATGCAGGCAGAGTCCTCAGCACACTGGAGGGGTCAGGCCCTGGCAGACCCCTCTCCTCCTCCCTCTTCCTTCCCCTCATCCTTCCATCCTCCTTCCTTCCACCCCGTTTCTCTGCCTACCCACATATACACCTCTCACCCACCCCCCTCTTCCTCCTCCTTACTTAGCCCTAGTCATGGCTGACCCCTAATCTCTATTGCACTTATAGACAACTTGCACGTCTGACATACTTTAGCTGACTTGTTCTGTTTGTGTTACTCCTCACTAACTTGCCCTAGTTCAGACTACTAGAATAATATTCAGCCATTTTCTAGCTACACAGTTATGTGTCAGTCAGTGTTTGCCAAATGTTATTTTGTGCTATTATATCTATCTAGTTCAAAACTGTTAGCATTCCACTATTTCATCACTTCTGTACAGTCTGCTTACTTTATTTGAGTGTAATTAATTTTAAATCTATATTGTGTACAAAATCTCTGTATATTATCCTCATGTTCCCCTACCCCCCAGGTCACACCGTGAGACAAGCAACCTGTTGCTCAACGTGCCTTCCTGGTGAAACATTTCAATACATAAACAAATAAAGAAGCAAGCATCAGTCTGATGACAGCAATTTTCCCAGTGAGAGAGAAGTGCAGGTTACTTCATCTAGCTACCTCTGCTCATACAGATGCCATCAATGGGGAGATGTTAGCCTTACCGATGTATGTAATTGAAGGGATGATATGTATGCCATGGTATGTGATACCAGCGATGGCCCACTGCCAGTGTCCTGAAAAATGTATTCTATGCAGTGACAATTGAGGGGGAGGCCCTCTAATTTAGTATAGTTGATGTTTAAGCCCAGACATGTCTGTGATGAAGGCAATGATAGACAGAGTGCAGTGATCATTTGGGGAGTGTCCACCAACAGTATGAGTAAATCATCTGCGTAGGAGACTGATTTGACTTCAGAACACCTACAGGAGACTCCAGCAATGTCTTTGTGCCCAAATGACTGCCCCAAAGGGTTGAGTAGTAAGGAGGAATAGGAGTGGGGCCAGCGGGCGTTCCTGTCATGTGCCCCTGGTGAGTAGGAATGATTGTGAGAGGAGACTCTTAGTCATGATATGTGCAGAGGGATCAGTGTAGAAGATCTGAACATTATTTAACATGTTTGAGCCTATCCTCATATGCCCCAGGACTGTGAAAAAGTACCCCTATTCTTCAGAATCAAAGGTATTCTTGAAGTCTGTGGTTAGCGTTGTTGAGGGAGTGGGGATATTCCTTGCCACAGTTTGCACATTGACAAGGTTCTGGGATGGTCTAAACTCAATCTCCCTCACATAAATCCTACTTGGGAAGGGTGTATAAGGGTTGAGAGGACCTGTTCTAGGCATGTGGCAAGAATTTTCACTAGAATTTTGGCATCGGTATTGATTAGGGAGATTGGACAGTAGCTATTGGGTAATAGTGGGTCCTTGTCTTTTTTAGTGATGATGTCAATAATTGCCTCCATAAGTGTAGGGAATAAGATGAACTGGGAGACTGAATGAGAGAACATGCTTAAAGGAGAGGTGTGAGTGTTTCATGTAGGGTTTGGTAAAAATCTATGAAGAAACCAACTCCTCCTAACGATTTGTTTTATTCATCCCTAGAATGGCACTGTGATCTCCTCTGGTGAAATGGAACCCCCCAAGGGTTAACACTTGTGAGAGGGCAAAGCAGTGAAGGTCAAGGCAGTCCAGCAATGTGGATGTGGTCCCTATGTTAGATGAGGCAGTAGAGGAGTAGAGCTTGGAGTAGACATCTCTCATGAAGTCCAAGATATCTTTCTGTGTTAATCAAGTAATACTCTCAGGTGCTTTGTGTCCTGAACTATATTGTTCTGCCTGAAGCTTGCAGAATCTATATGCCAGGATGTTAGTAGTCCATTCTCCCTCTCCTAATATGGACAGTATGGTGAGTACTAAACAGAGCAAGTTCCACTTTCCTAGCATAGTGGGTGCTGAGGTTAGCGTGAATGTCTAGCATTTCTGAGGGGGTCTGTCTGGAGGTTAGCTTTAGGTGTTTCCTTATAGGTTCATAGGTTGGGTTTTCAAGTCAATCAGCTACAAGAGCCATTTCAGACTTGTGACTATATCAATGAATGTTTTCCCCAGTTTTAGGTCCCATATGTTTATCCAAGAAATTTTTAAAAGCAGTCATACTGGGCACTTATATAACCTCATTCGGAAGTGTATTCCAGACATCCACCACTCTCTGGTTAAACCACTGCCCCCTCCTATTGGTTTTATATTATTCTCCTTTTAGTTGTTTCTGGTATGTTTTCATTTCTCTCCCAGTATCCATTTTTCTGTTTAGACCTGCAGCTTCCCACATTACCCCATTCTTAAATGCTTTATACACTTAACATAGGTAACCTCTAATTGTTCTGTATCTTACTGAATGTCAGCCCAAATCCTGGAGTATCTTGTCATATGGTCTACTCTTCAATAACTTACCGTGCCCCGAGCAGCGCCCGTGGAGCCAGGCGGCATCAGCACCGACTTCAGCGACACTACTCGACTCTTTCCTCCCACCCTCCTGGTCCTGCCTCCCGGTTCAGCACCAAGGTAATCTCCGCAATCTACTCTCAGCCGCACAGCTTCTAGCTCCTCCTCTGATTGGTGCACCTACCCCCGTTGACGGCCCCTGATTGGACCGGAGATTCAGCCCTCTCCTTCCGATTGGAGCGCCTGCTCAGCTGAGCCAGCCAAGCTGTTTCCCGACCAGTGGAGCACTCCTGCCGGATTACCGGAGCGGCCGCTAGCCTGGGGATTCGTGCTTCTTTCTGCTGGGCTATTTTTGGACTGTATATTGAGGCCATATTACCTAGCACAAAAGGTCTGTAATTGTAATCCTTGGCTGTGTTTTACTTAATTATATTCTCTGCTACCTTACAGTTTAAGTTGAAGTGTTACAGCCTTTTTGTGTAGACATTATAGCCAGTTCATCCCTCGCTTTTGTTAAACATATATAACCAGCTATTTACCTACTCCTGCCTTACCTTGTGTTTGTTCTCTACTCCGGCTGTGTACTCTCTTCTACCCTCCTAACAAGCCTGCCATTTCTCCCTCTGCCTAAACTCCAAAACCACTATTTCCACACTACTTGACGCCTTCCAGTCTCTATCTTGTTTCCCCTGCCTTCTCCTGTACTCGCTCCATTTTGGTAGCCTGCCCCCCCTCCCCCACCCATCTAACTTGCCTCCCTTAAGGCCCTTACTCCAGAATTGCAAATTCCTGTCCTTTGTCCCTTCTTCACACCCCCACTCCCTCTTTAAGTTCCAGCCTGTCTCCTGCCTTCCTTTGTTCCCTTCAACTATTTAATTTGCAATCTCTCCTTGCTTCCCCCTCAGGAGCTCACCATGCCCCAAGCGGTGCCCATGGAGCCCGTCGGCATCAGCGCCACCTTCAGTGACACTACCCGACGCTTCCCTCCCACCCTCCTGGTCCTGCCTCCCGGTTCAGCACTAAAGTAATCACCGCAATCTACTCTCAGCTGCACAGCTTCTAGCACCTCCTCTGATTGGCGAGCCTACCCCAGTTGACGGCCCCTGACTTGGATCTGAGATTCAGCCCTCTCCTTCCGATTGGAGCACCTGCTCAGCCGAGCCAGTCAAGCTGCTACCAGACCCGTGGAGCACTCCTGCCAGATTACCGGAGCGGCCGCTAGCCTGGGGATTTGTGCTTCTTTCTGCTGGGCTATTTTTTGTCCCGCCCCCACCTCCCCCTCCCAGGCCACCTATTAAATACACTACTTGCTCCGCCCCTTTCTACCTACTCCAATCCCTCTCCTACAAGTTCTACTCCTCCCCTCTTCCCCCTTCCAGCTACTCTACCTAATGCTTCTCGCACCTTATCCACTTCTCCCTCTAGCTACATTACCCCACACTAGCCTGGACCTCTCCTCACTCCATATCTGTGCCTCCTGTCCCTGGTAAAATGGCACAATCAATAACCCTTCTACTTCTGATCTTCTCCTTTCTACTCTCCCTTCCCCTTTTAACTCCCCCTGTTGCTACCCTGCACCCCCCCCCCGCTGTACTGACTCATCCTACAAATGCCCCCTATAAGTCCACAGCATCCTCCCAGCTACCATCTGGTCCCGCTTCACGCGCCTCCTCCTCGGTTCTATTCCTTTGGCTGTCTCCCGTCTCTCTCTCCCCATTCCAGTACCCACTTTCTCCGCACTGCCTGCCCTTCACCCGCCCCCAAATGGTGCATGGCAAAATCCTGGTCCCTCCGCATTCTACGCTACCACCTAACCATTGCCCTATTACTACGGGCTGCAGGGGTATACACCCCAATCCCGGCCCATCTCCAACTTCTGGCCCCTGCTACCCTATGGCTAACCCCTCAACCAAGGCCACCAATGACACTCATTCTGGCTCCCTTCCCCGAGGCTTATGCCTCCTCCATCGAAACATTCATAGCCTAGCCCCTAAGCTTGATCAGCTCCAGGTTCTAGCCTCCCACCATGCCCCCGACATAATCATCCTATCCAGACCTGGCTGAACCCCAGCCTCCCAGATCATACCATCGCTATTCCAGGGTTCACCATCACTCGGCAAGACTGGCCCTCCAGAGGAGGGGGGGTGGCTATCTACATCAGATCAGCCCAACACTTCTCTGTCTGTCTTTCAAAAGCTGAACCCAAAGTTTACAAGCTTCTTATGGTGAAATTGTCCCCTCCCTCCTCATTACCCATCTTTGTGGCTGGTATTTATTGCTGCCCAGGCACGCCAACCACAACAGTCACCGACCTTCTGTGCCAACTCATGTCTTTTGCCCAGTCGGGTGAACTATATGTTATGGGTGACTTTAACCACAACTGGCTAGCACCCACCTTTAACAAAACCTGAACTGAGATAAATGCTCTCAACCTTAACCAAACCATTACAGAACCTACACGGTCAAACCATAAGTCCAGAAACCACTTTCTTCTTGACTGGGCGCTTACATCCCACTCACACAGCGTTGTCAGCTCGGGCCTCCTCCCTGATTTCATTCGTGACCACCACCTAATCTACTTGGTCCGCAAAATACACAAAGTTAAATCCCCTCCCAAATTTATATTCCAACGGTCATATAAATCCTTAAACCTCTCCCCCCTCCTGGAAGATCTATCTCACTCTAACTGGGACCCGAGCTCAAGCTGCTCTAACATGGACTCTGCCCTTATGTACTTTCGGAAACACCTTTCTTACTGCCTGGGACAAACACCCCCCCCACAGGCTAGAATCCAGGGGTCTCACCTACCCTGGATATCACCTGAGCTGATAGCTTGTCAACTAGCCCGTGACAAGGCCTGGTGCATTTACAAATCCAGGCTCCTCCCAAGCGACAATATCACCTACTGCATGCTCTGCAACAAGTGCACTAAGGCCGAATATTTTAACAACAACCTAAATGCAAATCTTGGGAGACCTTCTAAATTCTGGAAACTCATTAACTCCCTTTTCTCCCCCCAAACAGCAAATCCCCCACCTCTCCTCCTCGCCCAAGGGACTCTACTCTCCGACCCCCTGAAGGTAGCCTCTGAGTTTAATTCCTACCTTACTACTTGTCCTACGACCCTCCTAGATTCCCTACCTCCTGTAACCACACCCACTCTCCAGACAGCTGTCCCCCTACCGCCTGGTCTGAAACCCTTTTCCTTCAGACACATCTCCCCCATCGAAACCCTAGATGCCCTTCGCTCCATGAACCCCTCCAAAGGCAAATCCCCCAATGGTCTCGATAACAAACTCCTCTTCCTATCTGCCCCTGCCATCGCTACTCCCCTCGCGGCCCTACTAAATCTTTAATTCATCACTGAGTCATTCCCCTCTGAATGGAAGCATGCCACTGTCCTACCCCTACCAAAAGGAGGTGATCCTACCTCCACAACCAACGACCGTCCTATCTCCCTTCTCCCCACTCTAGCCAAACTCCAGGAACACCTAGTAATATCCAAAATCTCCCAGTTTCTCTCAGAAGCTAACTTCTTCACTCCATTTCAGTCCGGTTTCAGAAAAAAACACTCTACCACCACCTCCCTACTAAGACTCATGGACTCCATCCTCACTGGGATGGACAAAGGGCAAATTACTGCCACTGTTTTCATTGACCTAGGCAAAGCTTTTGATACAGTATCCCACTCCCTCCTACTATCCTGCCTATCAGGGGCTCGGTTAGTAGCGTCTGCCATAAACTGGTTCAGTGCCTACCTACAAAATAGAACCCAATCCACTAGGCGGTAAGAAAGGTGTTTCAAATGCTCACAGCCTAGGAAATAAGATCCCAGACCTGCAGGCAATAATGTCAGAGGCTAAACTGGACATAGTAGCAATTAGTGAGACGTGGTTTACCAGTAACCACACTTGGGAGACTTCAGTACCTGGCTATGTATTGTTCAGAAGAGACCGAGGTGCAAAAAGGGGGGGAGGAGTGGCCCTGTATGTTAATGAAAATATCAAAGCTACAGAAATTCAGAATACACATAAGGAGCCAGAAGAACTGTGGGTCACCCTGAAACAGGAAATGGGACAGCCATAAGAACTGGGGTTGTCTACAGGCCCCCAGACCAGAGGGAGGACATAGACACATTACTGTTAGAAGATATACAAAACATGACAGCTAAAGGAGGTTCTGATAATGGAGACTTCAACATGCCAGATACAGATTGGTCAATACCAGCAGGAACATCTGCCAGAACTAGACTCATAGTGGATTCCTGCAGGGAGGGCCTCAAACAACTGGTACAGCAACCCACAAGAGACAGGGCTATCCTAGATCTAGTACTGACTAACAAGAAGGGATCACAGATCTCCAGGTAGAAGGTCACCTGGGGCCAGTGACCATCACATGGTATGGTTCAATTTAGCTACTACATCTAAATCATCCCATTCCAAGGCAAAAATATGGGACTTCAGAGGAGCTGACTTTGATAAGATGGCCAACAGAGTTAAGCTAGCCCTGGCAAAAGAAACACAGGTGAGGGGTACAGGCAAAGTGGGCAAGCATTAAGGATGCAATACTTGAAGCAACATCCCATTGTGTTAGACAGAAAAGGAAGTGCAAAGAAGAAGGAAACCACTTTGGTTCTCAAATACAGTAGCAGAAAGGTCAGAGCCAAAAGGCTGGCCTTCAGGAAATATAAGGGAACACAGCGGGATGAAGATAGGAGGCATACCAAACTGCCCTAAGGGAAGCAGGTAAGACAGTAAGGCAGGCAAAGTCCCAAACTGAGGAAACACTAGCACGAACAGTAAAGAAGGTGACAAGACTTTCTATAGATACATTAGTGAAAGGAGAAAGTCCAGAGGGTATTGCTAAGCTTAATGGAGAAAAGGGAGCATGTGAGGAGGAGGACCCTGTAAAGGCATCTATCCTAAATAGATACTTTTGCTCAGTATTTACTGAAGAGAAGGTAGGGCAGGGCCCACAGCTCAGCATCATGGACACAGGGGGGAGGGAGGTAAGCACTACTCCCTTCACAAAAGAAAGGGTCCTACAAGAACTTGCTAAGCTCAGGGTGGATAAGGCAATGGGACCTGATGGCATACATCCCAGGGTACTTAAGGAACTAAAGGAGGAACTAGCAGAGCCATTAGCAGAATTGTTTAGTGAGTGTCTGAGCACAGGAGAGGTCCCAGAAGACTGGAGAAGGGCTCATGTGATCCCGCTCCACAAGAGTGGTAGCAGGGAGGAGGCGGGGAACTACAGACCAGTCAGTCTTACCTCAGTAGTGGGCAAGATTATGGAGGCACTCCTTAAGGAAAGGATAGTGCAACACCTGGAATCCATAGGGCACAGGATCCAAGACAGCATGGGTTTACAAAAGGAAGGTCCTGTCAAACTAATCTCATAGATTTCTTTGACTGGGTAACCAGAGTGGTGGACCAAGGGAAGCAGTTGATGTCGCCTACCTTGACTTCAGCAAAGCTTTTGACACTGTTCCACATAGAAGATTGATAAATAAGCTGGGTAGGCTTGGGGTGGGTCAGTTGGTCAACTGGGTGGCAAACTGGTTGACGGGCAGAAAACAGAGATGGTGGTAAATGGTTACAGTCAGAAGAGATGCAAGTCACAAGTGGGTACCTCAGGGATCAGTCCTGGGGCCAGTCCTCTTCAACATCTTCATTAGTGACCTTGCAGATGGACTAGAGGGTAAGGCTTGTCTGTTTGCAGATGACACCAAGATCTGCAACAGAGTAGATGATCCAGATGGGGTGGGCAGAATGAGAAGAGATCTAGATAAACTAGCAGAATGGTCAGAAGAGTGGCAGCTGGGATTTAATGCAAAGAAGTGCAAAATCATGCACATAGGAAGAGAAACCCTGAAGCCACCTATAGACTGGGAGGAGTTGCTAGCAGTCACAAAGGAAGAAAGAGACTTGGGCATAATCATCACTGATGACCTAAAATCATCCAAGCAGACCTCTAAAGCAGTAGGTAAGGCTAGGGGGTGTTAGGTGTATTAGTAGGGGTATCACAAGTCGTGAAGAGGGAGGTAATAATCCTCTGTACAAGACACTGGTTAGGCCCCATCTGAGTACTGCGTGCAGTATTGGAGGCCACACCTTCACAAGGACATTAACAAATTGAGGCAGTCCAGAGAAGGGCAACCAAAATGGTGCAGGGACTGCATCAGAAGACTTATGAGGACAGATTAACGGAGCTCAATATGTATTCCCTTGAGCAAAGGAGGAGAGAGGTGATATGATTGAGGCATTCAAACACCTTAAGGGCATAAACAAGGTGAAAGAGTCTAACATGTTTAAATATAAGAAAATAGCAGGACAAGAGGACACAGCATGAGATTAGAGGGAGGCCGATTAAGGGGAATGTGGAAATTTTTTTCACAGAAAGGGTGGTGGATGCATGGAATGGCTTACCACAAGAAGTGGTGGCTATGAATACAGTGCAGGGCTTCAAACAGGCATGGGATAGGCATAAGGGAGCAATACAAATGACTATGAATAGATAGGTCACTGACAGAGCAAAGGCCGATGGCACATTTATAAGGTAGAAAAAGAAATGGGCAGACTGGATAGGCCTTCCGGTCCTTATCTGCCGTCAACTTCTATGTTTCTATGTTTCTATGTAAAATAGCTGACTACACCTCCCCTTCTCCCTATTACCACCGGCGTTCCCCAGGGCTCAGTCCTTGGCCCCATTCTCGTCTACATCCTTCTAAATGATCTGCCTAACTCTTGCTCCACTACCGCAATCCACATGTATGCTGATGACACGGTCCTCTTTACCTCCGGTCGTACTTATGAAGAAGTCACCTCTAATCTTCAGACCATTTTCAACAAAATACAACACTAGTTCAACTCCAACCAACTCTCCCTAAATGCCAAGAAAACTGTCTCTATGTCTTTCGGCACTAGACAGCGTCTATCCAGACTCACATCCCCACTGATCTTCCGTACTCTAAATAACACCATCCTTGATGACGTGCCTTCCTTCAGGTACCTAGGGGTTTGGCTTGATCACCACCTCTCCTTTTCCACACACATTGACGCCATCATATCAAAACTGCGCCCAAAACTTGGTACCCTTTATAAAAACCGCGCTAGTCTCCCACTACCTGTGAGATGCGAAATAGTCCAGAAAATTATTCTACCCTCCTTCAACTACTGTGATGTTGTTTACAGCTCTGCCTCTAAGACCACCTTAGCCAGACTGGACCCCCTTTTTAACGCTTTCTGCCGGTTTGCCCTCGATGCCCTCCCACTCCCATCACTGCAAACTCTACCATTCCCTGGCCCTTCCATCTCTTAGTAACTGGTGCCTGCTTCACAGTGCTAAATTTGTTTCCAACTTCTGGCTTGGTTCCCTCCCTCCCTACCTCGTATCCTCCCTATCTTTCCCATCTACCCCAACCCTCAACCTCAGGTCTACTGACTCTAGGCTATTAATCATCTCTCACCGAAGGACCTCCGCAGGCCAATCGGCTTTCTCTTACCTCTTCCCTAAGCTCTGGAATGGCTTGCTGGCCCAAATCTGCCATTCTTCATCCAAACACTCTCTTTCCTCTGCCCTCACTAACTTCCTTGCACCAGATTGTAACTGCCCCGACCTCCCACCCACTGATGGATTCTCTCCCTCCCCTCCCCCTTACGTGCCTGACCAGCGGCTCGGCCTTTGCCTAATTGTCTGGCTTATCCATTGCCCTAAACACCCTACGCACTTACAGTCTTATTCACTGCTCTATCTCCCTTCTCTTTCCCTCACTGTCCTAAATACCCTATGTACTTACAGTCTTATTCACTGCTACTATCTCCTTTCTCTTTCCCCCACCATCTCCCCTAAAGCATCCCCCCAATCACCTAGTGTCTACTAGACAGCCCTTCCACCTCTCCTTTACCCCCATCTCCGATTTCCATTTCCCACTGCCAACTTGGTACATCTTGTTTCAGTTCAAGTTCTGTCACTGGCACTTATGTAATCATGTATTGCCCTAGATATGTACGCATGTTATGTATACCACTTTCCTCGAGGCTCATGTTTTGTATTGTTCTCCTCATATAACAAGTTCAAAAGTAATCTCACTCAATTATGTTCATTTGTCTGTATTGCTCTACTCTTAATTTCAACTGTAGTACGAATACCGTCCTCCATTGTAACCCCCCCAGGTCACACTGTGAGACGAGCATCTTTTTGCTAAGTGTGCCTTTCCTGGTGAAACATTTTCAATAAATAAATAAATAAAACTTTATTTTTTTCCTCCAGTTCTTTAAGCTTCATTCCTAACTAGCAAGCTTTTTGCTCCCTGTCCTGCTGCTGGTGCACAGCACAGCTGATGTTATGGCCTCATAAGAAGGCTTTGAGTAAGTCCCATAGCATACCATCTGAAACCTCCTTATTTATCATTATGAATGAGGTATTCATGGATATCCTGCTTGACCCAGGGGAATCAGGTAAGGCACTATGATGAGGATTTAGGTGCTACTGGTTCCCATATCATATGAAGTCTAACAGGTGTATGACCAGAGATAATTATGGGATGTATTGTAACATCCATGACAAGAGAAGTGGTTGGGGGGGTTGGTGAGCCAAAGATTGATGCAGCAGGAGGAGTGGTGCGCAGTGGAGAAGTAGATGTAATCCTTGGTGGTAGGGTTAGCCAGTATCCAAATATTGGTAAGGGAGTGTTCATGTAGGAGATAAAACAGAGTTTTGGCCACCTTTGTGTGAGGTTCAGGGAGCGCAGAGGAAAGATCCAGTGAGGGGTTTAGGGTAAGGTTGAATCACCTCCTATAATGGTGGGAGTAGAGTATGCACAGAAAGATGCCAATGTGTCAGACAGGTGGGAGAAAAAGTGAGGGTTGTCCATGTTGGGGGCATATATATTAAATAGCAGCAGAGGCCCATTAGGGGTGGACGTGCTAGCCATTACTCAGCTCCCCTCCTTTTCAGCAAGGGAGAAGGTGCACCATTTCAATAACTTATGGAACAGGATAGAGACACCTTGCTTAGGGGAGGAAAAGGTACTATGCACCTCTAGGCCCACCATCTCCCATTTTAGTTTGCCGACTTCCTGCATTGACAGTTGATTTTTCTGAAGAAAGGCTACTTTGGTGTGGAGCTTCTCGAGGTGGCTCAGCAATTGTTTGCCTTTAATAGGGGAATTTAACCTTCTGACATTCCAAGTTGTATATATATTAAATTGCATATATTAAATCAGTCATGTGAGCAAGTAAAGGACAAATGACCTAATGGGGGGATCCCCTGTATAGCATTCAACAGAGCCCATGATAAAATGATCACCTAGTTAGGACCACAGTAGCTGAGACCTCATTGAACCTTGAGAGGGAATTTTTGCAGGAGATCACAAACGCCATCGCCGAGAGAGTTTTGGAGTTCACTAGGTGTCTAGTTCTGGGTGACTTGAATGCTTGGATTAATGACAAACTCTTGCATTCTGGACAAGACTTCCTCCTGACTATGGATTCGCCGGGCCTTGTATAAGTGTTGCTACTACAACCCACAGACATGGCCCTGCCTTTGACTTAGTATTCTCACTTGGGCTTGTGGTAAGCAATCTCAAGTTTGATTTGGTCATGTGGTCAGATTACTGCACAGTAAGAGTTTTATTCCGGGTCCCCATGGCAGTCCTTCCCTTGTGGAGATGGTTCACTACTGTCCTTTGAAGGGGTTGTCCCCAGTAGGACTTCTGGTGGTAATGGACCCCTCAGAAGTGGGGATTGTTTGTGGGGTAGGCTCAGGTGTGGTGCTGGTAGCCTGTAATGGGGCTGCTACCTCAGCACTTGATTCTGTCTCACCTGTCTGTATATGTCTCAGGTCTTCTCGCTTGAGATCCCCATAGGAGAGCTTAAGGAGATGAAGTCCAGGGGTCAGAATTTGGAGCACTATTGGAAAAAGTCTGGATCTGTGGAGGACAGACTGGCTTTGAGAACTCACTACAGTGAGTGTCAAAGAGCAATCTTCCATAAGAAGGCAGTATTCCTGTAAGGTGAGACTGTTTCAGGGAAGAACAGACAAGCTCATCTCTTTCAGACGGTGGAGAGGTTACCCCCACATCAGCAGCTGAAAAGAGCAGTTTCAGTTGCCTAGTGTGAAGAATTCACTTGGTTCTTCTCTGACAGAGTGTCCTCTATCAGATATGGGATTTCCCTAATGGGGTGATCATTGTCCAGCAGTGGTGGAATGAGTGCCACCAAGAGCTTTCCATTTGTCTGAAGTGAGTTCAGACCAGAGGGGCTTGAAGAGATTAGTGAGGTAATCTCAAAGCTATAACCCACTTATTGTGAAGTGGACCTGGGCTCAACACATCTCTTCATGGACTGTGTGGGTTCCGTTGGTCCAGCGTTCACTGAGACTGTCTGGTGCTCACTCTCAGAGGAATCATTCCCTAGCTCCTTGAAAGAGGTGCTGGTAAAGCCACTTCTGAAAAAGCCATCTCTTGACACAGACATCTTAACAAATTAAAGACCATTCTCTAACCTTCCCTTTCTGGGAAAGGTTATTGAGAAAATAGTGGCTTTGCAGCTCAAGGCACCTATCACAACCTTTGACATCTATGAGCCTCTCCAATCGAGATTTAGCTTAAGACATGTATGGAAACCATGCTGGTCAGGATGCATAATGATCTCCTTAGGGCCAGAGATAGAGTGGAATGGTCAGTACTCATTCTCCTTGCTCTCTCTTCAGCATTTAACAGCGTGGATCATGGTGTGTTGTTGGATCATCTAAGGGAGCCCTGTGGACTCACTGACACTGTCATCAGCTGGTGTGAGTCCTTTCTCATTGGTAGGATGCTGATGGTGGTGTTGGGGAGTTTCTTCTCACTCCTGAAGCCCTTATTGTGTGGAGTTCCTCAGGGCGCAATGCTCTCACCCATGTTGTTTGTGGTGTACATTTTCGCCCTGGGTGATATTATCAGATTTTACAGTGTGGGGTTTCACTGCTATGTGGACGACTCTCAGCTGTATTTGTCATCTGGTTCCAGGACACATGGTGCAGTGGAGGTACTAAATTTATATCTGGCAAAGATCCAGGGTTGAATGTCTTCTAACTGGCTGAAGCTTAACCCAGACAAGATGGAGGTGCTGATGATTGAGTCTGGTCATCTGCAGTGTGCAGAGGCCATAGATGAGGTGTCTGGTCTGATGCTTGGCTCCTCCCCACTTGCTGCCTCCACTAAGGTGAAGAATATGGATGTCTGGATGATAGACTGACACCTGAGTTTCAGGTATCATCAGCTGTCCAGAGTGCTTTCTACCACTTTAGAAATGTCACCTGGATTAAAGCCTTAATCCTATTTGAAGACTTGTCTTCACTAGTGTATGCCTTTGTGACCGCTAGACTCGACTACTGCAATTCTCTTTGCCTCAGGGTAAATGGAGGGGTCTGTGTCACCAGCAGCTGGTGAAGAACACAGCAGCAAGGTTGCTGATGGTCCTACCTAGATCGTGTCATGTGACCTCAGTGCTGTGTGATCTGCTTTGACTGCTGGTGAGGTGGAGAATCACCTTCAAAGTCAGTTTACTGACCTATAAAGCCCTATACAGGCTGGGCCATAGCTACCTGAGTAATCTCCTGACTCTTTAACACACCCAGCACCCTCTCCACTTCTCTGATGTGGGCCTCCTAGCAGTTTCTAGGGCCTAGCTCAAATCATCAAGTGATCGAGTGTTTGAAGTGGCAGGACTGACCCTATGAAATTCACTTCCAAAATCTTTGAGGGAGACCCCCTCCTTGGAGGCCTTCAAGAGGGGCCTGTAGGCACAACTGTTTAGGAAAGCCTTTTACATGTAGCCAAGGATCCCTTATGTTGGCTGCTGATTAAATGGACACTGTCAACCCCCTTAGGTCTCAAAATGTTCAGAGTTTAAAAAGCACATGTTATGATTGGCCACATTCTGTAGAGATTGCTTACATAAATAGACGTTTAATTCTGATTCCTTTTTTCTTTAAAAAAATGAAAACCTGACTGTCCCCTATACTGGTGACATCACACAAAAACATGTTTGTGTACATTCCTTCGAGCAACTCCCACTGCATCTTTCCTGGACTTGGGAACACTCACAACACAGTCTAGCCATTCATGATGCAGTGGAAGGAGATGCTCCTGTTGAATCATGAGTGTCAGCACTGTTTGGGGGGTTTCCAACTGTTCTGGAAGCACATAATTAGAGTAGGAATAGATCAAGGATTTGAAACAAAACAAGGCTGGGTATAAATGCACCATTAGCATGCATTTTAGTTTTGCTAAGAAAGGAGGCAGATAAAACAAGCAGCAACCTCAATGAAGTTTAGAAAACATAGGCAACCATAAAATGTGGGAGCCTAACCAGAAATAACATGATGCAATAAGGTTGATAGTGTCCCTTTAATATGGTTTTTGACTGAATTTAAGATTTAATTATATCATTTAATTTATAGTAATTTTTTTATTTATGTTTGATTTTATATAAATATTTGTGAACACTGTCTTATGTATGTATTGCCCTTGCCTTGTACAGTGCCCTAAGCCTCAGAGAATGCATGCTTAACAAATAAAGTTATACTTACTCTTGATCCTTTAACCTTAATCAGAGCGATCCAACACACTGTATTGTAATGGTGCAAGTGAGCCATTAAAACACAACAGGACCCAATGGGGGCCACCAGTCTAAACAACTTACATGTTGAATAAATGATAATTATACTGTAGTCATAGCTCAAAGTCCCACTTTGAGGTCATGTACCCTCATCTGTGGTGAACTCATAGGGCACCAAGTAAGGATACATATCTGTCATGTGGGATTCCCTATCCCAACCCCTCACCAGAAAAAAAAACATTGTAGAGTAACTGTACCATATATGTATTGTTTCTGGAGCTGGAATTGGGGCCCTGACTAGCAGAAGTTAACCATATTTCCAGCAAAACTAATCTATCAGGAAACCATAAATGAGGACACCTTAGAGGCTAGGTGGGGCAGGTGCCTCTGATATAGCCTTGGCTTGAAAAGGGGCTATTAACTACCAGTTCTGCTGGGCCTCTTGCCAAGGCTTGGTGGACTATAGATTTTATAATGTAGGCAGCGCATGACTGTAGGGTATGTCTATAGGGTAAGCAGCCCTAGAAATGCTCATAATTTATATGCCAGAGTGGGGGAAACAAGCTATGCCATGTCCTGGAATGAAAGAGTATATGCAGTAGTTAGCCCCCACCCCTAGCCACAGCTGCATCCATGGTGTGCTGAAAGCCTCAGCCTGTGATATGTATTATGATTTAAAAAGCCAGGAGGCAGAAACAGTCCGGGTGAGAGATTGAATGGTGTGCAGTGGTGAGTCACTCTGTAGTCACCTCCAATCCTTTTTGTGAGGGCGACTGTAACAGCATTCACTGCCATGTCAGGTAGTAAGATCTGGATGGAGGAGGGGTATGCAGAAGCCCAGTTCAGGGGGAATAATAAAGGGCCCTCAACTTATAGAAATTGATCCATTAGTTCCAGAGAATAGCAGTGGAAGCTCTTTGCCAAATATGCCATTGGGCTGAGGGGTTCACAGCATCACTGCTGTGCACTCTGAGAGGGCAAGGTGGTAATTAAAAGGCTATACAACTAAAATGCCACTCAGCATTCATGACAATTCACATAGCTGCAGTGGTAGCTTGGGTATTGTAGCTGCATGGGTATTGATTGTCGTTGAAGGAGGTCTTTAAATAGCATTCAAGTGGGTTTGGGAGGGAGGGCCCAGACAAGAAACAGGGAGATAGAAGCCTGGCAGATGTCATGGGCACAGAAAGTTAAACAAAAGCACAAACAGACCACCAGTCGCATAAGCTGTACTGGAGTAGACAGGCATTATTAACATTAATCAACAGAGATGCTGGATAAAAACTGCATGGCACATGGTGCAACCTCCATCAATGCAATGATCCCTGACAGGTACATACTGGTGTATATATATCCACAAGGCAGCAACCTGTGGGCTATGAGAAAACAAGGAAAACAAACCCTTGCATTGAAGAGCAGAGCAGGGGCACCTGAAAAAAAGAAACATGTTACTTTAAAACTGAATCAGTGTCTTGCCCATAATAAGTCTTAAAATGGAAATGGTCACTGCCTCATCTGTTGAGCAGTTATGGAATATAAGATGCAGTAGCGCTTAATATTTGCCCCTTTAAGAACACACAAAGGTGCACAGGTCTTAATTGGAAAGGTGCAAAGGTTGCTTGGATGGAACAGCAGAGGGGTGGTTAATGCTGCATCAGAAGACAGAACCAGTAGAAAACCAGATATTTTAAGCAAAGTTAAAGTCACCCATTCCCAGGGTTAGCAATGCAGGGTTTTATTTAACTGCAAAAATTGATTAGCGTTTTGCTCATAAAAGTGCTAAAACATTGTGAAAATGCATAGCACTTGCCTCACTGTGTTTAACAAACATAACACTTCTAGAAAACCTATATAAATACTTTCTGTACAGTTAACATTGTCCCAAGAAAAAAACTGCTAATCAATTATTTAAAACCCTAGCAATGGTGGTTGCAAGTGGAGTTTGGTAGTAGCAGCTGTGTATGTCCAGAGCTGTTGTTCTTTTGGAGCTCAGGGAGTACTCAGAGGCAGAGGAGGAATTTCGGGACACAATGATTGCGGCTGTGTCACTGGTAGCTTCAGTACGGGTTTGTCCTTGACTAGTGAGGTATTTGTTCTTGCTGGTTTTGGCTGTGACCTAGTGTGGAGGCCTGTTTACAGAGAGGGGGAAAAATGGCTTCCAGCAGTCTTGGTGTTGGCATTCTCTGATAAGGCTTCATGGTCTCTACTGTGGCTGCAGCTATGGAGATGGGACACTGGAAATGGGGGTTTCCAAGCAGTTTGCTTCTTCTTCTTCTTGGAGCAACTCCTGCCTTTTCCTCAGAATGTCATAATACTGGGGTTCTCTTCAGGATCTTCTGGCAAGGGGACTGGGGGACCAGCAGTCTTCGCATACCTGGGTTCTTTAGGGTCTGGAGTAGAGTCCATGGCATAGGACTCCTCAGGCCTAGCAGGATATGGTAGCTTTGCTTTAGGCCAGGGGTGGTAGTTTTCAGCTGCCTCTGGGGATGGAAAGGAGTGAGAGTTGCCATTTCTTGTGATCCAGAGGTTTGCCATATACCAAAGGCCATAAGGTATCTGAAGGTCCATCAGCACATATTGAGCTCTTAGTGAATTCTTTATGATGTTCTGTGAAGGCTGGGGAAAAGCCCAGGAAAACCTGGATTCGGTGGCCTTGCCAAGTAAAAGGCCCCCCTTACCATGTTAACCTGTCAGGGCTGCAGTAATATTACCACTGTCAGTGCTGGTGACCCAGGTTTGGGAACATGCCTGGATCACTGAAGACCGGAAAACACCCTGGCTGGCAGAATGATTGTTGGCCTCTGCAGGACCTGCACCTGGTGACTCAGGCTCTTCCTGATCTGGATCCATACTTCGGTGGGTTGAGGGACTCCCCACCACCCTGCCATGGAGAGCAAGCCATGGGGGATTCAGAGAGAGGTAAGCCCTGAGAGATGCCACAGTGATGGAGCTAGGAGGATTGACAGGGAGGAGGGACAGCCACGGAGACAGGAGGAGTAAAAACTGTAAATAAAAAAAAGGCCCCCCCCTTCCCACGTTAGCTGCATCATGCGCTCTTTGATCGTTAAACGTAATTCAACGATGGGTCAAGTACACTGCCCGATTTGGGGGGGTTAGGGATTGATGGGCATGTTCAGTCTCCAGTGGGACTGGCCATTGATGTTTGAGGAGGAGCAGTAGGAAGTGTTGGACAAATGCTACTATATATCTGCCTTCCAACGCCTTCTGGAAAGCCAACCAACCGTAAGTTTTTTCTGCGACCCCTATTTTCAAGTTCCTCCATACAGTTCCAAAACTGGCAAATTGTTCTATCCTGTTCATGGAAGTGAGGAAAGATAGTCTGTTGCAATCTCTTGAGATAAAATTTGTTGCTGTGTCTGGGCCACTCTTTGCAACAGAGTAATTATGTCCTGAATGGTTTTATGATTGCAGACTTTGAGTTCTCCAATTTCCAGCAACAGCTGGAAAAACATTGATCTGATTTCTTGAAGGTCTTCTGTCAGCTGGAGAGGAGCTTCCATGCCAAGAGATGCTATGCCCACGAGGTACCTGAAGCCACCTAATGCTGGACAGTGGGAACAGGATGAAGTGTAATATTTTCCCATTCAGACTGTTGAAATAAGTGAAAATTGAGCAGAGGGTTCCAAAATTGTCAAAGTACAGGCAGGCTCCAAAACAGACTTTTACTTTAAGCAGTCACAGACAGATTTTGGTAGATATTAATGGGGATAATGGGAACTGAAGGAATTATGCTGCCATTTTCAAGGCTGCACCCCACACACACACACATGTTGGTTTAGTCTTGTGGTTTGTTAAAGACAGTTTACAGCATTTTGTTCTGCCCATTAGCAGTTTTGGATTGGGCTATAAATGATGGTATCATCTGGATGGAGATGGATGTGGGTGCTGAAGCCACTGTAGATTCCTGATTGACTGAAAAGAAGGGGGTCAAGGATGGAGTCCAAGCTGAGTGCTTTGGAGGATGAAGTTTCTGTAGAAAACATCAGGATAACCCAGGCTCCTATACAGAAATTAGGTTAGAAAGTTCCCCAGAGAGAACAGGGGCCAAATTTTCTAAGGTTAATGCATGACTTCTACCAATCTCTACATCAAACCCTAGCAGCAACACAGCTGAGGCATTGATGATTGCCACAATTGCACGAAAATTTATAATGTTGGGCACAGTTGCAACAATTGACATGATTTACAGCAGTTTGTGCCAAACATCTTTTGCAAACTGCATGTAAACAGTTCCCAGTTTGGATGCAGGCTAGACCACAAAATGACGGTCAAGTGAGCATCACTTTGACACAGTTGATAGAAAATTCCTTTAGACTTCCACAAGCCCAGTGCACCATATCTATGATGCACATGGGGCTTGCAGCAAGTCTAGACCTTCTACAATCTGGCCCCACATGTCCAAAATGACAAAATTCCATCCCATAGAAAAAAGGACACCACTCAAACACTGTTGTGGCTAGTGGCTAATGCGTAACTATCAGCCACCAAATTAATGTAGGAATTATACATTAAGGCCAGTTGTAGCAAAGCAGCACCATTATTATTCTGAACATCAGAGACCACATGATATTTCACTGATAGACTGCTTTTCATGATGAAGCACCCGGGGCCAGATTTTCTAAGGTTTGTGCAGGGTTTGCATCAAGCCCTGCATCAAACTTTATTACTAACACAGCTTCAGTATTGATGATTTCTGCAACTGCACCCGATTTTATAATCTCAGGCACAGTTGTGACAATCAACCAGATTTATGGCAGCTTGCACCAAACCTCAGATGCAGGCTCAGTGTAAAGGATCCCCCGTTTAGTTGCAAACTAGATCACATAAAGATGGTCTAGCAAGCATCACTTTGATAGATGAGATAGAAAATCCTTTTAGACTGTTAGAAGTCCAGTGCATCATATCTCTGATGCACCCAGAGCTTGCGGCAAGTTTAGACTTTATAAAATCTGGCCCCATGTGTAAAAATCAGTATTAGTGGTCGATTTGAACACATTAAATCACAAATCTACTATGATACAGGGATTGAGTGGTGATTTGTTTCCTATGGTTTTGATGAAGCTTCCCCACTGATTTTGACCTGATGTGACCTGTCGGTCAGGCAGGCTCTGAGCCAGCTTACCACACTGATGGATAGCTCCAAATGATGCAGCTTATCAATTAGGATGGCATGATTTACAGTGTCAAATGCCTTGGTCAGGTCTATGAATATTGCCTCAGTATGATAACCTGCAACAAGGGCAGTCATGATGGGGCAGGTCCCCTTTGGTAGGACAGTGCTGCTGAAGTGCACTGGGCAGAAACCTGTCTGTGATTCAGCGAGCATGTTGTCCTACATGGACTTGGCCCTGACTACTTGAAAGAGCTTCTTGTACCTTACCACCCAGAGCGACAGCTCTGTTCAGCTGATGAGGGGTTGCTAGAGATTCTGAGGGTGTCTTTAAAATCCGCTGGGGTCTATGCATTTATGTACATGGGCCCTACCCTCTGGAATTCTCTACCCCATCAGCTGTGGGAGTGCATGACTGTGGGGGGATTAAGACAAGTGCTGAAAACTTTTTTATGGCATCAGGCCTTTAGTGGAACGGATTGAAGGGACCCGACAGATTATTTTATTACTGTGTTTACTGATTTTATTATTGTTGTTTTAATCTTACTGTACAGTGCCTTGATATTTTGAAAGGTGTTTAATTAAAATAAAGGTATTATTATTATTATAGATGCCTTTGTATCAGCATTTCTAAAATTTGTTTTGCACTGGCAGCACAGAGACTGACCTGTAGTTATTTGGATCTGATGGTTTATTTAAGGATTTTTTAACCAGGTAGGCTCACTGAGACTAAAAGCCCCTTTTTCAGGAGCAACCTGGAAGTTGCTCGGACTTGAGTGTAGGAGTCAAAATGACAACCTTCCAGATAGTTGTGATCTGTCCAATATGGAGGTATAGAGTAGAAACAGGTGCTGCCAGCTGTTCTGCTGCAATTTCCAGCAGACAAGGATGAATACCATCTGCTCCTGCCCTTTTTAATGGGCTGAGGTCAAATAGTAGCTGCAGAACATTGCACTTGTTTAGTTCTGTGAAGCCAAAAGATGTGGCTGCTTCAGTTTGTGGTAGTAATCTCTTGTACAGTACTCTGGGATTCTGAGGCATATGTATGATTGGTAGATTGAGGTTGGAGAAGTGTTTGTTTAGGGTATCAGCTGTTTCAGTGTTGACAATCACTTGGGCGTTATTATAGACCAGACAGGAAACTGGTTGACAATTATCCTTGCCAAGGAGGGGTGTTAATGCCTGACAAAGGTGCCTTGGTTTACGGCTATTTATGCTCCAGAATTCAGTATAATAGGCTGCACTGGCATTTCTGGTAAGTCATGGCTTGGTTCCTGAGGCCAAGGTATGATTACCAGTCCCTGTCTGCTAGTGTGGCTTTGAAGTAGTCCTTTGTACTAGATTTTTGATCATTGAGATCATGTCTCTTTAGTTCCCCTGGGAATTATCATGCTAACAGTTAGCTATGGTCTCTAAAAATGACATTTCAGTAAAGACACAACAATCAGCGTCTTTACTTTAACCAAATTCACCTTTGTATAACAAAATTTGCAGTCACTCTCACTAGGAGAATGTTACAATTTCAGTAAGTAGCATCACACAAGCAAAGTGGGAGTTTGTATTATTAAGTTATTCCAGTTCTGGAGACCCCATCTCCGCAAGGACATAGACAGGATGGAGGCAGTTCAGAGGAGGGCAACTAAAATGGTGCAAGGTCTGCAAGAGAAGCCTTATGAGGAGAGGCTAAAGGAGCTTAATATGTATACCCTTGAGGAAAGGAGGGAGAGGGGGGACATGATAGAAATGTTTAAGTACCTCAGTGGAATCAACAAAGTCGAAGAGGGTAGCATCTTTCAGAAAAAGAGATGTACAAGAACAAGGAGACACAATTTGAAGATAGAGGGGGGACGGCTCAGGGGCAATGTGAGGAAGTATTTTTTCACAGAGAGAGTGGAGGATGCATGGAACAGCCTTCCTGAGGAGGTTGTGGGGTCTAAAACTGTGGGAGAATTCAAGAATGCGTGGGACAGACATAAGGCAATTTTTGTGGGGGGTAGGAAGAAATAGGCTGTTGGTTAAGTAGGATCTGCAGCTTATCCTCTAGGTAGAGAAATGGGCAGACTAGGTGAGCCAAGCGGTCCTTACCTGCCGTCAAAGTCTATGTTTCTATGTTTCAAACGTTTTCACAAGGAAAGTCATACTGAGCGTGTAACAGTTCATTTCCAGATACATCCTGGGTATGCCACTGAATTGAATTTTACAAAAGTACTATGAAAAAAATTATTGATGCTGACAGAAGAAACACCCAATGTTCATTACTAGCCAGCATTGGCTATCATTCTGAATTTAACAGAATGTAGGTCCCTGGTTTTGAAGTGCTATTTATTTCCGGTTGGTAACAGAATTATTTCATGGCTCCTAAGTCGAGCCAGCATGAAGAAAAATATCACTTCCATCCTTTCTCAGGAAATAATAAAAAAAAACTGAAAACCATATTTTAAAAAATGAACCTTCACATTCATCTGTTTAAAATAAACATGGGGCAGTGCTGTCCAGTGGGTAGAACACACATATATAAGATAACAGCTTTAGAACTGAATCCCAGTACTACCAGTGTGTGGCCTTAAGCATGTCACTTAGCTTCCCATTGCACATTCTCTCTCTCTCCTTCCCTCTCTCTCTCTCTCTCCCTTAACCCTTGTGTACTCTCCTTTTACTTTTTATCCCTTAAACTTACTGAACCTCTCTGTGCATGTCTGATGGCTGCTGTCAACAGCTCTGGGATTGCAAATTGCTTTGGGATAAAGTGTGATTAAAAGAGTTATGTAAAAGTGATTTTCTTTTCCATTTTTGGCATTTACCACACACTTACTGGCTGTTGGCTTGCAAAAATTTAAGATCTCTGCAGAGGTGGAATGAAGTATAGGTTTGAAAAGGTAGGTTTATCTTTCTCAAAAGAACATGTCTGAAGTAATTTTTTTAGAAAAAACTGCATCAAGCATAGATATTCTGTACAATGTTTTTATTTATTCAAATTATGAATTATATCTCCTGATATAGCAAACAGCATGAAGGATTGCTTGACCACAGTATCGTTAAAAAGCCTGGTAACATCCAGTAAGCAAAGTAATTTAGGAAGTTATTGCAGGTCTGAGGAAAGCTGACCTATCCCAATTTCCAGTTTGAGGTGGCCTGGCTCTTATAAAGCCCACAGCCCTAGCATCCTGCCAGTTTTCAGTGGATTAAACTACTGTATACCATAGACTGGCAGTCTATAGAGTTTTCTGAAAGGAACAGTATATGTATGGATGCAGACTCATTACACTAGCTAATGTGTCTGTCTTTCCTTTAATCCAGACTCTAAAATGGCCATGACCCAAATGGTTGACTTCCACATACAGTGCAAAAATATAAGTCGAAGCTGGGGATAAGGGTCTAAATCAAAGCATGAAGGAGATTAAAGCCAGAGTACATGTCATGCATTGCAGCTTCACAAATTAACAGGATCAGCCACACTTCTTTCAAAACACAGTTTTAGCTAAACAGTTTAGATTCAGAACATGCTATAAATAACATACTGTACAAACACTGCACATAACACTTCAACCCATTTGACTCACTTTAACACAACTGTTTTTATCAAAGTATCTTAGACTGAAGGTATTCAAGATATGGATTTGTTAAATTCTGTGATCGCTCTGGGTGCAAAGCAGGAGAATTGTAAATCTGACTTTGCTTGTATAACTCATCATGATGTTATTGCTTTAGAAAATATCTTCAATGTAAGTAAGAAAAAAAGCTGAAGTGGAAGTAACCTTTATTTCCTGAGCTGCAGAGCTGTTGCCATAACTGACCTATAAATATATTTTCAACATGTCATTTGAAATAGCTGCTGTACTCGAAAATTGAAATTAAATAATCCCCTTAGGGTGGCAACTCTAGCAATTTATTTTATTTATTTTTATTTAAAAATTGGTAACCAGGAAAGGCACTCTGAGCGAAGGCTTGTTTCCAGGTGTGACCTGGGGAAAGGGTAAAGGAAAACATCAAGTAAATACAATAAAGTAGGTGATTACATGTATGTAGAGCGCAAACAACATTAGTGCAATCTGGCAAAAGGTGCAACATTTTCAAGTCATGGGTATCAGGAGCAAGAAAGTGCTTCACTTCCTGAGACACAATGAAACAACTAGTAAGCCATCACATTGCAGAGAAATGGGAGGCATACAAAGTCCCAAGGGAAGGGGCAACAATTGAAGAAGGGGGAGGGAAAGGCAAGTCAGGAAGGAAGCTTATAAATTACTCTAGACTGATATCCATTCTTCCAACAACTAGGAAGCTACAAAAGGGAAAAGTACTACATACCCAATTCATGCAGTTTTATTAAAATGTTTTTTTAATTCAATTATTTAACCAGGAGTGGCACACTAAGCTGAAAGCTTGTTTACAGGTGCTAGCTGGGAGCACAAGGAAGTTAAGTGACATGCTCAGGGTCACACAGTATGCAAATGGGGGCTGTGGGATTCAAACCCAGATTTGCAGCTCAGAGCCTTAAACTGCTGTGCTATACTGCCTCCCTATATATACACAAAGGCCCAGATATTCAAACTGCGCCCAAAAAGTGCGCAATAGCAGGAGCAAGTGCAAGTCCATTGCGCCCATGTGCAAGAGGTGCGATATTCAAAAATGGAGCAGGCCAAACTGCGCCTACAGCCAACGACTGAATATCGCACCACCTATGCCATAACGCAACTTGGGAGGGAAACTGAGCAGATCTGATGCGCCATAGCGCAACAAGGGATGTGCAGCTGAGCAGTCCAGAGGTGCCATAGTGCAACGAGGGATGCCCCCCAGCAGCAGAGCAATGCAACTGCACGACCAGGGAGGTATGGGCCCACCACCCATGCCACAGATGGGCACAGGCACACACAGCAGAACAGATATCGTCCCTCCACACCACATGCACTGCACAACTGGAGGAGGGCTGGAATAACCACCAGCCCATGGAGACAAGCAACCAACCCACAGCTGGGCCATGGTGCCCCATCACACCCCCCGGCAAGCTGTGACTGGCACACAAGGAGGGCTGACCACCCCATGCCACACCATGCCCCCAATGCAGAGAACACCCTGCACTGTGACGCCTAGACACCCTCCCCAGGAGCAGCAACCACCACTGCAGGAAACCCCATGCATGCCACCACCCCCACTCTGACACTGCAACCCTGTGCACCACAGAACCATGCAAGGCAGCCCCACCATGAGCAACCATCAGTGGGTGGCAGCACACAGCAATGCAACAACGGCATACACAGTGCCACCATGCAAAGTGCCCCTGAGGTACTGCTGAGAGACCAACCATGCATCGGCACATGAGGTACCCCACATGGGACAGGGCTTGCCCCGGACACCACCACCAGTGGTACAGCACCCTGCACAGTATTCCAATGATGCACCCTGATCCACCACTGGCCACAACAGCCAGCACAGACACCCACAGTGGTGCGTGGAAGCATGCACCACACCGGATGCCACACAGTGCATGGACAGACACCCACCATACCCAAGGGCACAACAACACAGGGCGCAGTGGTGGGGAAATTAAGCCCCAGCATGGACCCATATAAACTGTGTACACACACCCGCAGTCCTCCATGGCACTGAGTGCCAGCCACCCTGTGTGCAGGCACTGTGGACCCGTGACACCACCATCTTTGCCCGAGCACAAGTCACAGACAGTGGTGCACATCCCCTGCAACACACACAAGGCACAGCATGGAGGTGGGACAATAACTGTGAGGCCACAGTGTCACCCAAGGCAGACATGCACCACACCAGTGACAGGAGGCAACCCAGCATTGTGGCCGGGTACAGTGGCTGCCCTGCAGGGACTGCCACCACTGACATGCCAGTGGACCATGCAGGTCCAGACATGCATGTGTGTCAGCTGCACAGGCCATGGACGGGCTGATAGGAGTGCCAGTGGACACAGAGCACGCACCATGGACCACTGCACACAGTCATCCAGTGCACAGGGCACAACACACACACCACAGACACTGACTGATAGCTACCCCCACACCATAGTCACCTCCACACGGACACACACACATACCCATGACCGCACCACCCCTGATGCCATGCACACCACTGCAGCTGAGCACCTATAGCCCACTGCAAATCAGAGACCACCACAATATTCATATCAAAATAACTGTATTGAACAAACATATAAAAGTTTAACTATTTACAAGACTATTTACAAAATATATACAAGGTTGGGGGGAGGGCCACAAACAAGGTGGGGGTGGGTAAGGGGCAGGGGTGGACAAATGGGACGGGAAAGGAGGGGTGTGATGGTGGGTCCAGGGGGGTAGGGGATTACAGGGGCTGAGGGACCCCTAGCGGGAGCACCACTCCCCACTCTGACTCCGTCTTGGTCGGTGCCTCCGCAGGACCCCAGTGTCGTCAATCCTGCAGAGGATGTCCAGCGACACCCTTGCCACCTGGAGTATCTCCCGCAGTGCCTCCCTTATCTCCTGGAGATGGCGTGTACCTAGGACAAGGGAGCACAGTCAATAGGTGTGAATGCACAGCCCCATACAGCCCGCCCACTGTGCATGGCATACAGCCATGGGATATACCTCTGTGATGGTGTGTGACCACCCACAGTGATCACGTCCACATGACCTGCCCACCAAGGCACATACAGCCATGCAGAATGCTGCACACACCCACCGGCCAAGTCATGCACAGCACCACCGTGGCTGTTTAGTGACATGGCTATGTGGTGCAAAGGCAGTGGCACAACCATGTACCCCGGTGCACACATGGACCACCATCGACGCACCCCCCAGACATGCATTGCCACTGGACAGAGTTGACTGTAACAAGTCGCATGCATGGCAGTGGTGTCGATGGATGGTGGCCATGCCCCACTGCCCACCCTGTTACACAGCATGCAATAGTAATCATGGAGTTATGGCACTCACCTTCATCGGGCTGGTCCAGTGGGCGGTGAGGGCCCTCGCCCCACCTGGCTTCCCTCTGCTCCTCCTGCCACCGAAGATCACAGGCACGGCGGTGTTCCTCTGGGCCTGTGGTGCAAACATGGAGAGAGCAACATTAGTACAATCCCGTAGCAAAGTCCCCCTGCCCCCAGGTGTGTGCCCGCCCACCCAGCCAGACCCACCCACCCCACACCCTGATAACACCACCACAGCCAACCCCGGACGGTCCCTCCCCCATGTGCTGGACACATACAACAGTGTTACCCATATGGAAGATAAAAGTGTGTTGATGTAACACCTACCTGGCCGTGGCACCGTGCCCCTCCTGGCACATGCCTGCAGGCGTGCTAGCAGCTCCGGCTCCCTCTGCCGCAGGTCCCCATACCTGTGGCGGCACTGCTCAGTGCTCATCCCCTGTTCTGTGGCCTCCTCAAGCACAGTGGCCACCTCCTCCCACACATGGGTCCTGGACCTGTCCAGGGGTGCCTCCCTGAACAGTGGCCCATGGTGTGGCTCCACAATGGCCACTAGGTTGGCCAGCTCTATTGCCGACCACTGAGCTGCCCTCCTGCATGCCATGCTCTCTGCTCAATTTGTCAATATGGCGCTCTACAGGGCGGCTCCCCACGTGCAAATGCTGCGTGGTACAGAGCAGCCATTTGCTATCGCGCTGTCACCGAACAGCACAATAGAGGTGCACCCATGCCTGACGCATGGCGCCTAGGGGGCAAAGGTCGGGAACAGGGTCAAGGGTCTCTGGCGCATGGACACGCACAATGCCATTGGAAGCCAATGCGTGTAGTGCGATTGTCTGCCTGTGTGCTACCGCCATTAGCGGCCTACTGCGCAGTTGGCCCAGTGTGCCTATGATGGCCCAGTGCCACAGCGCCATGTAGTGACCATTGCTATAGCGCCACTGGCACAATGGTGGCCATGTCCTGCATTGCCTACCATGCACAGCACGTCAGCAGCGTGGCAAATGCCTGCGTCAGCAACCCGGGCATGTGCAGTGAGGTGTGTACTACGCATGTCACAGAACTGCGCCATTGGCTCAGCACGTTCAACACAATTGCGCAAAGTGCAAAAGCGTGATATTCAGCTGTCATATGAAAATCATCTAATCAGCCATTCAACGGCACAGCACTGCAATTTGCATCCACTTAAAGTTGCCCCTCGCCTCATTTGCATGGGTTGCACTATAAAAGTGCGACATTGGGCTGCAGTGGCCATAGTCAGTTACTGCAGTCTATTGGTGAGTTGCATGCTGTTTGGGAGCACTGACTGTGGATTTAGGGACATGCATGGGACTGCACAGCCATAGGTAACAACTGCCATTCTTACAGGCTAAACAATGACCGAGCAAGTTGTGGGAGAGGAGGAACACAGTGGTGGGAGGAGGAGGAGGAGGCCTAACTTTACGAAGGCCGAGACCGATGCCCTGTTTGAGGCCTACCTGGATCAGGAGCCACTTCTCAGCAGATGGCAGGGAACACCTCAAGCCCATGCTGCTGCAGGTGGCACGTGCTGTGAACCTGCATGGCAGCCACCGGCGCTCCGTGCAGGAGTGCAAGAAAAAGATGGTCATGGACAGGAGGAGGATAAAGGAGAAGGTGGCTGCCATTAGGGCAGCATGAGCTGCAACAGGTGGGGGACAGCTGGAGGTGGTACAGCTGACCCCACAGGAGGAGAGGCTTGCTGGAAGCATGCAGCGTAGTGCCATTGAGGGTGTTCCGGGTGGTGGCTTCCAGACGAGTGGTGGCCCATCACTGCATGGTAAGTCATGGACTGTCTATGGGGGGGCAGGGTAGGTCACATGCAGTAACATGACTTTGCTTTCCCTTACAGATCCTGAGCGTCTGCATGGGTCAGTGGTGGTGGGCCTGTCTATTGAGGACAGTCAGCTGGAGATGGAGGAGGGCCCATCCACCTCCACAGGTATACATGGCTCAGTGCGACAGTGGGGCCGCCTGGCTGTCCACACTGATGTTGTTGTAACAGGTGCGGAGGGAGCCCTGCCTGTGTCCCAGCGTGCCGGCGTCCACGGATGCCAGCATGCTGTGCCTGGAGCCGGTGCAGAGTCCGTCACCGATGATGATGTCGCTAACATCATGGGCAGTGACACGTGTGTGCCACGGGATGGCCACACAGCAGGACACATCATGGCCATGGCTGTGGGTGGTGCTGCCGTGGAGGCCTGCGTGTCATCACAGTCCCAGCCTGTGCCTGTCAGCACCAGTGGGGCAGCACTGGTGTTTGTTCAGGACAGTGGGACTGTTGTGGCCACTACGGCAGCACCACTGAGCCCTGGGGAGCAGCAGCCAGAGGGGCAGAATCAGCAGTCGGCCAATGGGCTTGGGGGTACAGGGTTCAGCGGCGGCATCTGTGCACCACCTGTGGACATGCCCAGACCTGCTCCTGGTGTGCAGCGCCCACCCTCAAGGGGTGCTGAGCATCAGAGCCATGCACACCCTGAGGGACAGGATGCCGAGGAGGCAGATGACCTCTTGGACGAGCACACGCACCTACTGCAAGCATCAGTCCAGCAGCAGATGCAGCTTGCGACATCGGTGGATGCACTGCGTGCGGCTCTGGAGTGGGCAGAAGAATGTTGCAGCAGGGACACCGCTCTGATCCTGGCAGGGATGGACCGGTTGCGGAAGGATGTGACTGCTGCCATTGACAGGCATGCACAGGCATTCACTGCTGTCATGGCCACAATGGGCACACATTCAGGTGCCCATGCAACGCGGACACCACGCAGTGCACTGTCAACCCCATTCCCAGCATCGTGCAACCCCTTCCTGTCGACACTGGGTTCAGCTGTGGGCATCCCGAGCATGCCTGGCGCAGGCATGTTCGGTGTGCTGCAGACCCCTGCGTGAGCACGGTCGTGTTCACGCAGTGGAACCCTTGGGGGACCATCGGTGCCACCCCATGAGGCCAGTGGTCAGCCTATCAGTGCTGGCGGGTCTCAGTGGGGCCGTCCACACATCCGTGGTGGCTGGGGCACTGTGTCACATGACTGACCTGTCTTCCAGTGTGGCTACTGTCTGGTGCTGCCCTGTGTGCATTGTGTCTTTCAGTGGGCAGTGCACGAGTGGGTACCCGGCCCTGCGCGCGGACACACAGTCCACCTGCACACCCTCCCGGCTGCTGTCCACAGTTGCATGTGCATGATGATGCCCGCATTGCCCTGTACACCAATGTGCAATGGTGCTCAGCATCTGACACATGCACATGGACAGGCAGTGTGCGTGGTGGCCTGTGGACATGTGTGTGGCTAGGGTTGGCGTTCTGGGTCAGTGTGCCTCCTGCCCTTTGTGCAAGTTTGGTGCATTGTGTGTGTGTGCATGTGTGTGTAAGTGTCCATCCGCGTGGCATGTTAGTCCTCACCCATCCCTGGCTGTGTGTGTGGTTCCGTGCCCTGCCACTTCCCTTGACGTCATGCACCCATGGTGTGTGTCCATGCGTGTTTTGTGGGTTGTGCCTTAGCCACTTTTGGCTGCACATGACCCCATGACTTACCTGGGTTGGTTGAAGTGCTCCTCTGTGATGGTGTCCTGGTGCAGCTGTGCCAGCCGGATCATTCGGGGGTCCCGTCGCCCAAGGGGGGGCTGCCCATCACCCTCATCACCGGTGTCATCATCGTCCCCATCGCTGTCCCCCTCTTTGACCTGTACGGCTATCCCACATTCATTGGCCATGTTGTGCAGGATGCAACAGACCAGGAATAGCCTGCAGACCTTTGAGGTGCTGTACTGTAGGGCACCGCCGGAGGTGTCCAGGCAACGGAAACGCACCTTCAGCATTCCGTACACCCACTCAATGACATTACGTGTGGTGGCGTGTGCCTCATTGTAGTGTTGCTGAGATAGGGTCATGGGCCGCCGGTACGGTGTGAGCAGCCAGGGATGGAGTGGGTATCCACTGTCACCTGTGTATAGAGGGTGGAGGTTAGTTTGGTGATCAGCATCATCCTGCCCCGGGCCATGAAAGCCACTACCCATGTCACCTCTGGCCATGCCCCCCAGGCCTTATGATTGTCCATGTGGTTTGCATACTCACCCACTAGGTGGCCAGTGGGGATGTCCCCACTCTTGAATCTGTGGCACAGTGCTGACTGGTGCCAGATGAAGGCATCGTGTGCTCCCCAGGGTGGTGTGGCACAGACATTGATTATCGCCCCTGGCATCGCACACAACCTGGCAGTTGATGCTGGCATAGCCCTTACGATTTATGTATGCAGCCCCCTCGGGGCCAGGTGGTGTGCATATGGCCACATGGGTGCAGTCTATTGCCCCTAGCATGCCAGGCATACGTGCTACCCTGTGGAACTCCTGTATGTTTGCTGTGCACTCCGCCGGTGTGCTGGGGAAATGGATGTACTCCGCAGCATGTGGCAGCAGTGCGCTGAGGAATTGGGTGAGGTGGTGTGACGTGGCCGACTGGGTTATGCCTGTGGTGTCCCTAGTTGGTCTCTGGAAGGTACCGTGGTGAGCAAGCACATGCAAGCTGTCACTTTAGTCTCCACTGACAGGGCATGGCTCCGTCGTGTGGGTGCCTGCATCACATCACTGCACAGCTCACAGAGCTGCCTCAGGATTGCCCTATTCTGGCGGTACCAGCCCACAATCTCAGTATCAGTGTACAGCTCGAAGCTGGTGCAGGCTCGGTACTGCCTGTTGGGGGCATACCACCGATGGGCCCTTCCATTGCCACGCCCCCCTGGCACCCGCCTTCTCACCCCCCTCATAATGGCCTCCATCTGGAAAGTGGCACTGGCCATGTCCCTGGCTTGTGTTCACCCCCCTGGCAGCTGTTCCTGTATTCCCCATGCTGTCCTCACTGCTACTTCCCCTGCACAGGGAACACCTGCCTGTGGTGGCCTCTGTGCTGTGTGGCACTTCCCCCTTCTGCACTGGCTGTGGCTCCCTACACCTTCCCTGTGCCTCTGTGTTCAGGGTGCCATTTCCCTGGCCTGCCCTGTGGGTCCCTCCTGCCCTGTCTGTGTGGCTAGGGTTCTGGCTCATGTGCCTTCCCTCTAGCATTCTTGCACCTCTCCCTTGCTCCTTTTTATTTTGGCTAATTTCCACTATGGCGCAACTTCCGCTTGCTCCCCCTATTGCGCATGGTGCAAGTTGTTGAATATCGCACTGCGCCATTTATGCATGGTTCCTCCCCCTTCAGTTGCGCATGCCTTCATTATCATTGCGTTGTTGCTCAGTGCGATTTCGGGGGTGAAACTGCCTCCTGCTGAATATTGCAGAATGCCGCAATTTCGGACTTGCGCAGGCGCAACCCTATTGCGCATGGCTCAACTCTTTTGAATATCTGGGCCAATATCTACACAATCAGAATGTACTCCTTTGTACTCTGGTACACCTTGTTTAAAGTACAGTACTATATATCTTGCCTATGGCTATGGATAATGACTTGATGGTGGGATCAATATTTATTAATCTCATCAAGGTATTTGATCAAGTGTATAATCATTCTTTCCTTCCAAAATCACATATAAACAAGGCATGCAATGACCTAACTGCTCACAACTTAACACAGCTCATTCTTGAACCAACCCGGCTGAATCACAAAACAAATAACCACTCCCTGATCGACTGGGCCCTCACCTCTCAATTTCCACAGGGTCCTTAAATCAGGCCTATTACCAGATGCCTTAAGTGACCGCCATATGATCTACAGTATATGGTTCATAAAATCCACAGGCTCAAGGCACCCCACAAAATATTACAAATTCACTCTTACAAATCCCTGGACCTAGCTCCTCTCTTTCCTGACCTTGAACACATGAACTGGATCCCTATAGCCTCAGTAACTACAGTTGATGTAGCTCTTGAGTACTGCAAAGATAAATTTCTCTCTACCTGGAACCATCATGACCCTGTTAGGTGCCCCAGAGTTTGAGGGAATCACCTCGCATGGGTCTCCTTGGAATTAATGGCATGCCAAGAGACTCTTGACCATATCTGGAAAATCTATTAAGCTACCAAGCTGCCACTCGCGGCAGCTACCCAATGCATGGAAGCTCCCTCCTGGAGCAGGATTTGACCGGAGAGCCTAAGAGGCCTCACAGACCCCCCTCCCTGCTCACTGCCACTCGTGGCAGCTACTCAACGCACGGAAGCTCCCTCCTGGAGCAGGATTCGACCGGAGAGCCTAAGAGGTAAAGGATACCTCTTCTAGCTGCTTGCTACCTGTGTGGGGTGTTTCACAAGGGACTTTAAGAACTTTTTTGTCCCCACAGAGCCACTGATTGTTTTTCCGGGGCTGTAATACTGCTCTACTGCCCTGCTGGCTGCTGTTTCTTGGGGGTTAAACGCTAGGCTACCTGCTGTTTACTGGCTGTGTTTGTAACTCGTGTTTTAGATCACTACTTAGCTACCTGATTACATGTTGGGGCATTTTAGAGACTGTATACACTCAGCTACTGATTGAATTATTTACACTCTGGGTTGTCTGTGCTTGGAATTTCAGTAATCATGATTCAGTGCCTACCTGATAGTCCTGGACGTCACCATGTTGGAGTTTTCATGCATGCGCAGAAGGAGCTGGAGTCGGGACATAGCCCAACAGCTCATGCTTGCGCAGTAAGAGTCTGAGCTCTTGCAAATCCTCCTGCTGCATACTAATTGTGCCCCTTTGTCTGCTTTCCTTATTTAGGCCTCACAGACCCCCCTCCCTGCTCACTGCCACTTGCGGCAGCTACCGAACGCACGGAAGCTCCCTCCTGGAGCAGGATTCCACCGGAGAGCCTAAGAGGTAAAGGATACCTCTTCCAGCTGCTTGCTACCTATGTGGGGTGTTAGCCCAACGATGCTGTGCGTCGTCTGCCCCGCCAGCCCCAGCCACCCACCCACCCAGGGGCGTCCCTTAATTTATTGACCCTCCCTCATGACATCACTTCCTGCCTGCTGAATTACTAAGTCCCCACTTTCCCATTTGCAGGTTATAGTTGCCAGCCACTATAGGGACCCACGGACCCCCACCTTAGGTACATCTACCAGACTTCTTCCTCCCCCCACTTCCTGGAACCATCTATCTGCCTGTGCCACTTCTCTCCTCTACAACTTACATCTACCTATGTCAACATCTCTCCCAGCACCTAGCCCCATAGCTATCCCTATGTCCTGACCCCCAGCCACACCACCAAGCCTACACCCAGTGACCACTAGGAGTCATTATTTCTCACCCTGTTTCTGGCTCCAACTCAGCTTGCCTCAAACCCCTAGAATGTGGAGCTCGGCTCTCACCCTGGTCCCTTCTCCAGCTGCCCTGGCAGAGTCTTGAATCTGGTACCCTGTCCACCAGAGTCCATGACACTACCACTGATACAAAGTGGTATCTACGCTTTCTGGAGGGCAACCAAAATACTTCTACCTTTTTGCCCTGCTGCTACTGCAAGCACTATGTTAGTCCACCTCCTCCTAAAATGCCTCCCCCTCATCTATACTCTGGTACCCACATCCCAGCTACCAGGCAGCCCCCCTGGCACACTGGCACTAGCACCCACAATTCTCCCGGACATAGTACGATCCCACCCTACACTGACCATGTGCCCTTGCCCACAGCACCTATCCCCAGGTTACCTCCCCACTGCCTACCCTGGCTCCCTTTGTTGGCTAATCATTCTCACCCTCCTGACCTTGCAAACCCTGCCCATCCCCTTTTCCCTGAAGGCCTCCTCCTCATCCCTACATACCCATCGAAAGCTCACTCATCACCGCCCCCTGACCAGAGCCATGATCCTCCTATTACTCTTAACAGGCAATATACATCCCAACCCAGGCCCCACCCATACTAGCCCACCAACTGGGTCCCCCGGCCTCCACATAGCCTCCATGAATATATGCAGCATACTGAAAACATTTGATTCCCTCCAATGCTGGGTCATGCTGCATAAAACAGATTTCATAGCACTGGTGGAAACCTGGCTATCAAAGTCCACCCCTGACTCCTTTGTCTCACTCCCAGGTTACACCCTATACCGGGAGGATCGTGTAGGCAAACGTGGGGATGGCTGTGCTATCTATACCAGGGACTCACTTACTGGACAAGCACTCCCTGCCCCGGCTCTTGTAAACGGGGTGCAGGCCCTCACCCTCAAACTTACTCTGGACCCCTCCAGGTGGCCCCTATATCTTACTGCTGCATACATTCCCCCAAAGAACTAAAATTTGGCGCTGTTATCCTTAACAGATTATCTTGCAACCCTCTATCACAAGACTGATCAAATTCTTGTGGGGGACCTGAATGAGAACTGGCTCAGCGCCTCCTCCTCCACTACCTGGGACACCTTCGTGGCTATAGATCTGACACAACTCATTTCCCAACCCACTAGAGTAAACACTAAGAGAGGTACCAGCACCCTGCTAGATGTAATCATCACAAACTGCCCCCAAAAAATCCAGGGTATCCAGGTCCTTCCTGACTCACTTGGTGACCACTCCCCTATCCTATTCCGCTGGGTGACCCCCATGCCCCAACTCACAGCCCAGTCCACACTCCGCAGGTGCCTCAGACCAGGTGGGCTAAAAAGCCTCAAACAATTTCTTGCCCAGATAAATTGGTCACCCATACACCATGCTCCTGACATAGATACTGCCCTTACCTTCTTTTCCCAAACCTTTAACAAAGCCTATAACCTCTTCGCAGCCCTCACGGGAGTCCGAACCAAAAAGCATAATGCGCCCTGGGTTACCCCTGCCCTACTACAATTGCTCAAGCACAGGGATAACCTATGGCACCTTGCCACAGAAACAGGCTGGATGGCTGACAGACAGGCCTACAACGCTGCACGGAACAAGTGCAATTGGGCTATCCGTAAAGCAAAGGCCGACCACTACTAGGCCACGCTCACCTCCTCCTGGGGGTGTGCACGAACATTCTGGGACAACGTTAAACAATTAAATGGGAACGCGCACTCCCCCCATCCCAGATCACCATTGACGGCTCTACCTCTACCGACCCTGCCTGCATAGCTAACTTCCTAAACACATCCTTCACGGACCTTAGTTCGGTCCTCCCCAGCAATTTCTTTGACTCACCTCCCTCCCTACCGGCCTCAGTCATCCAATGCCTTAGTTTCCACCTACGCAGGGTAACTGACCAGGAAGCCAGACCACACCTGATCAAAGCATTAAAGAGCAATAGTCCTGGCAGCGACTCCCTGGACCCCAGCCTTCTCCGTCGGGTGCTGGATCAGGTCCTTGCTCCGCTCACCACCCTTCTCAACAAATTCCTCTGCCTGGGGCACTTCCCATCTGCATGGAAAACTGCCATACTTACACCCATACACAAAGGAGGTGACAGGTCCTCTGCCAGGAACTACCAACCTATCTCCATCCTCCCACCCCTCTCCAAAGCCCTAGAAAAACTGGTGGCCACTCAAACCACTGAGTACCTAACCAAACACAACATCCTCTGCACAGAACAGCAAGGCTTCTGTGCAGGGCACAGTACCAGCACTGCACTAATTGAGTTTTCAAACTTCCTACACTCCTCTCTGGACGCTGGCTCCCTAGCTGGGGCAGTGTTCATTGATCTCTCAAAGGTCTTCAACACTGTCTGCCACCCCCTCCTGCTGGATGCCCTCTGCCACACTGGCTTCTCTACTGGGCCACTCTCCTGGTGCACTAGCTACCTATCTGACCACTCCCAATGTGTCAAAATCAATGGGACACTTTCCAAAACTTGTCCCATCCGCTCAGGTGTTCCCCAGGGCTCCATCCTGGTACCACTACTCTTCTCGCTCTACCTTAACACCCTGCCCAGTGCATGCACTGGTAGAATTCTGCTGTATGCAGATAATGCCGTCCTCTTTGCCACCCATCTCAACCCCATCTTCCTTCAGGACACCTTACAACTATCCTTTAATGATGCCAAAACCTGGTTTAAAGAGCACAGACTTGTCATTAATCTCAAAAAAACAAAAACAATGCTCTTTGCCCACCCCCAAAACAAAGCCTGCAACTTCTCACTCCACATCCTCCCTAGCTCCAAACAACCTCTTGAACAAGTCCGCCCTTATAAGTACCTTGGGGTTTCCTTCGACACAGCCCTCACCTACCACACCCATATTGATGCACTTGCTTCAGCTACTAATGTGCGGCTAGGTATCCTCTACTGCTATAAAAAATTGTCTCCCCCCCGTTACCCTCCGACTAGCGGTTACATGCTCAATACTGTCCCTGGTGGACTATGGCCTACCTGTATATGGTGCTGCTGACTCGACCGCCCTCAATAAAATATGCCTCACCCTGAATAAGGCATGTAGGCTTATTACGTGGGCCCCCAGACTCACTCATACATGCCAGCTCTATGACAAGGCAATGCTGCTTAATGTAAACCAAAGACTACAATACCAAACCTGCCTCATAACGAAAATAAACTCTTCTCGGGTTGTCCCCCTCCCAGGCTGACAGCCTCCATCCACCAAGCCCAACCCTTGGTTTGTACTCAAACCTCTTGCAAGGCCACTCTGCTGATCCCAAGATCCAGGACCACCCATGGACAGAGGTCCTTCTGCTATAGAGCTCCTTCCTGGTATAACGCGCTCCCTACCCCAATCTCTGATGCCCCCATGATCTCCAACTTCAAAACTGCACTCCGGAGCCAGCTATTTAATATACGTAGCTGTACCGGTCTCTAATTGAGGCATAGCCCACCATGCACTGACAAAGCTCGCTTGAGCGGCACCTCACCTCACTTCTCTCAACCTGCCCGTTGCCCATTGAACTATTATCACCATGCTGTTTCTGCATGTTCCCTCGTGCAAGAATGTGCCACTGTAACTAAGCTGGTTTTCTCTGTACAAATAATTGTAACTACATGTTTTTTGCTAAATTTTGTAACCGTATGATGTATGAAAGAGTTTGTAATGTATTTGTCCTCAATGTGATGAGGTACCTTTGGAAATGAGCCTCTGGCTCAAAGGTTGTAAATTGATGTACAAATAAATAAATAAAAGACTTCAATGCTTACTGTACTCTCCGGAACGCATGCACTAAAGCCATCTGCTTGACCAAGGCTGACTATTTCAGATCCACCTTTCAGTATAATATCAACGATCCTTCCAAATTCTGGAAAGTAATCCATGCCCTATTCTCCCTTCCCTCCAAACCACCAACCCCTCTCCTCAATATAAACAATTTACTAATTTCTGACAACCCTAACATCGCCGAAGAATTTAACTCCTATTTTACCTCCTGTGCCTCTGCTCTCCTGTCCTCCCATCTCGCTCCATCCTCTGTCCATACCCCTCCTACCTCAGGTGCACCCTTCCTTCCTGATCATTTCTCCTTTTCCAAAATCTCCCCCTTTGACACCCTGGATGCTCTCCTAGCACTCAACCTTTCAAAAGGCAGTTTGCCTGATGCTCTCAATCCAAAGTTACTTTACCTATCTGCCACTGCAATCTCCGTTCCTTTGTCCACTCTCCTAAATCTCTCTTTCTCATCTACAACTGTCTCAGCTGACTGGAAGCATGCCATAATCCTCCCCTTACCTAAGGGTGGAGATCCTTCCATTCCTGGGAATTATGGTCCTATATCTCTCCTCCCTACCTTTGCCAAGCTTCAAGAGCACTTGGTTCTCTCTCACTTCTCTACTACCAACTTTTTTATCACTGGTTTCTTCACACCTTTACAATCTGGATTTTGGAAAAATCACTTAACCACAACCTCCCTACTGAGGCTCACAGATTCTACCCTCTCAGGGATGGACAGTGGCTTAATCACATCCACTATTTTTGTCAACCTAGCCAAGGTGTTCTACACAGTCTCCCAAACCCTCCTCCTAAACATCCTCATCTCAGCTGGTCTAACTGATGCTGCCACAAATTGGTTCAGAGCCTACCTGGTAGGCAGGACCCAATCAGTTAGAATAGCTGACTCGATATCACGTCCTCTCCTGATCAACACCAGTGAGCTACAGGGCCCAGTGTTGGGGCCCATACTGTTCTCCATTTTTCTTAATGACCTTCCATCTGTCTGCTCCTCATCTTCCATCCACATGTATGCAGACAACATAGTCCTGTTAATCTCTGGCCAGTCTCCCTCTGATGTAGCAGACAGAGTGTAGTATGATGTCAACAGACTTAAACACTGGCTGTGCTCTCACCAACTCTTTGTCAACACCAAGAAGACTGTCTCCATGACCTTTGGCAGTCAGAAGAGACTCTAAACTTAGAAACATAGAAACATAGACTTTGACAGCAGATAAGGACCACTTGGCCCACCCAGTCTGCCAATTTCTCTACCTATTGGATAAGCTGCAGAGTCTAGTTAACCAACAGCCTACATCCTGCAACTCCCCACTATAATTGCTTTATTGTCCCATGCATGTTTGAATTCCCCTACTGTTTTAGACCCCACAACCTCTCCAGGAAGGTGGATCCATGTGTCCACCACTCTCTCCATGAAAAAAAAAAATCCTCACATTACCCCTGAGTCATCCCCCCTCTTATCTTTAAATTGTGCCCCCTTGTTCTTACACATCTCTTTTTCTGAAATATGCTACCCTCCTGGACTTTGTTGATTCCCTTGAGGTACTTGAAAGTTTCTATCATGTCCCCCTTATCCCTCCTTTCATCAAGGGTGTACATATTAAGCTCCCTCAGTCTCTCTTCATATGGTTTCTGATGCAGATCCTGCACCATTTTAGTTGCCCTCTTCTGGACTGCTTCCATCCTGCCTATGTCCTTACGTAGAAGAGGTCTCCAAAACTATACGCAGTACTCCAGATGGGGTATCACCAACTGTCTTTACAGAGGGATAACCACTTCCCTTTTTCTACTTGTGATGTTCCTCCCTATGCATCCCAATATCCCCCTGGCTCTCCTTACTGACTTCTCACATTGCTTACCCACCTTTAGGTCATCTGATATGACTACCCCCAGGTCCCTTTCCATTATTGTTTTTGTTAGTACCTCCCATGCCATTGTGCACTCTTCTCCTGGGGTTTTATTTCCCAGGTGCATTACTTTGCACTTCTTTGCATTGAATCTAAGTTGCCATATGTCTGACCATTCCTCCAACCTTTCCAAGTCCCTTCTCATCCTTTCTACCCCCCTTGTGTATGTCTGTTACAGATCTTTGTGTCATCTGCAAAGAGGCATACCTTTCCTTCCAGACCCTCTGCAATGTCACCTATAAAGATGTTAAAGAGGACTGGACCCAGTACTGAACCCTGAGGTACTCCACTAGTAACCCCCCTTTCTTCGGAATGTGTTCCATTCACTATTACCTTTTGTGTCCTATTGTGCAGCCAATTTGCTACCCAGGCTACCACCCTGGAACCCACTCCCAGGCTGGCTTGCTTGATTATTAATCTTTTGTGTGGAACTGTGTCAAATGCCTTGCTAAAGTCTAGGTAGGCCATATCCACAGCCCCTCCCTGGTCTATTACTTTGGTCACCCAGTCAAAGAAATCAATTAGATTCATCTGTCATGACCTTCCTGCTGCAAATCCATGCTGCTTTGGGTCCTGTGCCCTGCTGGCCTCTAGGTACTCAACAATTCTTTCTTTCAGAAGTGATTCCATCATTTTCCCCACCACTGAGGTCAAACTAACAGGTCTGTAGTTTCCTGCTTCTGCCTTGCTCCCACTTTTGTGAAGGGGAATCACATCTGCCCTCCTCCAGTCCTCAGGTACCACTTGAACCTCCCATGATTTGTTAAAAAGTGTGGTCAGTGGTGTCACTAGGTCTTCCCTTAGTTCTTTAAGGATTCTGGGGCGAATCCCATCAGGCCCCATTGCTTTGTCCACCTTGAGTTTTAGGAGTTCTTTCAGGACTCTTTCTTCTGTAAATGGACTGGTGTCAACCCCCCTACCCAGACTGTTTCTATTGTTTGGTTTAGGTAACTCCTTCTCTTCTTTTTTTGTGAATACTGAACAAAAGTATGCATTCAGTATCTCTGCCTTTTCATTGTCTTCCTCTGCCCACCTCCCCTCTCCTTTATTAATCTGCACTATCCTCCCTTAACCTTTCTATGCTCCCTAATGTACCTATAAAAGGTTTTATCCCTCTTCTTAACTGAGTTGGCTATCTTTTCCTCAGTTTGAGCCTTTGCTATTTTGACTGCCTTCCCCACTTCTTTCTACTTTAATTGATACAGTTCCCTGTTGTGTTCCTTCTGTGATTCCTTATAATTTTTGAATACAGCCTTTTTCTCCTTAACCTTCCCTGCCACCTCTTTTGAGAACCATAGTTGTTTTTTATTCCACTTTGTTTTCTTTATTTGTTTCACACAAAGGCTTGTTGCCTCCAGGATGGCAGTTTTGATTTTTTTTCCATAGTTCTTCCACCCCTCCTTTCTGGCCATGGGCTAGTGCATTCCTCAGGTATTCACCCATTATGGCAAAGTCAGGCCTTCTAAAGTCCAGTATCCTTGTCTTTGTATGGCTTGTCTCCATGGTTGTGCTTACTGTAAAGCACACTGTGCAGTGGTCACATATTCCCAGATGTCTACTGACTTCTAAATTTGTGATCCTCTCTCCATTTGAGAGTGCCAGGTCTAATATTGCTCCCTCCTGAGTGGGTACCACCACTAGCTGTCTAAGGCATGCCCACTGTAGGGCATCAAGAATGACCCTGCTCTTGGATGTGGCTGCAGTACATGTTGTCCAGTTAACATCTGGCATATTCAGGGCCCCCATCAACAGTATCTCCCCTTTTTCAGACATTTTGAGAACGTCCTCTGTCATTTTCTTGTCCATTTCTTCCCCTTGAGATGGGGGTCTGTATACAACCCCTGTGCAGATTGTGATGCAATTCCCTGTCTCCAAGGTGACCCAGAGTGCCTCTTGTCCTCCCCCTTTACTTTTTAGTTCTGTAGCTTTGATCCCTTCCCTTATGTAGAGAGCTACTCCACCTCCTCTTTTACCCTCCCTGTCCCTTCTGTAGGTTGTGTACCCTGGTATGTTGACATCCCAATCATGGTTCTCCATGTACCTTGTTTCTGTGACTGCCACAATATCCAAGTGTTCCTCTTCCATCAGGTCTACTAGCTCAGGAAGCTTGTTTCCCAGACTACGGGCATTGGTACTCATTACCCTCCATTTAATGTTGGCTTTATCCTTTTTTACCCCATCTCTGCTCTTATAGCCCTGTCTATTTTTCCATTTACCCCTGTTCTGCCCTCTGTCAAGCTCTGTACCTCAGTGTTTACCTTACTACCTGCCATGTTTTGTGGGAGGAGGCTTGAAGTTTCCTGCTTCCTATCAGCACCTCCCCCCTTGGCTAGTTTAAAAGCTTGCAAAGGAAGCATTTAAATCTGTCACCTAGGAGCTTGGTTCCCTTACTGGACAGATGCAGATCATCGTGCCAGTATAAATCTTCATCTCTCCAGGTGGACCCCCAGTCCCCACTGAAGCCAATGCCCTGTGCTCTGCACCAGTTTTCCAACCATTCATTAAACTGCAGGGTGTGCACTACCCTAGCCTCACCCCTGCCATAGACTGGCAGCACCTCTGAGAAGGTTACTGTGCTTGCTACCTGTCTGAGGCCCCTCCCCAACTCCACAAATTCATCCTGCACTGCACTGATCTCATGCCTAGCTAAGTCATTTATCCCAGGATGGACAATGATATCTAATTCCCTCTCCTGTGATGCTGCTTCTGCATCCTGAGGATTCGCTTCCTGTCACTCCAAGCCATGGCACCAAGCAGGCACCTTACTTCCCTCTCCTCTCCCTTCCCCAGTTCTACACCCCTAACAATTGAGTCCCCTATCAGAAGCTGTTTCCTTCCCCTGTGGTGTCCCTATCCACCCTTTTGTGGGTCTCCTTTGTGGATGTCCCCAGCATTCTTCTTGGTCTCCATGGAGGGTGTCATCATAGAGGAACCTTGCTTTGCCAGACTGACATATGATTTGTGTAGAGGTACAACTAGAGGGCATCACCTCTGTTCCACCACCCTCACCCTCCCAGAACTCACTGTGGTCCAACTGCTCTTCTCACTTGGCAGCATCTGAGGCAGTGGCTGTGGCACTGGTGCTCTTTTGGTGGGGGAGGCCTCCTTAGTCCTTGCAAGTCAGCCTGGAGGTGGGCAACCTCCCCCCTCAAAGCTGACAGTTGCCTGTAAATAGGGCAGCAAAACAGGTTCTAGAATGTCTCCCAGAAAACTGCTGCCCCACAGCCAGTGCATTGCACCACTCCCCACTTGTTCCTCTCTCATATAATATACAATATGTAATATATACATATTTTTTTTTGGTGTATACTTACCCTTTATGCACTGTGCTGGTTTATTAAGAATATGACAGTTCTGCCCCAAGACCTCTTAAGAAAGTGACATCAGAACATTGGCTATAAAGAAAATGCCACACCTGGGGTGGGGTGAGGGGAAGGGTAGGTGGGTAGGCCACAACCACTGGTGACTGTTAGAAACAATCAAATACACCACTGCTCCACCACCCTGGTAAACTACCCTCCTAGCTCTCCTTCCACACCCTTGATGGGACAACCCCAGAGGACACCGCCTCCTTTAGATACCTCAGGTTTGGCTTGACCAACACCTCAACTTTTCTGGACATATGGATGTCATCCTAAAAAAGCTGCACCTCAAGCTAGGCACCCTATACAGGAACTGTATTTGTCTCCATAGGTTTTATAGGTAAATACTGAGCTGAACAGACTTTCATCCATGGTGCTCACCCACTATCTAAATGAAATCTGATTTATGCAATTTATCTAATTGAAGTTTAAAACTTTCTATAGATGAACTACCCACCACTTCAACCGGTAGTGAGTTCCAGATTGGAATCACTCTCTGATTAAACCACATTTTCCTTCACAGGGTATTGCTATTTTCACCCTTTAGTTGTAGGAAATGAGCTCTGGTATTATGAGTCTGCTCCACAAATTCCAACCCCAGTTTTTCCCTATTGTTCATGGTCAGTCAGTGCTTTGAAATGTAAAGAAAACCCCTCAAATGTCTATATTCCAGTGTAAACAAGTTCAGATCCACCAACCTGGTGTTATAACTCTTCCCCTGCAGTCCCTTTATTGAACATGTAGCTTTTCTTTGTATTTTCTCCAGCCTATCTATATCCCCTCTGTGGTATGGCAACCAGACCTGTCCCGATACTCCATCACTGGCCTCATCAGGGATCCATACAGGGGAGCAATGACCTCTCTATCTCTGCTCACTATGTGTTTTAAAATGCAATTTAACACCCTATTTGCTCTTCTACATATGTTTGCACAGTGTGTTTTAAATTGGAGATTAGTGATTGCAATAACCAGATCTTTCTCTTCCTTCACAGTTTTAAGTACAGTTTTACCTAAATAATATTGCTGATTTGGATTTCTTCTACCCAGATGCATAACTATACACTTCTCAGGGTTCAAGTGAAGTTTGAAAGTGGTACACCAGTCACTGATGTAATTTAAAGCATCCTGTATTAAGGTATGATCTTCATGATAATCTAATTTAAGCCCTAGCTGGCAGTCGTTTGCAAACTTTTTCATCCAAACCCTATTATCTTCATATACAAGTGTTGCCACGTATGTGTTAAAAAAGGAATGACCCCAAAACTGATCCCTGTGGTACCCCACTTGTTATGCCCACCACCTCTGACAAGGCTCCTCTTATGCTTACCCTCTGATTTCTATTTCTAAGCCAGGAGCTGATCCATGCCACAATATTTTCATGCAAGCCTATGTTTTTTAACTGTTTATGAGCTCATGGTGGGGTAGCTTATCAAATGCCTTGGTAAAATCCAAAAAAGACCATGTCCACAGCCTTACCCTCATCTAGACTTTTGCTTGCCTTATTATAAAAATCCAGCATGTTTGTCTGGCAAGAGCATCCCTTTCTGAAACCATGCTGAGTGCCATCTTCTAACTTTTCTTTCTGTATAAAAGTTATAATATGGTCTTTTATTATTCCTTCCAGTATTTTGCATAAAATGCTAGTTAAACTAACTGGTCTGTAATTTGATGGATTTTTTTGTCTCCCTTTTTAAACAGGGGGATTATAACTGCCTCTCTTCAGGAATCCACCACCTCCTCTATATCCAAAGAACATTGAAAAATGTGGCTGATTGGGGCTGCTAACTCATCAGCCAGTTCCTTTAACAGTCTTGGATGTAGAACATCTGGTTTTGGAGATTTAATTGGATTTAGTGCCCTTAATTTCTCTCTGATGTTTTTTATCTCTGTTTTAATGGGACATTGAGATACACTTGACTGATATCTCTCTACTGGCAAGGCATGAACTCGCCCAGATGATGATACTCCCTATTTTTAACTACTGTGATGTAGTCTATAGTGCTGCTTCCAAGACTTTCCTATGCAGGTTGGACACCCTCTTTAACTTCTGTCGTTTCACCCTGGATTCTCCCTCCTTCACTCATCGCTGTGATCTTTACCACTCTCTGGCCTTTCCCTCACTTGATAATACATGTCTCCTCCATAATACAAAATTTTCATCAACATTTTGGTTTGGATCCCCCCCCTCCTACCTTTCCTTCACTCTATCCATCCCCTCACCCCCTGCCCATTCCTTTGATCCTATGACTGTCGCATGATGGTAGTCCTTCGCCATTCTACCTCTGTAGGACAGGCCGCATTCTTGCACTGCCTCCCCAAACTCTGGAATGCTCTACCTTGTCAAATTAGACACTCTTCTTCCCCTCTATCCATCTCCTCAGCTCATCACAACTACCTCTCAGCCAACTGCACCTGCTATTAAAACTCTCCTTTATACTGCCCAGTATCGCAACAGGACATTTTATCCCTAAATATACATTAACTCTACCTGCCCATTCTTTCCTTTTTAATCTTCTCTTCCCTTCCCCTGTGAAATTAATTATTCCCTTGCTCCTTAGGCACTTATGTCACTTACTGCATGTATCATGTTGTAAATCGTTAATGCAAGTTCCTAGTTAAGCCCATCTCACTAAGTACTTATAACACTTCTTGCCTTTTACAAATTATTTATATCTACTACTGTTTTGTGAAACCTGTACATACTTATGTAATTATGGATGTTATGACCTGTTACTCCTGTACCCCTCTCCCCCAGGATGCACTGGGAGATGAGCAACTTGATTATTCAGTGTGCCTTTCCTGGTGAAACTTTTCAATCATAAATAAATAAATATACTGGTCTGTAATAATAGTTTCAACTGGATGAGATCATATTTATCTGAAAGAGGATAATTGGTCATGATTGATCCTGAGTAGTTTGAACTGACTGATGTTCTATCTGAGGCATCATAGGGTTCAGTAGTAGGCCCACCATAGTGCTCTCTTTTTATTCATGAACTAGCTCTAGTTTAAAACTATATTCAAGAATGCATTTTTATTCAGATAAGATGGTCATTTATGACTCAACTTCAACTGTCCTTTAAATGAATAGGCTGCTATAACAAAAGTTTGACAAGATCCAGCAATGGTTTAAAATAAATAAATTAGTTTTAAATAACAAAAAATTGGTTACAGCAGAAACCTAGAAATTGATGGCAGATAAGGCTCACTAGGCCCACCCAGTCTGCTCATATTCCCTACCTGCATCAGCGGCCACTGACTCTACTTAGTCATCAGCTTTAGCCTCTCCTTCCCACCTCTATGGTTCCCTCATGCTTATCCCATGCATGTTTGAATCCTTCCAATGCGCTAGATCCCACAACCTCCAGAAGTAGGCTATTCCATGAATCCACCACCCTTTCCATGAAGAAAAACCTCCTCACATTCCCCCTAATCCTGCTCTCTCAATCTCATATCATTCCTCCTCATTCTTGTACATCTCCTGTACTGGAATATGTTATACACTTGCAATTTGTTTATGCCCTTAAGATACTTGAAGGTTTCTATCATATCCACTGTCCCCACCTATCTTTCAATGTATACATATTGAGGTCTTTTAATCTATCCTCATATGTCTTCTGGTACAAGCCCTGCATCATCTTAGTCACCCTTCTTTGAACTGCCTCCACTCTATGTCCTTATGAAGATGCAGCCTCCAGAACTGTACACCATACTTTAGATGAGACCTCATCAACGTTTTGTACAGTGGCATCACCACCTCCCTTCTTCTGCTAGTGCTACCCCTTTCTATGCACCTCAACATACCACTGGCCCTCTCCACAGCCTTTGTATACTGTATGGCCACCTTTAGGTCATCTGAGATGATTACCCCTAAATTCCTTTCTTCCCTAGTAACCATCAACAACTCCCCCCGCCACATCCTTTAAATCTCTGCAGGGTTTATGTGCCCCAGGTGCATGATTTTGCACTTCTTTGCATTAAATTGTAGTTGCCACACTTTACACCACTCTTTCAGCTTTCCAAGGTCCCTCCTCTGGTGTGTCTACCCTGTTGCAGGTTTTGATGTCATCTGCAAATAGGCAAACCTTCCCTTCCAGCCCTTCTGCAATATCACGAATGAAGACATTAAAAAGGACAGGCCCCAAGACTGATCCTTGAGGTACCCCACTAGTACCCCCCTTTCTTTGGATTGGATCCCATTTACCACCACCCTCTGCTTTCTGTCCCTCAACCAGTTTGTAACCCAGTTCCCCACCTTGTGACCCACACCCAGGATACCCAGCTTGTTAACCAGTCTTTTATGTAGAATGGTTTGAAGGCCTTACTGAAATTGAGGTAGGTGACATCCACTGCTCCCCCAATCCACCTCCTTCATCACCCAGTCAGAAAAGTCTATCAGGTTTGTGTGACATGACCTTCCAACTGTGAATCCATGCTGTCTCAGTTCCTGTGCTCCGTTGGATTCCAAGTGTTCCACAATCCTTTCCTTAAGCAGTGCCTCCATAATCTTGCCCACTACTGAGGTGAGGCTGACCAGCCTATAGAGACCTGCTTCCTCCCTCCCTCCTTCCACTCTTGTGAAGAGGGTCTGCATGTGCCCTCTTCTAGGCCTCTGGAACCACTCCTATACTGAGTGACTCACTAAACAGGACTGCCAGTGGTGCTGCTAGCACCAGCCATAGTTCCTTTAATATTCTATGTTGTATACCATCTGGTCCCATTGCTTTGTCCACCCTCAGTTTTGAGAGTTCCTTTAGGACTCACTCTTCTATAAATGGACTGGTTTTCATCTCCCTCTCCCCTTTGTTTCTGATGTCTAGTTGTACTCCCTGTCCCTCCCCCTCTTCAATGAATACCGAACAGAAGTATTTATTCAGTACTGATGCTTTTTCCCACCACACTCCCCTTAATCTCCCCTGAACCTTACAATCCCACCTTCCCTTTCAGCCCCTCAGCAATGTCACTAATGAAGACATTAAAAAGGATAGGTCCCAAGACTGATCCTTGAGGTGCTCCACTGGTAACCCCCTTTCTTTGGATTGGATCCCATTTACCACCACCCTCGGCTTTCTGTCCCTCAACCAGTTTGTAATCCAGTTCTCCACCTTGTGGCCCACACCCAGGCTACCCAGCTTGTTAACAAATCTTTTATGTGGAATGGCTCAAAGGACTTGCTGAAATTGAGGTAGGTGACATCCACTGCTGCCCCCTGATCCACATCCTTCATCACCCAGTCAAAAAAGTCTATCAGATTTGTGTGACATGACCTTCCTGCTGTGAATCCATGCTGTCTCGATTCCTGTGCTCCATTGGATTCCAAGTATTCTACAATCCTTTCCTTAAGCAGCACCTCAATAATCTTGCCCACTACTGAAGTGAGGCTGACCGGCCTATAGTTACCTGCTTCCTCCTTGCTTCCACTCTTGTGAAGAGGGACTGCATGCACCCTCATCCAGGCCTCTGGAACCACTAATGTATTGAGTGACTCACTAAACAGGGCTGCCAGTGGTGCTGCTATCACCAACCGTAGTTCCTTTAATAGTTTAGGTTGTATACCATCTGGTCCCATTGCTTTGTCCACCCTCAGTTTTGGGAGTTCCTCTAGGACTTTCACTTTTGTAAATGGACTAGGGTTCATCTCCCTCCCTCCCCTCTTTGTTTCTAATGTCTAATTGTGCTCCCTGTCCCTCACCCTCTTCAGAGAATACTGAACAAAAGTATTTATTCAGTACTAATGCTTATTTCCCTGCACACACTCCCCTTAATCCTCTCTGAACCTTACAATCCCACCCCTGGCCTTCCTTCTTTCACTAATTTACCTATAGAATGTCTTGTCCTCTTTCTTTACCATCTGTGTTAATCTTTCTTTAGTTTGTGCCTTTGCACTCTTAACTGCTTTCCCTGCTGCTCTCTGTCTATTTAGGTACACTGCCCTATCCTCTTCCTTCTGTGTCTCCTTGTAGTTTCTGAAAACCACCTTCTTGGCCCTTACTTTCTTTGCCACCTCCTTTGAGAACCATAGTGGTTTATTTATTCTCTTGCCCTTGTTTCTCAGATTAATGCACTGATGTGTCACCTCCTGTATGGCTCCTTTTAGGTGTGCCCACGGCTCCTCAACCCCCCCTCTTGCATCCTTCCTCTCCAGGGCTTCTTTGATACATATCCCCATCCTAGCAAAGTCCACCCTCCTGAAATCCAAGACCCTCACCTTTGTGTGGCTCATCTGCAACACTGAACTTATATTAAACCACACTTTGTGGTGGTCGCTGGACCCTAGGTGACCATCCACCCAGACTTCTGTGATTCTGTCTCCACTGGTGAGTACTTGGGTACTAGCACTAACTGCCTGAGGCCTGCCCCCTGCAAGAACTCCATGATGTCTCAGCTCCTGGCTGAGGCAGCTGCTGGGATGGTCCAATCCATGCCTGGCATATTAAAATCGCCCAGCAACAGTAACTCCCATTTTGCTGCCATCCCATGTATTTCTTCCACTAGCACCCCATCCACCTCTTTTCCCTGTGCTGGAGGCCTGCACATCACTCCTACACAAATTATTTTACCATTGCCTGCCTTGAGGGTGACCCACAGTGCCTCTTCCTCCCCCTGCCTACCCTGTACTGCCATTGCTTTATTTATTTTTTATTTATTGAATAAATTGAATTTACAACCTCTGAGTCAAAGACTCATTTACAAAGACTCCTTGTCAGAGCACAATACAGATCAATAAGCAAGCAGTATACAATAATACAAAGAGGGAAAAAGGAAACAAGGGGTATGAACCGTACATGCAATAATGAGGATGGAGCCAATACAATTGGGTAGCTGTACAAGTCTGTCTAAGGAGCTTGTAATTGTCAATGTACAGTACAATTAATAAGGAGGGTGAGGTCTATACAATTAAGTAGCTATACAGGTCCAGCAAAGGAGCTTGTAATTGCCATGATGCAAGCTGTCGAGATACTGACATTGTCATTAACACAGTCAATGTTGTGTAGAGAATTAACAGCAGTAAGATACAGAACACTTTAGCCTCCCTGATGTAAAGGGCCACTTCCTCCCCCTTTATTTGCCCTTCTTATCCCTCCTGAATAGAGCATAACCTGGTACACTTACCTCCCAGTTCTGGTTTCCAGTGTATCATGTCTCAGTAATTGCCACTATGTCCAGGTCAGCCTCTGCCATGAAGACCACTAGGCCTGGGATTTTATTTCCCACACTGTGGGCATTTGTATACATTGCTTTCCATGTTTCACTGTCTGTCTACCTTGTATTCCCACCTTTGCTGTCTTGTCCTCTCTTTCCAACACCGTTTTTTTTCTGTTGCTGCCTCCCCTTCTCTGCCATGCCGCTTATAATTAGCTATATTTGTCAACAATTTATCTTCCTGGTCTTCCCAGCTGGCTTCTCTAACTTGTGGGGGTGGGCTTCTTGAGTCTCCCTGTTCTCATCTGCCCCCCTTGGCCAGTTTAAATGCTTACCAAGGAGGCATTTAAAACATTCATTGAGGACCATTGTCCCCTCCCTGGATGGTTGAAGGCTGTCACACTTGTACAGGCTCACATCACACCAGGTGGGTCCCCAGTCCCCAATGAAGACAAAATCCTTTTCTCTGTACCAGCCCTACAGCCAAATGTTGAACTTTCTGATGCAGAAATTCTAGTCTCCTCCCTGCCATGGACTGGCAGCACCTCAGAGAATGTAATAGAGCCCACCACCTCCCCAAGGTGTTTTCCTAACTCCCTGAAGTCCTCCTGTACCTGCTGTATGCTCACCTCTTCCCTGGCTAGGTCATAGTCCCCAAATGGACAATGACCTCCAGCCACTCCTCCTTGCTATCGCTGTAGTGATCCTCAGGATTTGCTCCCCTTCCTCTGAGCTGTGCCTCCTGGAAGGCACTTGACCTCCCTCTCCACCCCACTACCTGTGCTCAGATCCATTCCTTGGACTGTTGGGTCCCCCACCAGGAGTAGCTTCCTCTTCCTCTGGGGTCCTCTGCCTCCTGTCCCTGGGACTCCTCCTGGAGGACATGCTCATCCTTCCTGCTGGTCACAACTTCAGGTTTCCTTTTGGGACTCTCTCACTCCTCCAGGACAGCATAAGAGTTTCTAAGTTTGACCATGCCATTTGGCATAAAAATGTGTCTTGATTTCCATGGAACTGCCTTAATTATTAGGAACAAGAACAACAGTGTTTAGGAAAATGTTTTTGAATGCAAGTACCTTGGTGTAGTTTTAGATGCTGATTTAAATTTGAGACAACACAGACCTTATATCATAAAGGAAACCAACTTGTAATAGGGTCATTAGTGCCACTCAAAGGACTGTCTTATACTTGCCATTAGAAAATCAAGACTTATATAGTTGTTTTTATCTATAATTGATTATGACAATATAATCTATAACCACATGAGTAGAATACGTGTTCACATACTGGATAGTCTAAGCAAATTTGCACTTCCATGTTCACTCAATACTGTATTTATCATTATATTATTACAGAAAGTACAAAAAATTAGGCTGATTCAGTCTTGAGGCACAGAGGTAAGAAAGCAAAGTCCATAAGAGACCAGCTGGTGAACTCACAACATAAGATTCTGAAGACAGAGGACCAAACACCGAGACTTGTGGGAATAGAAATAAAAATGGAACTTCCTGTGTGGCCACTGCTCAGTTTGTGCAAATATTCAAAGAATAAAATACATTAGAAATATTGCAAGAGAAGAGGATGTTGCAGTAAGGGATCATATTAAGTAATGTACATCTTTAAATGCTCATGCAATAAGATCTACATAGGACAAACCACAAGGTCTTTAAAAGAATGCATTTTGGAACATAAGAGCTATATCAGGAGATACAATCAAAAGTTAACAGTGGCACACCACTTCCAGCAAAAGAGGTACACAATTCCAGCACTCAGATTTTATGGACTTGAAAATGTCCCTCCACAGTAAAGTGGAAGAACTAGAGAAAAAAGGCTTCTGTACTGAGATGCTTTTAGTACTGACAGATTCAAGCCCACTAATCCATGGTATGGGATCAATGAATAAGTGCACTGGGAGGCCATTTTCTCTATGAAGTGTTTGCAAATATTAAGGACGTACAGTGCCTTCTTGCTTTTGTCTGTATTGGCATGACTCAGTATAACTTTGGGCATTAATTCATTTGTGCATCTGTTTGAGGTTCAGACATGCCATTCCACCATTGTTTCAGTGTTTCATCAACTTCTGTCTCCTCATTTCATCACAGTAGGTTCATCTTTCTGCATCCTACTGTACATCCTTTCCCTATCATTCATTAAGCTTGTCTTCTGTCTTTATATGCCTCATCATACCATGTCTCACAACATCTACTGAAGTATCAGGCTAATAAGTAGGTACAACTAGAAAGAATGTGTTTATTCTTAGAGCAATCATCAGTGGATGCCAAGAAGAGTGCCAACACAAACAATGTGGGCTGATGGGCGAGTGCAGAAGAGCGGATGCCAAAACGGTGACCGCCCAACAACACAGAACAGCAGTATATGAGCGACTGTAGCAGCAGCCCAGTAAGGGCACTACGCAAAGTGGCTACAGTCTACCAGGTGACCGCCCCAAGCCCGTGCAGTAGAGAAGTGAAAGCTGGGTGTGGGATGCTGTAGAAAGGCACACCCTGAAGCAGTGCCCCAAGGAAGGATGCCACAGGAAAGGCAAGACCAGGCAGAAAGGGTCCAGGGATGGCAAGAGCACTGCTGATGAGTGTGGAATGAGTGCTGCAGTAGGGCCATTACAGTGTGCTGTGGTCCATTCCAGCACATCACCACAGGAGTGGTGGGCAGTTGCCTTGGACTGTTGGGGAGCAGGACACTGGCTTGCCAAGGATGGATGGGGCCGGCATCGTGCATGGATGGTTGGCACTGTGGGGGGGGGGTGGCACCTATGCAGCATGTCTTGCACTTCTGTAATGGCCCTTGCTGGGGGCACACTGTGGAGGGGGCCATCCATGGTATGGGTGTACACTGTGTGGCATGCACTGACACCATCCCGGTCACCTACACCACTTCACCCTGTGTCACTTGCCACTGTCCTGTCGCCCACTGCTGGGTGCTCGTGTCATGTCACCATGTTTCACTAGCTATATACCCATTGTCAAGGTGCTGTTGCCCACTGCCTGTCACCCCATGGCACCGTCATCCATTCTGACTCATCCAGGCATCCTCTGCTTCCTGCCATCACTCTCCCCACTGGTCACCATTATCCCCCTCTTGCCCTCCTTGCATTCTGCCTCTTGCAGTCACTCATTGTGGACTCACTCTCAGGGAGTTACCCTCATCACATGAAACCCAATCATCCACTAATATCTTCTGACAATTTCCAAAAATAGCCTTATATGATATTTTTTTAATGCTTGATACACGTTTTGAAAGCTGCAACATTTGAACAGTTAATACAATTCTCCTGTGATGTTACATGCATACACATGTTGATATAATGTGGTAAAAATGACAGGGCTTTAAGAATGCTGTGAACCATGTTATGTTTTTTATATTGATATGAAATATTCTTATATTGATATATGATCACCGTGGTGATACATTAGCAATATAACTACTTGGCTGACTTCAAGCTTTCATTTAAAAAAAAAAATAAGTCTCTACCCATAATGGTTCTAACGTTGTCTCATTTTTTTATAGAAAATATCTTTTGAAAGGTCTAACTCTGGAACCATTAGGGCTAGACACTTTTTTTTTATGAAAGCTTGGAATCCTTCCATTAAGAAATGGTGTTGACATTATATTGTTGTAACAACTGGCTTGGGGGTTTTCTCATAGAACGAGCAGGTTATAGTTTGCCATTATAACCTACAGGTTATAACAGTGAGCATGCACCAACTGCTCCTTCTTCTTCCTTGTGCTGTACCTTAGCACACCACAAACAGAAAACCAGGCAAAATCTCCTCACAGATAGCTTCGCGGTACTGATAGTAGCGATAAACAAAAAACAGACATTCAAAAAAAATAAATCTGTTTCTACTAACCTTCATACACAGCATAAATTGTTCTCAGAGATGGCAGGCAGATTTCAGCTGTCAAACCTACAAGAGAGAATAGTTTGTCAGTGAACAAGAAAGCTGCAACACATACATAAAAACACAGAGTGACCTACAGCTTTTTACTGCATTTCTAACTGGAACAGATACCACCACTGCCTTCACAGAATTGCCTCTAGAAGAGCTTGATAAAAAATAGTGAGCTTCATATTCTGCCTAAAACATCAGGATGGCACAGACTATGAGCCAGGGACAGTGCGTGGAATTGTTGACAGTGTAGACAGGCACTTGGTACAGAAACAGTACCCACATTCAGTCTTTAAAGGGCTCCACACAGACTTTATTGAAACAAAAAGAACTTTAATGGAATAGCTTGGCAGAAGACACCAGGAGAAAGGACTGCTATGTGACTGGACTTCTCTGCTGGGACTAAAAAAAGAAAAACTTTTGTACTTGGACCTTTAATTTAGGGTAAAAAAAAACTAACAAAACAAAAAAAAGTGTGTGTCTGAGTTAACTGAACTGAGTGGTTATCTGAACAGTTATCTAGGTATAAATCTCAGGTGATTGAAAGGACTTAATATCTGTGAGGTTTAAATTACTTGTAGAAAGATCTAGTAAGTAGGGGGAGTGGCTTAGCTAGAAGGAAGCTACATTAAAGACTGCCTTAGAAAGATTCTGCTAATAGCTTGGCAGAAGACACCAGGAGAAAGGACTGCTGTGTGACTGGACTTCTCTACTGGAACTATATTGCCCTCCTTCCCTCCCTTCCACCCTTCCACCCAAAGCTAGTTCTACTTTTATAGGCACAGGATTTGACTGACAACAGGAACTTCCTGTTTGGGAGCAGAAAGTGAGTGATCACAGAGCCACCAAAGACCCACCATCCTAGAAGGGCAAGAGTAGCTATCCAGCCCTCTCTAGCTGCTGGAGGTCTGCCTCTGAGCAAGTAAGGGGTCTACTGAGAAATATAGGATATTCTTGTCTCAGAACAGGACAATCAGGAGCTTAAAGGGCACACAGGCAGAAAGTAAGGAGAGAAAGAAAAAAAACAGAGGAAAGAGTAAGAATTGCAAACAGTCAAGGGGCCAGAAATAAGACATGATTGGAGTGGTGCAGTGCAGTGGCTGTGGAGCAGCAGTCTTCTGGGAGACATTCTGGAGGATGCGGTGTTGTCCCATCTGCAGGCACCTCTCTGGGCTGAGGGAGGAGGTTGCTCATCTCCAGGCTGAGTTGGCTAGGATTTGTGGGACCTACTCTTCCATCCAGGGACCACCAGTGCCACTGCTGTTGCCTCAAAGGTTACTAAGAAAGAGGAATGGTTGGACCACAGTGGGCTCAGGGAGGGTGAGGGTGGTGGAACAGAGGTGCATCTCTCCAGTTGTACCTCTCCACAATTCCTATGCCATTCTGGCAAAGTGTGGTTCCTCTATGGAGGCACCCGCAGTGGAGACCAAGGAGGATGCTGGGAACCTCCACAAAGGAGACCCACAGGAGGGTGGCAGGGGACCCTGCAGGGGAAGGAAACAACTCCTGGTGGGGGACTCCATTGATAGGAAGGTAGAACTGGGGGAGGAAGGGGAGAGGGAGGTATGGTGCCTGCCTGGCACCATGGCTTGGAGGGACAGGGAGCGAATCCTCAGGATTGCCAGAGCAGCTGCACAGGGGAGGGAGCTGGATGTCATTGTACACCTAGGGACAAATGATCTGGCTAAGAAAGGGATTAGAGAAGTGCAGGAAGAGTTTGTGGAATTGGGGAGGGGCCTTAGTCAAGTAGCATGCACAGTAACCTTCTCGGAGGTGCTGCCCATCTATGGCATAGGAGAGGCTAGGGTGTTCTGCACCATGGGATTCAATCAGTGGTTGAAAAACTGGTGTGGAGCTCATGGATTTGGCTTCATTGGGGACTGGGGGTCCACCTGGAGTGATGCAAGCCTATACTGGCATGATGGGATGCATCTGTCTGGGAGGGGAACCAGGATCCTAGGTGATAGGTTTAAATGCTTCATTGGCAAGCATTTAAGCTAGCCAAGGGGGGAGGCATTGGAAAGGAGCAGGGAAATCCTAGTCCCACCAAGAAATCATGGTAGTAAGTGTGGCAAACACCAACATAGAGGTGTCGATAGGGAGAAGGGCAGGGGTAAATGGAGAAAGTGACAAAGGCAAGAAGGACAGGGATGGGGAAAAAGGGAGTAAGGCCATCAGGAAATGGAAGGTAATGAGTACCAATGCCCGTAGTCTGGGCAACAAACTCCCTGAGCTGGTGGCCTTGATGGAAGAGGGATGCCTGGATATCATAGCAGTCACAGAAACATGGTACACAGAGAACCATGACTGGGATGTTAACATACCAGGGTACATAACCTACAGGAGAGACAGGCAGGGGAGAAGAGGGAGGAGTAGCTCACTATGTAAAGGAAGGATAAAGCAACTGAACAAAGAGTAAACAGGAGGAGAGGAGGCACTGTGGGTCACCTTGAGACTGAAAAGGCACCACAATCTGCACAGGGGTTGTGTACAGACCCCTATGTCAGGGAGGAATGGACAAGGATATGATAGAAGGCATTCTTAGAATGGCAGAGAAAGGAGATACTGTTGATGGAGACCTGAATATGCCAGATGTTAACTGGAGCACATTTGCTGCAGCCACATCCAAGAGCAGGGCCATTCTTGATGCCCCACAGATGGCAGGCCTCAGACAGCTAGTTTCGAACCCACTCGTGAGGGAGCAATCTTAGACCTCATACTCTCAAACGGGGGCAGTCGAGGATCTCAGATCTAGAAGTGGGTTGCCATCTGGGAACAATTGACCATCAAACAGTGTGGTTCATGTTAAACTCAGCTATAGAGTCAAGCCATACAAAAGTGAGGGTACTGGACTTTAGGAGGGCTGACTGTGGCAAGATGGGAGAGTGCCTCAGAAAAGCACTAGCAAACAGGCTAGAAGGAGGTGTGGAGCAACAATGGGGAATCATCAAAACTGCCATCACAGAGGCAACAAGCTTTTGTGTGAAGCAAATAAACAAATCAAAATGAAAGAAAAAGCCACTATGGTTCTCAAAAGAGGTGGCTGTGAAAGTCAGGAAGAAAAAGATAGCATTCCGGAAGTATAAGGAAACACAGAAGGAGCAGGACAGAGAGCTGTACCAGTTAAGGCAGAAGGAAGCAGGAGGGAAGTCAGAATAGCAAAGGCCCAAACTGAGGAAAAGATAGCCAACTCAGTTAAGAAGGGGATAAAACCTTTATAGGTACATCAGCGAGCATAGAAAGACAAAGGAGGGATAGTGAGTCTGAATAGAATGAACGTGGGTGGGCAGAGGGGACAGTGAAAAGCAGGGCTACTGAACGAATATTTCTGCTCAGTATTCACAAAAGAGGAAGGGAAGTGCCTAATCCAATTAACAGAAGCACTCTTGATAGAGGGTCGATCGCAGTCCTTTCACAGAAGAAAGGGTTCTGCAAGAACTCCTAAAACTGAAGGTGGACAAAGCAATGGGTCCTAATGAATTCACCCCAGAATTCTAAAAGAATTAAGGGAGGAACTAGTGAAACCACTGGCTACTCTTTTAATAAATCATAGGAGGATGGTGTGGTACCCGAGGACTGGAGGAAGGCAGATGTGATTCCCTTCACAAAGTGGGACCAAGACACAGGCAGGAAACTACAGACCTGTCAGTCTGACCTCTGTGGTAGGGAAAGTGATGGAGTCACTTCTGAAGGAAAGAATAGTTGAGTACCTAGAGGCCAGTGGGGCACAGGACCCAAGGCAGCATGGGTTCACAGCGAAAGGTCATGTCAGATGAATCTAATAGATTTCTTTGACTGGGTGACCAAAGTAGTAGACCAGGGAGGGGCTGTGGACATGGCCCACCTAGACTTTAACAAGGCATTTGACACAGTCCCACACAAAAGATTAATAGTCATATTAACCAGCCTGGGAGTGGTCCCAGGTGGTAGCCTGGAAAACATTGGCTGCACAACAGGACACAGAAGGTAATTGTAAATGGAGTCCACTCTGAAGAAAGAGGGGTTACTAGTGGGTACTGCAGGGTTTAGTATTGATCCAGTCCTTTTAATGTCTTCATCAGTGACATTGCAGAGAGACTGAAGGAAAAGTATGCCTTTTGCAGATGACACAAAGATCTGCAACAGGGTTGATACACAAGGAGGCGGAAAGGATGAAAAGGACTTGGCAAGGTTGGAGGAATGGTCAGAAGTATGGCAGCTAGGATTCAATGCAAAGAAGTGCAAAATAATGCACCTGGGAAACAAGAACCCAGGGGAAGAATACACAATGGGTAGGGAGGTAGTAACAAAAACAAAAAAGGAAAGGGACCTGGAGGTAATCATATCAGATGACCTTAAGGTTAGCAAGCAATGTGAAAAGGCAGTAGGGAGGGATGGGGGTATACTGGGATGTATAGGGAGAGGCATCAGAAGCAGAAAACAGGAAGTTATTATCCCTCTGTACAGACAGTTGGTGAGACCCCATCTGAGTATCAGCGCCCAGTTCTGGAGACCCCATCTCCGCAAGGACATAGACAGGATAGAGGCAGTCCAGAAGAGGGCAACTAAATGGTGCAGGGTCTGCAAGAGAAGCCGTATGAGGAGAGACTAAAGAAGCTTAATATGTATACCCTAGAGGAAAGAAGGGAGAGGGGGGACATGATAGAAACTTTTAAGTACCTCAGTGGAATCAACAAAGTCCAAGAGGGTAGCATCTTTCAGAAAAAGAGACGTGCAAGAACAAGGGGACACAATTTAAAGATAGAAGGGGGCGGTCTCAGGGCAATGTGGGGAAGTATTATTTCACAGAGAGGGTAGTGGATGCATGAAACAGCCTTCCTGAGGAGGTTGTGGGGTCTAAAACTGTGGGAGGATTCAAGAATGCATGGGAGAGACATAAGGCAATTCTTGTGGGGGGTAGGAAGAAATAGGCTGTTGGTTAACTAGGATCTGCGGCCTATCCTGTAGGTAGGGAAATGGGCAGACTAGATGAGCCAAGCGGTCCTTATCTGCCGTCAAAGTCTATGTTTCTATGTTTCTATGTTTCTATGGCTAAGCCAAAACAGCTGAAAAAGCTTGGCAACGGTAATCATCCCTGAAAAGCTGAGGCAATGACAAAAGAAGAGCTAGAGCTCATGTACTCCAATGGCACATTTGACACAGACGATCCCATATCCTTACTTAATTTTGCAATATAGGAATACACTTCCCTCTTCATACCAAAGAGCATTATGATTTAAGGTAGAGAGATACTGAAGAAGGCACAGACACACAAGGGAACCACTTTTTGCAATACAATGAAAGACAGATCAAAACTTGACCTGGTGAGAATCCCATGGATGGAACGCTAATAAAGCCCCATATTTATGAAAATAAAGCAAATGAGCAGCAGGACATCACCCATGCCTTTAAAGACGCTGGTGGTCACGAGGGCTCACGGAGCCACCCTCCCCCGAGAAATCCTCACAGAAACCGAGCCTAGCCCCCAAGAAGAAAATGACGCTGGTGGTCACGAGGGCTCATGGAGCCGCCCTGCCCTGAGAAATCCTCACCGAAACCGAGCCTAGCCCCCACGGAGAAAGCGACGCTGGTGGTCGTGAGGGCTCACGGAGCTGCCCTCCCCCGAGAAATCCTCACCGAAACTGAGCCTAGGTATGGATAATACGGCCAAGAGGGCACACAGCTCTGTTGCAGCAGTCGAGTGTGTCTTTGTGTCTGTTGCCTTAAGGCTTTTCCAACCCCACACAAATGCAGATAGTTTTTGTGCTAACTATTTTTTGAATTTGAGGCCTTTACAAGCGGCTACTGTTTTTACTTTAATTGTTCTACTGCCTCCCTCTAAAATGTAGAATATTGCAGCACTGAGTACAACCTTGTACCTAAATTGACTATGGTGTGTCTGCATCTGCAACAAGCAGGGGACGAAGCCTTAGGCGCCAACTCCCATTTTTAAATTTCCCGAGTCCTTGTCTGCTTCCCCACTGATGTTATCTGAACTGCATATTTGTTTATCTACTGCCTCCCTGCAAATGAATTAATTTCAGCATCGAGTGTTCTTTCAACTCTCCCGAGTCCTTTAAAGTGAAACTGTGCTTACTTTAACTGTAAATGTATAATCTTGCAGCACTGCGTACAACCTTGTACTTTAATTGACTTTGGTAAGCAAGCAGGGGATGAAGTCTTAGGCGCCAACTCCCATTTTAAATTTCAGCATTGAGTGTACTTCGCATCTCCCAAGTCCTTTTAAAGTGAAACTGTGCTTACTTTAAACTTCCCTACTGTCTCCCTACAAAATGTGTAATTTGCAGCAAATGAAATAAGCGCAGCATCCTGCTAAGTAATCCACGAGGCAGACTTAAATGATTAAAATCTATTGCTGCTAACGTACTACCTGCCTGCAACCCCCCCCCCGCAATACGTTTTTTCACTATAAATACCTCTGTTTTCTTCTCTGCAGCCCCCACGGAGAAAGTGACTAGGGTTACCACCTTTTAAGAAGCCCGAAGTGGGACATTACTTACTGAAACATGATTTTTCGCAGGACAAGATTTAACCTCAGCCAATGCAATAGACCTTTTTTCTCTAAATAATAAAACTTAAGACTAAGTGTTGCAGTTGTTTAGGTGTTCCTGGTGTTTCTTGTCATTTTAAAGTGTTTTAGTTAAGGTACTATAGTTTTTGCAACATTTAGAGGAAAGTCTGAAAATATTTTTTTCTACTATAATGTCAGGACAAGTAGTATTTTTTACATTTTTTTTGCAGGACACAGCTGTCCAAATCAGGACTGTCCTGCGAAAATAGGGACAGGTGGTAACCCTAAAAGTGACGCTGGTGGTCGCGAGGGCTCATGGTGCCGCCTTCCCCCAAGAAATCCTCACCAAAACAGAGCCTAGGTAAGGATAATACGGCCAAGAGGGCACACAGCTCTGTTGCAGCAGTCGAGTGTGTCTTCCCCGCTGACGCTTTGCGTCAGCTGCCCTGCCGCCCCACCACCACCCTTGGTGAGCACTCCACTATATAGTGTGCATCAGGTGACAAATTTAACCATTCAGCCTACTTTTCCATCTGCAGATTATCAGATGTCACCACTAGTGGCCGCTACAGCAAATTTTGTTGCATCAAATCCCCCTCTTGAAACGCCATGCTACACATAGCCTGTAAATCTATGCTAGGATTAGCACTCCTTGCAATACTAGCATCCCTCCCACCCACGCTCCTCCCTAAACCACAGCCTAGCCCCCCAAAACTCACTTTACTAAGCTCCCACCCTAGTCACAGCTCCACCATCATAAATGGCCAGTACCCTCTAGGGCCTCACTGTTCCTAGTTTCCTGGTCCGTCCATCATCCCCCCATCCTTCCACACTGGGCTGGCAATACTGAAACTCCACATGTCCTGTTATTTCACACAGCACCCCCAGACTCCCTCGTCCTACCACAAGCCCATAAAAATTCTGCCAAACCCCAAACTGGTGCTAACCTTAGTACTCCTATTCGCAGGTGACATTGAGCTAAATCTCGTACCTGCCACCAGCACTAGCCAACCCCCCCCACTGGCCAACTACCCAGAGGCCTAGAAATAACCCACCTAAATATAAGGAGCCTCCTACAAAAAGTGCCCCTACTACAAACACTGGTACTAACACTATGTCCTGACATCCTAATTATCACCGAGACCTGGCTGAAATCACATAACCTGGATGCAGAAGTAGCTATTCCTGCATACCTCTCAACTGTCCCTGATTTTCAGGGATGTCCCTGATTGTACCTCAAATATTTACTCTGTCCCTCCTAAAAATTGTGTTTTCATGACCAAACAGTGGGAGTTGTAAGTACAAAATAATGTCAAACCTTAAAGTTGCAGACTTGTTCTTCCTTGGAAAATGCATTTTACACCAAGTCCCATATTCTACCAGCTTCCTGAATTGATATCTCCAATTTTGAAGACGTGTCCCTGATTTTGGTCCTTTGTCCCTGATTTTTGTAAGCCTTGTCCCTAATTTATGAGGTGGGAGGTTGAGAGGTATGTATTCCTGGATACTCTATCACTCATCAGGACCACCCGGGCACAAAGAGAGGCGGTGGTACTACCATTTACATATATTCCCTGGTACAATCACTGAGCCAATGCGACTAAACCACAAAACTCAGAACCACTCCCTGCTCGATTGGGCCCTCACTTCTCACCCACACAGGATTATAGCCTCAGGCCTCCTACCGGACTCACTGAGCAATCACCATGTGATATATGTAATACGTAAAATATTCAAAGCTAAGTCACCCCCTCCAAAAACTCTCCTTATCAGGTCATATAAATCCCTTAACCTTGATGGTCTCCTAAAAGACTTAGCAAACTTTGATTGGTCCTACATCCCCAGGGCCCTATCCATGGATCACGCCCTAGACTTTTTTAAGTCAAAATTTCTTGCCGTCTGGGATCATTATGCCCCACCCAAAAAGGCTCCTGTAAGGGGAGCACATCTGCCATGGATCACTGCTGACCTTATGGAGCACCTCCGTGCCAGAGACCAAGCGTGGAAAGCCTATAAGTCATCGGGGATGCACGCCAATCACCTACACTATCATACGCTTAGAAATGCCTGCACCAGGCTTATCCGTAAGGCAAAAGCTCACTACTTCACATCTTCCCTCCAAAAAGATTTAAACCATCCAGCCAAGTTCTGGAGGTCGATAAAATAACTTTTCTTCCCTCCCGCCCAGCCACCCACTCCAGCCCTAGATGTAGGCGGCTCCATCATCGCAGAACCGCTAGCAGTTGCCACGGCCTTCAACACAGTGTTCACTAGCAGGAGGTCTCCCCACTACTCTAACCCCCCACCTGCTACACACAACCCGACATCCACATCCCCACCCACGCATACCCCTTACCCAGCTTTCTCCTTCTCTCTGGTTACCCCACCAGAAGTACTCAAGGCCCTGCTTGCTCTAAATCCCTCCAAGGGTAAATGCCCCGCAGGCATGGACACCAAAATGCTCTACCTTTCTGCCCCATCTATCGCCATGCCTCTAGCATCCCTCTTCAACCTCTCCTTCACCTCTGCCTCTATACCTTCAGAATGGAAGCATGCCACAGTTATCCCCCTCCTGAAAGGTGGCGACCCATCCTCTCCCAGCAACTACCGCCCAATCTCCCTCCTACCCACTGTAGCCAAAATCCAGGAACATCTCGTCCTCTCGCAACTCACCACCTTCCTCGACTCCTCCTCCTCCTTCTTTACCCCTTACCAGTCTGGCTTTAGAAAATCCCATTCCACTGTCACTTTCTTCCTCAGACTTACGGATTCTATCCTCACAGGCATGGTTAAAAGTCACATCACATCTGCCATTTTCATTGACCTAGTCAAGGCTTTCGACACAGTCTCACATACCCTTCTACTGTTGAAACTCTCTAATGCAGGACTCTCCAGTGCAGCCACAAACTGGTTCAACTCATACCTGGCTGGCAGGTCCCAATCGGTAAAAATTGGTGCCTCCACCTCAAACCCCCTCCCTGTCACCATCGGCGTCCCCCAAGGCTCTGTCCTCAGCCCTATTTTATTCTCCATTTTTCTTAACGACCTGCCATCAACCTGCTTACATGCTGCCATTCACATGTACGTAGACAATACAGTCCTGTACGCCTCAGGCCACTCCCCGTTGGAAGTTGCATCCAGTCTCCAGCAAGACTTCTCCGAAGTCCAGCTCTGGTTTCGCAGAAATCAACTTATTCTAAATGCCAATAAAATTATCTCCCTGACTTTTGGCACTAGACAAAGACTTTCCCGCTTCCCCGCCTTCCCCATTTTCAAAACACTAGATGGGACCCGTCTAGAAGTCTGCACCTCTTTCAGATACTTAGGGGTCTGGCTGGACCAACACCTATACTTTTCCACTCACATCAAAGCAACCCATGAAAAACTGCACCCTAGACTGGGGGCATTATACCGGAACCGTAGTTGCATCCCTCTGCCAGCCCTCAAAGAGATGCTGCAGAAAATGATCCTCCCTATTTTCGACTATGGGGACGTAGTCTACAGTTCTGCCCCTAAATCCACCCTGGCTAGACTGGATTCTCTTTTTAACTCTTTCTGTCGATTGCACTGGACTGCCCACCCTCCACTCACCACTGTGACCTCTACAGGTACCTTAACCTACCCTCACTCGACAATAGGAGCCAGTACCACTGCAACAGACTCACAGCCAAATTCTGGGCCCATTTACTGCCCTCCTACCTAGCCTCTACCCTAACTGCTCAAACACCATTTACATACTCACTCAGAAATTTCGACTCCCGGCTACTACAAATCCCCCACATGGCTACCTCTGCTGGACAGTCAGCTTTTAGAGTCTGACTACCAAAACTATGGAACTCCCTGCCAGCGGACATCCGGCTCTCCCCCTCCTCTCGGCAACAAATCTCCCTACTAAAAGGGCAAGTCCCCACAAGCTACTCATGTCAACTGGATTTGCACTAAGTATGGGCCAAACTTGCCAGTGTAAAACTATGTTGCTCACCAAAATGCTTAACTGTCCAATTTAGTTTGCCAATACCTCTTCTATTAATTAATGCCTACTGCTTGCTGTGTACTCTCTGTTTATCTTCCTGTATATACTACTACTAGCTTACTATTATTGTATTGTTGAACGTATGTACCTTTTGTATATACCTATGTAAATTTCGGTATTCTGTAATTCTGTAATTGTACCTCTGTATTCTTTACTTGTATGTACTTATCCCGTTCCCTAACAACCCCCAGGACGCATCTGGAATTGAGTGGTAGTCTGCTCAATATGCCTTTCCTGGTAAAACTTTTAAATAAATAAATAAAAAGTGCAGAGGCCCAAACCAATGCTGTCCAGTGTAGCCCCATTCTACATTATGCCCAATATAAACCACAAAGAAAATGGACTATGGTTCCACAACATGACAATCGGAATGAATAAATTAAGGACGATGATGAAATTGATGAAAATGCAATCCAGACTTCCAAAGCAAATGTATTAAACATAGAAACATAGAAACATAGAATTTGACGGCAGATAAGGACCGCTTGGCCCACCCAGTCTGCCCATTTCCCTACCTACTGGATAAGCTGCAGATCCTAGTTAACCAGCAGCCTACTTCTTTCTACCCCCACCCCCCAGATATATCATTCTACCCATATTACTAATCATTCTACCCATAAAACAAGCATTCAGAAGTTGATTGATGCCCACGTCCTGCCTATGGAGGTACAACAAATTTCTGGACATAAGAATATCAAAACCTTAAACATTTACTCTGTCCTGTCAGAGGCATGGTAATGAGAAATAAGTGATCTCCTCACCAGAACTTCTGAAAATTCACAGCCCTCCACATCCACATAAAGCTCAGCATGCCATCAGGAAAATCCTGCAAGCATCTCCATCACTGAGAGTGCAACCATCTCCACAATGCAGGCAATCTTCGGCTCCCACTGCATCTTCAACAAGGAAGTGACTGTCAGCATTTGTCACGGACCCCTACCAAACAAGTACCACAAAGTGAGACTATTGTCCTCCTTAGAATTGGATGATGAATGCAAGTGTCAGAAATATTTATTCACTCACCCTATTCACAAATGCTTCTACTTCTCCAAACTTTCACTAAGAAACCAGTTTTCCAAAAAAAGTTAGCACCAGCATGCATTGCATAATACACACACTCCCTAACTCCCTCACTAACAAACTTTTTTTCTCTTCTATTTCCATAGAAATGCTAAGGCTGTCACATATCATCACCCTCATTTATATACCCCCAAGGGAACCAATCCCTAATTTGCATATCTCTGAGGCAACAGAACCACAGAAAGCCTAACAAAACCAAAGTCTTGAAGAAAAGGACTAAAATATGGCAAACAAGAATTATTTTAGAGACATTTTACTAGTGAACTGCAACTTTCTGTCGAACTTTCTTTAATTTTAAAACCTTTTCTGCAAACATCGATTACTTTCCTAGTTCCTGTTTCCGTGTGTCGTTCTCACATGAACCAGCCTACCATAGTTAACAAAAAAGGAAAAAAACATTTCAAGACATGAATTTAATGAGTTAAGTTTGCACTGTTTGACTCTGACCAAGTTTACTGCAAGTACTAACAGCTGAAAAACATTAAAAACAATTCAAAAATCACTTCAATAAACTTCTTAAGGTAAACGGTATGTCACAGAAATTTTTTTCTACGTGGAGAAAAAACACAAGCCAGCAATTACATAAAACAATGCATTGGGGAACATGCACAAATGAGAATTTAATGCCCTTCCTCGATGTGGGATGCTTTAATAAAGTCCTCAGGCTTAGCCCTCTGGGTTAATGAGGCGTCCGACGCCTCAGGTGGGCATAAAATTCTTGTTATGAACTCCCCCCATGCATTATTCTATATATTATGTAACAGTAGAAATTATGCTATCAATATTAAGAGGCAGTTTTCTCTAGCTCTATATATATATATATATATATATATATTATAGTGGCGCGTCTGCCACTATAGTTAGGGATGATCGGCCATTTACATACTAAAGTCAAAAGTTTGGACATTAATAACTTTGGACCTCTTCAATGGATTTGCCTGAAATTTGGTACACATGTTGGGGCCCACAAGATCTCTTGATTTGCCAAATTGCGTTTCTGTCAGAGTGCCAGTCTTCGTGTATGAAAGCGCTGCACAATGCAAAATTGTCCATTTTTGGAGGCACCTTTTGGCATTCTTAATGTGGTCCTGCACGGCTGTTGTGTGGCGTGCCGCTCTGCGAGATGGCTCATTTAAAAGAGCTTTGGTATGAGCAGTAATGCAAAGAGGTGCTCTGAAAATATTTCTGAGTGCCTCTTTATTCGCTCATAATACTGGAACAATTGGCAGCTGGCGTGAGGTGAAAGGGGCTGTGCCAGTCGCCTGCTGGCGAAGGGTGGGGGTACTGGGTGGGCTGGAATGGATAGGTGGGGGGCCACTAGACTACCAGGTATAATATTACATCATTATGTATTTCATTATGCTGGGGGGGTGCTAGACTACCAGGGATATTAACATGTACTTATAATAATAGATTACAGCTCAGGGGGCCACTAGACTACCAGGGATCTCAAAAATAACAGGGGGTGAGGGCACTAGACTACCAGGGCTCTACATATAAGTGAATATACTTTATTGGGGGGCCACTGGACTCCCAGAGATGTTAATATTTTATTGGAGGGGCACTAGACTACCAGAGATGATTGTAAGATTATTTTTGGTATGCAGATGGGGCAGAACAAAGCCCCCTGAGCAAAACTCACCCTCATTTTACAGTCTTGGGCACCCCTGGGCTGAGAAAATGAATTTTTAAATCTGGCCATCTCGTCCCTTGCTCTTTATTCACGAGCGAGCAGTTTTTTTGATCGCGAGGATGCAAAAACTTTGACCGCGAGTAGTGGTGGGCGAAGTGGGCTCAATCCGCTCCGCGAAGCATTTGGCGGAGCACAGGCAGATTCGCGGAGTGCTCCACAATGTGAAGCAGAGTACTTCGCGTTATAATGAAGAACGTGAAGTGCATTGAAAACAGCGACTTCACGTTACTCTGCCTCCACTGGTCACTACTCTTTCAATTTTAAGGCGAAGTACATTGGTGGCAGTTCACTTCTCCTCACTTCACCTTGTTTTTGAGCTCCGAAGGCGGATTTTGCAGTGATTCATGGGAGTTCAGGTCACATGGGCTCTATATTGATCTGCACAGCCTCAGTTCGGGGTAGTATGAGTGGGAAGGAGTAGGAGACAGTGTGCTCTGATAGCTGTCTATAGGAATCTTTTAAAAGCTGTTCAAAAAGCATTTTTGCTTTTTTGGGGGATCCAACTGTAGTTCATCGATTGTAGGAAACCCTCCTGTGCTCACATCATCGAGCGTTTTTGTTTGTGTGTGGATTTCAAATGTAAATTTACAACATTGAGTGTGTGTGGTGAAAGACAGTGAAGTGTGCTGTGTGGGGGAGGGGCGTATCTCTGTGTAGGTAGATTTAAGTTGGAAAACTAGTGATTTCTTTGTGTTTTGGTTATATTTTTGTTATATAACTGACTGTGTTACTGTACACATAGTAAAATTGTCAGTAATAGTACACATTTTCTTGCTGTTTATTGTGTGAATGTGGTGCAGCATTTCATAAGGTCAGGTTGTTTAAATTACAAATTTACATTATGTGGCAGTACACTGAACTTTTGCATTTGTATCGCATTCCTCGTTCAGCATTATGCACAAAGTGTTCTGTATTGTGTGTGCAGTGTTGCGTGCATCAAATATAATACACCTTTTAAAATCTGTGAGTAAGATTAGAGTAAGTGCAACTAAGTGCAGCAGTGTGAACCTGCTATCCACTGCAGCTGCTTGATTTTGTACTGCGATTGTGTTCTCTGTTCTTAGTTTTGCTGCTTGTAGTGCCGTAAAAATCAGCACTGTCTGTATTCAGTGCCCCCCCACCCCCACATTAAAAAGGTATTTTTTACCAGACTAGATTGTTTTTGTGACCGCATCAGCACCACTGGTTACTGAAGTTGTTTTAATTCCATGACAGTGTCACAACACAGTAGTCTCTTACCTGTTGCTGAAGCCACAGTTGTTTATTTTGCTTCACATCCAGCCAGCGTCCCTCCAGTCAGAAAGTGAACATATCAAAATCTGAATTTGGTAATAATATTTGTGGTTGACCCCCCAAAATACCTGCAAAGAGACGTGCAAGTAAAGCTGTTTCTGGCCATCGCAATGTTGGCAGTAAGAGGGTCTGTGGGCGTGGTAGTAGTATGCAGATGGAGAAGTGCATTGCTGATGTGAGGAAAGGTATTTCTCCTGCAATGTTTTTTACAGCCCAATCAGTAGCTTCGCTGATAGTTGGAGGAGATGATGTTTTCCAAGCCAGTGGTGTTAGTGTTACTGGTGTTAGTGGTGGTGGAGGTAGTATTAGCATTGTTGCATCAAGTTCTAATTCCGACCAGTGTACCATATCCAAACATATTGAGTGTGAAGCAGTGCAAGTGAGTGACAGCATAGATGATGTCATACTTCCCAGTAACATCCCATTAATGGAACCTGATTCTGATGATCATGTCAACGATAGCATACAATGTGATATTCCATCCACCGTGGCACTTAACGTCACGCATTTTCCATGCAGTGATTCACAGTGTGGTGAAAGAATATCAGATGGTGGTGTAGATGCTGATGATGAATGTGATGATGCTGATGATGATGATGATGTTGCTGTTGTTGCAATGTGCAGTCCACATGTTAGCATCCAAGCAGAGGATGTGGATGTGTGTGACAGTGATGTTGATGAATATGATGATGATGATGTAATTGTCCCCAGTTGGGAACCGGAGAAAAAGAAATTTGAAGTGGCTGTGTCTGAATCTGTTTGCAGGAATCCCCCCCCCCGTAAAAACGTGTGATTTACCAGTTTTAGTGGATGACGATGATGATGATCCAGTAATCAATATGATAGGTAGCTGTGGTGGTCAGTTGCAGTCCAGGTGTGCAGTGCTAGAAACATCACGTGCCCCCTTCCCCACTTCAGTGCTTAAAATAACAGACTTAAATAAGCCACATCATCATGGACATGTTTAAAGCAGAGCATCACAGTCCCTTGTTTGGGATTTCTTTGTTCAAGATGCAAATGATGATTCAATTGCAATCTGCCAGGTTTGCCATGTGTGTGTGAGTCAAGGTAAAAAGGGGAGCCATCTTGGGACAGGAGGACAGCATACGCATCTTAAGAATAGGCACTTGGCTCTGTGGACCCAGAACAAGCTGGCAGCTAATACCAGACTGGGGCATTCACCCATATCACCGGCAACCATAGGCAGCATGTTATCCCTCCCATGACTGTTAAGCACAGTAGGAAATTAAACGTGTGCTGTAGTGCGGTAATAAGAGCAGAGGATTACTACAGGCATGATGAGGTGGAGGACCATAATGACTTTGAAATGTTGTCCAGTGCTGGTGAGAGTAGCAGTTTTTGTGGTGGTGGTGGTGGTGAATGCAGTATGTCTAGTGCAAGTGGTACATCAACCCCGGTTGGCAAATCTGGAAAAATAACATAATTTCTGGGTTTGTCATCATCACCTGTGCAACCATCTTCATCAAATGTCCACACTCCACCCCCTGCCAATGCCATTCATCACAGAGCACAACCATTTGTGACCAACAACACACCCCATGTAAAACGTTTAAGTCAGCCCACGTTACAGAGTGTTTTTGCGTATAAGCTGAAGTACCCCCCCAATCATACAGTGTCACGTGAACTTAATGCTGCTGTAGCAGAAATGCTGGCACTCAATCTTTTGCCCTTCTCCTTTGTGGAGAATTCTGGGTTCTGGCGGTTTGCTGCCCATGCCTGTCCAAAACAGAAAGTCCCATCCAGGATATACTTTTCTACCTGTGCTGTTCCTGAGTTGTTCCGCACTGTCTCAGACTCAGTAAGACATGCCCTTCAACATTCCTCCTCTCCATTCATCCATTTAAGTATGGATATGTGGACAGGTGGCAAAACAGCGGGGAGTTCATATTTGTGTATAACTGCATACTAGGCGCAGGTGCTGGGGGTTGTTTTTGATGCTGGTAGTATGAATAATCAGTGCAGGAAGGTGGATTGTCGTGGTAGCAATCTTCCTGGAATTCGCCAGCATGCAACAATTGCTATGCACAGTGTGACCTGTTCACACACTGATGAGAACATGTTGGACATGGTACTGACTGAAATTGACAGATGGCTAAATCCTCTGTCCCTGAGAGCTGGGCTCATAGCAAGTGACAATGGGTCAAATGTGGTGAAATGCATCACGAATGGTGTTTTTATTTGTGTTCCATGCATGGCCCACTGTTTAAATCTTGTGGTTCAGGAGTTTCTGCAGCACCCTGACATAAAGGAAATGCTGACCATTTCACAACATATCTGCTCTCACTTTTCAAGATCTGGAAAGGCCTGTGGCCAGCTGCGGCAGTTGCAGATATAAAACAGCCTGCCTCAGCACTTCTTGAAGCTGGAAGTTGTCACCCGATGGAATTCCATGTTATACATGGCAGAGAGGTTGTATGAACAATACAAAGCCATCTCAGAATATCTTGTTATGCACACTAGCCGTGACAGTTCTGGGGCCTCCATGTCTATGACGACTGAGCAGTGGTGCCTCATGGACTCTGTAATAACAATTTTGCGGCCTTTTGAACATGCCACACAGGCAGTGAGTGGCGAGTCTGCCTCCATTAGCCAATCAATTCCACTGCTGCGGGTGCTGAGGCAGACATTGGTGAATGTACAGCATAGCCTTGATGTTGCCAGAGACGGTGGTAGCAGTATGTTGCTGCAACACATGCTGACATTATTTGACCAGAATTGTCACATTGTGAGCATTCAGCATAGTGACAACTTTGCCATGGCAACAATGCTGGACCCACGATACAAACGTGGAATTGCATCAGTACTGGAGGGAGGGCCTGAACAGGTAAAAAATATCAGTGGTCAACTGGTTCGCTTGGTTCATGGGGCACAGAAGCCACGTGCCAAGGTTTGCAAACCTCAGCAGCATATTCCAGCTGAAGGTGTAGCTGGAGGACCAGCAAGCATATCATGCAATGGTAAGGGGACTGTAGTTCCTGGTGGTCTGTCATCCAAAGTGGTTGGCATCAACCCACTTTGGGAGGCTTTGTCCCAAGTGGGTATTTGTGAAATCAATTATTCCGGGGAACAGGCTGATGCATCAACAATTGGACTTAGTGCAGCACAGAGAATGGTTGAGTCATATTTGTCTGAAAACAGGCATCTGACAATAAGTGAAGATCCTCTTTGGTACTGGAGTGGAAAGGTCAGTGAATAGCCAGAGCTGACTGCAGTAGCACTGAAGTACTTCACATGCCCACCCTCCAGTGTAAGTGTTGAGAGGGTATTCAGCTCAGTAGGTGCAATAGTCAGGGATCAGACAAACCTGTCTCCTGCAAATGTTAGTTTGCTAACATTCATTCAAATGAATGAGAGGCACATACCAGCACAGACTGCAACCTCAGTATTCGTACCCCAGCCTAGTCATGGTGGTCTTGCTGATGTGGAAATAGAGCATCCTCGTGGTACTGGCAGTGGCTGCCTGAAATGGCCCACCACTGACGTAGATGATGACACAATGGAGAAAGAATTTCCCAGTGGTCAGACTTCAGACATCGATGATTGTGAGGGCAGTTTTCTTTATGAGGATGATGATGTGGTTAATGTTGGCAGGTTTTAACCTCAGTATTTAAAAGGCGGGTGTGCCACTCCCCCCACCCTGAACCACCACCACCGGGACTGATGTTATCCAAGTCTGCTGCCACCATGACTCTGTCTGCCCCCCACAGACCACCACCACCACTGGGACTGATGTTATGCAAGTCTGCCACCATGAGTCTGTCTGCCTCCCACGGACCACCACCATCACTGGGACTAATGTTATCCAACTCTGCTGCCACCATGAGTCTGTCTGCCCCCCATGGACCACCACCACCACCAGGACTGATGTTATCCAAGTCTGCTGCCACCATGAGTCTGTCTGCCCCCATGGACCACCATCACCACTGGGACCGATGTTATCCAAGTCTGCTGCCACCATGAGTCTGTCTGCCCCCCCACAGACCACCACCACCACCACCGGGACTGATGTTATGCAAGTCTGCCACCATGAGTCTGTCTGACACCCACGGACCACCAGTCCACCAGTGCACCACAACCACCAGCTCCTTAATATTTAAACCATAAAGTGAGTATGTGCACTCATGTTTGTTATGCTGCCTCACTTCCTCAAGTTGTCTGTTTTGTTTTCTGTAGCTTTTCAGAGCCACAGTGGCAAAACACATACAGTATACTTCTTTTGTTTCTTTTACAGGAGAACAAAAACAGGCTTCATCGCTATTACTCATTGGGAAAGATGCTGTAGCTATACCATACAGAGAGGAACCGATGTAATGTCCATGTGAAATCCATTCTGGTAAGTACGAAGATTTTATTTCATCCATTTCATTGCTTTGTAAAGACTGCTGCAAATATTGCACACAACAGGTTGTCTTAGTAGTTGACAAGATGTGTCTCTGAACTGTAACTTGACAATAGGGATTGAGATTTGAGAACCAGGGAGGGACACATAACAATGAAGTTGTAACTTTTAAGAAGTCATTCATTTCTTTTTTTCGGAAAATTCATGATACTGTGTTGTTCTGTCAAAGTGGCCTTATCCAAAAAAGTTCTTCAACATCAGGCACACTTCCCCCCGATCCCAGCTTGGGCACACATGCAACACGAAGAAGTCATTTCATTCGATGACCATGACCATCATTAACAACCGGACTCCAGAAGGATGCTGATGAAATCTGTGAAGAAGTAAAAAAATAAGAAACCATTACAGACAAAACTGAAAATATGACCCCCACCTCCCCCCAAAAAAGAAATACTTACCTTCATGTGCTTGAGAGTTATCTGTTTCTATTTAAGTGCAAAAAATTCTCATTGAACACTGGAATGTGCACAGCAACAGTTTGGAATCACCTGTGTGATGCAGAACAATAGCATGAGTACATGTCCATGTCAAGTTCAACCCCCCTCATCATCACCTACAAAATGCACGACCATATCTCTCTATATATATATCTACTCATCAAGGCTACTATTAGTGTACATCCAAAGGGCACCTTTCAGTTCAGTTGAGATGATCACATTTCATTTGGTGGAATCATCTAGCACAACACATTGGACCAGCAACACGAACCTCACAGTCATCATTTTATACTGGGGATGGGGTATGTGCTGAAACAGTCTCTTTTCACTTCGTTACCACTTGTCAATTTTCTGCACACAAGGAGTACGCATTGTGGACCTGCAGAAAAAATCTGGGGACTCTGTGCCAACACTGCGCGCATGACTGAGTGCGCCATTAATTCTGGGGGACTTTGTATGTGCTGAAACAGTCTCTTTTCACTTCGTTACCACTTGGCAATTTTCTGCACACAAGGAGGATGCATTGTGGGCCTACAGAAAAAATCTGGGGACTCTGTGCCACTTTTGTGTGTTTTTTGTGATTGTTGCTGTGAGCTCATAGTCATGATGTCATAGTGACGTTTTTACAATTAAAGCAGCATTGCAAGAATGTCCTCACAGTTCTGAACTGTACTTTTTTATGCTACTTTAAATTGCCACAGCAACCACTACTTATGTGAAAGTCGTCAGTGAAGTGACTTGAATGATATGATTCTTCTCACAATTTATGTCTGCTTCTCTTACTCCTACTTTTTTCATGTATGAAAACAAAATGGGCACATCTTCCAATATTGTTCCGACCAGCTTTGTATTTATTTGCAGCTGCTTTTCAATAACTATTGTTCGTTGGTGTCATATAAAACAATGACTGATGCATAACTGTTAGTTAATAACAGAAGTTATATATGACAACTACTTGATGTGATGGAGAAAAGCAGAGGAAAACAATGACAAAGACCTGGTCACACTCACTGTCAGCAGCACCAATTTAAAAGGAATGCTCCTTTTATTATTTCACACATGAAAAAAGGTAGTACAGCACACTCAACTACTGCAAATTATCGTATCATTCCAGTCAGTCAGGATGTAAGTAAAGGAAGTTGTAACATAGCATTAAAAAATATAGGTCAGAGTTATCGACAGATTGTTGCGCTGCTGCTTTACAGACAGTCATCACTTTACATAGTAATGGTGATGCACATAAACTAATATGTGGGGGCATTACTACCACTGGAATATTTCTTGCTCCACAGAGTGTAATATATGTCTGTGAAAACCACCCATAATTTCATTACAGTGAGTCACATGATGGAGGAATTAACAATCTGAAAAGCAACCCACATTTGTGCCACACTTCCTCACCAATGTTAAAACATGATGGCGGGGGAGCGCAGGTGCATGCTGCACTATACTGAATGTCCAGCAGCTATCCCAAGCGATGTTATCTAATGTTATAAGGTTCACTTTGTGGTGAAATGTGGGATGTTTCCACTACCAAGGCTCTTCTTACTGGAAATGTGGCCACACATTTCACAACAAACTGACCATTAACATAAAGAAACATTCACAAACCTGCACATTCCGATATTCACTGTAAGGAGCACGCACACGTGTTCTCCCTGCCATCATGTCCTAATGTTGCTGAGAAAGGAGGCAGAATGTAGGCAGATTTTCTGAATGGGAATGCCTCTGTCACATGACTCACTGTAATGCATTTACGCATTGTTTTCAAAAAAATGTATTGCACTATGTGCTGCAAGAAAGATTCCCCTGGAAAGGAAAATGTGTATGATTTAATAATAACAAACAAAAACACACAACAAAGTACAGCACAGTAGTGGGGTGGGGTCAGGGGGTGGGTGTGGGTGTGGGGGCAGAAAAAAATACCTGGACTTACTATGGCCATGGGATGCCATGGTGGTCCAGCAGCAGGTGCAGCACTGAAAGTATTTGCTGCTGCTGTCCTTCCACTCTGGTAGCCTGCTGCTCCAAATTAATGAAATGCTTGTTGTTTTCCTCCAGTGCTGCCCACACCAGGAGGAGGTCAGACTGGCTAACAGGGACTGTGCTGGGGTCCACTGCAGTGGGTAATACAGGTAGTGGGGCTGGTAGTGGACCAGGTGGTGCTGGTGGCTGTGGTGGCGGTGGTGGTGGAGCACCTGATGTAGCCCTCCTCCTCCTCCTGCTGTGGCGGTGACTGCTGCGAGGCACATCTCCCACCCCAGCAGTACCCTCGGCCACTGCCACGCAAGGGCCAGCAGGTGGACACATGACCCCTTCCATGACAGCCTGCCACTCTGCCCTGTGGTGATTCATCATGTGGGTGCGCTGGCCACCGGTCCCCAAATGTGTCCCAGGGGGACCACGGAGCACCAACATACCTCACACATGGCACTGCAGCACTGTGCTGTCTCCCCCACACAATTAAAAAACTCCCACACTGGGCAGCTGTGGGGGGGACCAGACACAGTACGCACTTGGCGGGTACGAGTCCCACCATCACCCACTATTGCTGGGGCCAACTCTTGTGGCTGTGGAGGTGGTGGAGGGGTTGCTGCTGGAGCCCCAACAGCTTCTGCTAGTGGTGGTGGTGGAAAAGGTGGATAAGCAACAGCCACCGGTGGCATTGGTGCTGCTGCTGCTGCTCCTGTTACACACACACACACACACACACACACACAGTGAGTCACACACACAAAACAAAAACAAAACTTATACAAAAAAATTCACTAACCAAAAAAACACTAACACAATACAAACACTAAATAAAATAGCTTTCAAAAAAGCTGTTTGAAT